>NC_069434.1:30393677-30448459 GCF_026875155.1 Cherax quadricarinatus | reverse complement strand
TTTAGACCCCCTAACAGCATTTCTAGATCCAATATGTACCCGAATGGTTTTGGCTCGATAAACCCTGTGCTCTACTCAAGACTCGAATCATCCCCAAGGAGGGACACATCAAAACAGGGACTTGACTCGTAAATCTACGTGTCTAACAATTTTAAACAGAACGGCGGATTCTACACCATCACACCAGGCCTACTGGCCTATGCTTGGTAGGTCCTTCTCATATCGAGCCTCCTCTCAGTTATATATTTAACCAGACTCTCATTAGACTACTCAGGAAGTAAGACCCAGCATACGGTACCTGCCTGATCATCTCACCACTATACATATTCACACATCCTCTTTTCAATGATAGATCTCTTTGCGACTTGATAAAAAGCCCGATGATTGTAGAACTTACTGCAGATGTGTAGCAGGTGAATATTTTTACGCTGAAGGATACTGAAAGAGATCAAGTGTTTTACAAATCAATATATTTCCTCATCTACCTAGTTTATCCTAACATTACATGCCAGTAAAATAGCTCGGGAAATAGCTCTTTGAGGAACAGTAATTGAAGACAAGACTTGAGGTATTTGAGAATAGGTCGTATGAAACACATGGCTTTATGATGTTTTCATTTTCTTATGAATCAACTTTGATGAAATCACATTCCTTAAAATGTTTTATTGGCAGATACACATTTTTGCAAAATATACAGCAGTCAATCTGTTTTATGGCTGCTATCCCAAGAGTGTCATAATGTTTTCCAAGTTTGCTAATGGACACGTGTAGCAACCCATACAGCAGGATAACGTGTACCCAACAAGATGGATATGTAAGCTCAGACAGTAAGATAACAGAAGCGTAACCAGTCATTCAGTAAGGAGACACATGAGCCTAGTCAGCAAGCAAAGCTGTATTTGTGTCAAGCAAGCCTAAAAAACGTCTAAAAGTAATGTTGGCAAACAAGCAACGTGACTAGTGTGCCAAACAAGGTAAAAACAGTGAATCAAAACATCAATCAAGAAAGCTGAAACGTAAAGAATTGAAACCAAAATCTTCGAACATAAATCGAGAAGGCCAGCAAGGTGGCACACAAAACCCCCCCCCCTCCAAAAAACAAAACAAAAAAAAAACAAGAGAAATCACAAACCAAGGAAGCCTGAAAAGTGACAGACAAACCGAGGAAGCCAGTAAGGCGACATAAGACGGAAGCCAGCAGAGGTGAAATATTGGTTAAACAATGACATTTGCTGAGAGGTAGGTGGCTTGTAAAGCAAAGTAACCAGCTAAGGGATATACAAACCAAGAAAATTAGCAAAGTGACATATAAATCATAGAAGCAGGCAAGTTGACATGCATGGTGAAGCAGTCAGTACAAGGGAGTCCGGTGACCCTTGTTGCAGCCTAAGCTGATGCAGACGGTGATACAGGCCGCGGGTAATCTTCCCATTTATGCTTCCAGTATTATTCCAAGTAACAACAATGGTTGCAGAGAACGACGTGATTCTGTTAAATTAATTCTCTCCACAGCACAAGTTCACCAATTAGGGCTTCTCTCGCGTTGCGCCTCTTGTTATTTGTTTATAGTGACGCACTTGGCAGTCCCAGGAATATCCATGTCATATACTATGCAAGGCTTATTTCTCGCTGTTTATGACACTGATAGCAATGGATAGGCCTGAAACCTAACCAATTCAATTGTCTCGAAGTCGGACTTGAAAATCACAAGTAGAAACATCTCCAGCTCACTCACATGTCCAGACAGTTACAGGCAGCAGCGAGGTCGTCCATTGCTGACTTCCCAACCTGGCAGTCAAAAAAAAGAATACTAGAATTTTCTCGAATTTCTCTCGGGAATTAAGAATTGTAGACAGAGGGAACGTGTGGTCTTGTTTTACAGTGACGATTTCTTTCCAGTTAAAAACATAGGTGACCTTCAGACTAAGACCATATTCCAGCAGTGAATCACCAGACAGAGCGGCCAGAGCAACAATGAAATATTGCACAGGACGATCTGTAAAGAACACATATCGCTACGATGTCCGCATGTCATCCGCAACTGACGACATTAATGGAGCCATCACCAGGGACCCTCAATCCCCAGGAAATACTGCACCATTTACTTTCATGACAACGTCTTGTCTTCCATGACAACCTCTTGTCTTCCATGACAACCCCTTGTCTTCCATGACAACCCTTGTCTTCCACGACAACCTCTTGTTTTCCACGACAACGATTAACATCTGCAATCAAAGCTGACGACTCCACTGTAACCCCATCATTTCAGGATGATGACGTCGCCCATTACTCTACCTCACTGACTTCAGGTGTCCAGGCTCTCGCACCAGATTCCTTGTGAAGATTTTCACGCACCATAAGAGGTTGCGGTTTCCATATCTGTGCCACTTAGTTTCCAACTGTTCCTCGTCTGCCGTCATGCAAGACACGCCATTCGACAAGCACTCCACCCAAACCATCGCCAGAAATTCTCCACTACCGTCTTCTCCAGTGATCCTCTTTACACTAGCAATCTTACCATGGCTGCTTCTGCCAGACACCAACTTCAAATGTTCCTCTTATGACGGCTCTTTTGATGCCTCCTCTACAGGTCACTCCTGCCAGCAACTGTCGACCTGCTAGCACGAAACATTCCAGTCCTCTTCCAGTCCTTCTTCCGACGGCAGTAGTAACAGCTACATAGTGGGTTTTGGTCACATCTTTCAGTATCTTTTGTTTTAAAGATTTTTTCTTCATTTTGTCCTAGAGAGGGCAGACCTCTGTAGTGACGCTCCACATCCCCACAACCACAAGATAACACAGTGCCTGCAGTCCAGCATGATTCAAGCACTAAAAGCGAGTAGTCGGTGCTACAGCCGCCTGGGGCGTGGGCGAAGAGCTCCCTTCAGTGAGTTACCATATAATTAAAACAGGCATCAGGCCATTTACCACTGCTGAATATATTAACCTAATATAACACTGTTACTAGGTACAATAGGACCTTCATTATTATAGTAGTCTATAGAGATTCTTCCTCTGCATTCACATGAATCATCATCAACTTTAACAGCTGCAAGTAGCAACCAGGTTGTTCATTGACTACAAACCATCCTGTAGACCATATTTTCTGTATTATATTCAGGGGGGTGGAACACTAAATCCGTAGGGGTCATACAGTACCTGGGGGAATGGAAAAACAATCAGTTTCGATTCGAATGAGTTCTTCATCGATATCTTACAGAAGAAATGACTAGACTTACCGAGTCACTCACGAAGTAGCGATGAAAGACGCTCGTGTTATCTTAGCATAACTGCACACTGGTTCTTATTAATCACGTAACCTTACCCACTTCACACTCTACATCCCTCGTCGCTTCGCTTGATAGTCATTTGGTTTAAAGGGGATTATTATTATTACTATTATTATGAAAGTGCGAAGCCCACAAGGGTCATACGGCGCTGCAGGGGAGGATGTGCTGTTTAATATGTTTGATCTAAGACTAGCGAGGGTGGAGAGTATAACAGAAATAGAGAAAGTATAATCAGTGGTTTTGTAATAAATCTGTTCCTGTCAAAAAGTAAAAAAGAATCTGTGTCAAAGGTGGGGCCGTCCGCGAGGAGGGAAGATAAAGTAAGGGTGTTAGAGCAGTGATGACGTTGCAAGTAAATTCTGTGTGCTTGCTGGTAAACAAGGACAGTCCAATGGAATATGACAAACTGAAATTGGAACCTGGCAATTTTCATAGGGTGGAACTGGACGCCTCTCCATGAGATACTATGAGTGAGACGCGTGTGCCCGATTCGAAGACGGGAAAGCGTAGTCTCCCAACGACGACATCGACGATGAGAAGACCAGGATCCTAAACACAGCTTGATAGAATGCAATTTGTGAATCAACTCAGACCAACTTTTTGGCTAACTATTGCAAAAATGGCTAGCTAGACATTACAGTTAATGGGGGATTAAAGCTTGTCAACTTTGTGAAGGTCATGAAGGTTGCATGAAAACTATTCACTCCACTTAAAAATGCTGTAATTTATAAGGTATTGAAGTAATTTCTCAGTGTATATACACTAGGGGACATACATCCCTCGGTGTATACGAATATATGCTGGTTAGTGAGTTTTAAAACCTATCGTGCACACTTGGGTCATTATAGCTGTACTTAACCTTTTCACCACCAGATACGAATAATTTAATCCCTAAAATAAGGATTAAAAAAAGCTCTCACTGTATATGTACGCTGAGAGAAATACATTTCTTGGTGTATATATCCTATGTGAGTCAATTGATTGGTTAATGGGGTTTGAAGACTATAAAGATTTCGTGGGTCATCAAGTAACCTGTGAGTGTGTACACACGAGGGTCACACACCGCTGGGTTGTGTATGCTCTTGTCGAGAATGAGATAGATTTTGGGTTAATGGGGTTAACCCTATCGCAGCCGGACAAGGACATTTCAATACTTTAAATACGGATTAATGTAAACACTCAGTATTTATATACAGTGAGAGAAATATACCTCTCGGTGTATATGTCCTGTGACAATCAGGAAGGTTGGTTAATACGGTTTAATGCCTATCGACTACACGAGGATCATTAAGGCTGCACGTCACTTTGTCACCACCAGTCAAGAATATTTTAATCCCTTAAATAATGATTAAAGTAAACTCTCAGCAAATATACTTTGTGAGAAGTAAACCCATTGGGGCACATATCCTGTGACAGTCGGTTCTAGCTAAGAATCTTAGCTAGAACGTTCTTCTGAGTGAATCTACTGGGACCTCTTACTCATTTCTACAACACTGCAAGCGCCTTACAAACAGACCGACTGCCTTCAGTACCCGACCAGCCGGGCTATGGTTCTTACGTTGGATTATGCACGGCCAGCAGTAACAGCCTAGTTTATTAAGCCCTGTTCCACCAGGAGGCCTGGCCAAAGACTGGGTGGCTGAGGTGTTGACCTTCGGAACAATCTCCAGGCAGACTCCAGCTAGTCCTGAAGCATCGACATACTAACCCATAATCGTCCTGAAATACCTACTGATTCCTATTGGTCTGGGAGTACCTACCAATCAATCGCTTGTGATCCTGACGTACCTACCTACTGATGCCTGGTGATTTTAAAATACATATTGATCTCTGATGATTGTGAAGTCCTTACTGATCCCATACTTGGCCTTAAAGGACCTTTTTATGCTTGGTCGGGGGTGCCTACCTTTCGATCCCTGATTGCCCTGAAATACAATCTTATCCCTAGTGGTCTTGATTTACGCATTGGCTGATCCCTAGTTTTAGGTGCCTATCCTCTGATTCCTGGAGGCCTTGAGGTACGTCCTTTACTTACTGATCCCTGGTGGTCCTAACGTACTTGACGTGCCTACTGATCCCTTTAAGGGACGCAATACCCTTCTTGGAAGTGAAACTTTTCTAATAGGCCTAGATTATGATTTTTATGGATTTATGTGCTTCTCTGTTGTGTTATTGACGCTAACACAACAGAAGCTGAACTATGGCATTATAAATGGTGGAAGTTCTGTCGTATATACCTTGTGGTTAATAAACGCTTTATACATATTCCGTTTCTGACATAAGAAATTGACACTATTACTGGAAACTTGCTGACCAGTTCACTCTCATATTACATAAATCAAAATCATAACGCGAGTAAGACTTTTCAAAATTATGTCTCCACAGTTCATGTCCATAAAACGTTCCTAAACATCGGCCATAAATTTCAACAAATTTAGACGAAAAGGAAAATATCCTCACCGCTTATTCCGAAAGAGATGCTGAGTTCTTAGACAAACACCCAGCGGGGAGAGGCGCACCTCTCCCTGAGAAGACCTCAATCACTAGGCACTAACAAACCCCACCACTGCCTTAAGGGGCACGTAAGTTCCCCCGTCTTCTAATAACATGTTCATTTTTCCACTATAATCTACCTTATCCATAATTACTGTCGCATTTGCTTTGTCTTTTTCGTAAGGTGAAGTCTAGGATCCTTCCATAATTCATAGTATAACTTTAAAAATGAACATGTTATTAGAAGACGGGGTAGCCCAGTGTCAGGGAAGGTGAAAGTTAGAGACGTACGCATCCTGCAGTGACACCTTCACTGTTTATGTCACACATGCAACGTCCAGTGCTCGCCGAACTGTTCATGCGCAAAATTTAACTCTTATTTTAGGGATTAACATACCACTGGCCGGCTGTGTACGGGTAAATGCAGCTTTAAGCCAGCAAATAGTGGATTCGGCAAGACCAGAAAATATCCATAACTTTATCCACCTACTATGAGAATCTGATACGAACTTACGGAATTTTAATCGAAAGATTATACGAGTAACATGAATTTAAACCAGTGTCTCGAGAGGATGTGCTGAGTGACAGTTCTCCAGACTCGACTCCAGAGCAAAAAAAAAAAAAATTACTGGTTATGACGACGTAAAACATTGAGGCAAACCTCATGTATCACAGAGTTCAGTAGAGACAGAGAAAAACCCACTAATGAAACAAAGAAATTCCAAATACTTTTTTCTTATAATATGCGATATCTAAGGAAAAAAAACAACATCCAGTTTCGGACCCTTCCTTCAAAGAAACGGAGCTTACACTAATGACAACAAAGATGTGAGTGAAATACTAAGTCATAATATGACTGCGCAGAGAGGTTAATCGGGGTAAAGAATGACAATCCAAATTTATTGTCAACCAATGAGACCAAAACTGTGCATACATCTCCAAAATATCTGTCATAACCTTAATCCCACTCGACTTTCAGTAAGTTATTGATAGTATGCTTATGCATTCTGTCCAGGCATAGACTCGTGGCACTTTTTATTTATAAAAAAAATATGAAGACACTATCATATACCTTACATATTTTATGGAGAAGAAATCTGGACACATGGGTCATCCCACAATCACATATCCCACTATATAAAGATTTCGGCAAAACAATTGTGAATAAGAACAGACCGATAACACATTACTACAATCAATCTTTGAAAGAGTTGTCACAGCATGACGTCACTTGTACAGCCCAGAGTAAAGGATTTATTAAAAGTCGCTGCTCCTTTCGTCGCAGTTGTTAGACCATAATGACATGATCTTGAACGCACTAGGCAGATGGAATGTTAATTGCCTTGCAAATCGGACGTAAAGAGTTTACTAAGTAAAATCAGAAGATGCCACAATGAAAGACTTTTTCTTCAAGGCGCAATACTCTCCCAAATTTATTTTCTCATCTTTATATCCAACATAGACAGACATCAGTCATATCAATGTATCACCTTTGCAGACCATATTAAAATCTGTAAGAGAGTGACATCCATTGAAGAAAATAATTCAACAAACTGATATTAACCAGTTTTTCTAGCGAGTCACAGAAAACCATACGATGCTCACTGAGGACAAATTTCAGTTACTCCGCTATGGAAAAATTTAATTTGATTGTAAGCTTTAACAGAGTTGCATAAAATTCAAACTACTCAATAAATAGAAGAGGAATGTGACGGGACTTAGTAGTAAGAGTGCAAGATGGTTTAATATTCAGGGATCACGGAAGTATTACTGTTCCAAACACAAGGAAATTTACAGGATGGCTAACGAGAACCATTAAAACAAAAGATGCGTAGCCACCGAAGGTTGTTTTTGAGTTACTTTTTATCTCTAGGTTGGAAAACTGTCTTTCACTAACTTCATCAATAGCAAGAAGTCCAGCAGTAGGTGCCAGATACCTCCGCTGAACAGTAGAGATGCACGAGTATAAAAGGCACCAAGGGACCAAGACTGTTCAATAGCATCCCTTCATATATAACGGAAATTACCAATATTAAAGATAATTCCCGATCAGCTAGGCAGTGGTGCCTTCGCTGAACTACACGTGGCTTATACCAACAACCTGGTTGATCAGGTCACTAACCAGGAGATCTGGTCAGGGACTGGGCCACGGGAGCGATGGCACCCAGAATCGTCTTCAGGCTAGTGTGTCTTTCTTGTATGCTCTCGTGGGCTGTTTCTTGATGTCGGTGAGGGACACTTGAGTCAAGAAATTGGGCCCATCTTGTGCTCGATCTTGATTCCCTTCCATTTGCAGGAGCTGTGAGCACTATGGGCTTAGCACATTCCTATGATTGGTAGTAATAGTAAGGTTTACATGCCATCAGGTATCAGTAGATCAGTACTTAAGAATTACCAGGGATATGTACGGTGAAAGTAACATACGTTTAACACATCAAAAGTAAAATAGCATTAACATACTCTCTGGTATGCAAAAAATGTGCCATTTCCGTGTAGTCTTTTGCTGATGCCATTTTTACTTTGGCTGTTTTAGAGTGCTATTTTTCTTGTGCACACTACAGTGGTCCTCAAGTCCAGATCTAATAATCCCTGGCAGCTTGAATCATTATTAAGGGAAGCGTTGAGCCCATAGGGATCATACAGCGCCCTGAAAATGGGAGTCAATCAAGGAAGTGAAGGACAGGCCGATTTCTTGGATCACGAGCCCCTCATGGGCATCAAAGAACTTCCATTAAGAGTACCAAGACATTTATTGAGAGGTTTCTTCAATCCAGAAATGTTCTAACACCCGCATATGCGTCTCTCCCCCATATGCTGGTCGGTGTTATTCGTTATTCGGAAATGGTGATCTGCTGATGTCTGGTTGTCTGGGAATACTAACCTACTGACCCATGATGGTCCTGAAGTATCGCCCTAGAGATACCTGAGGGTCCTGAATAACTGACTAACTCATACCTGGTGGTCCTAGAGTAACGACTCGCTGATCCCTGGTGGTCCTGAAGTATGGAACCCACTATTTCCAGGAACTTAGGAACACCGACTTACTGATTCTTTGTATGTGCGTGGGCGCAGACCTACTTCTTCCTGGCTAGTAACCGAGAATGAATACAGAATGCTTTAATTCTCGGTTACCTAGAATGCAAACAATGGTAACCGAGGTAACCGAGAATGAAAACAATGTTTTCATTGTTTCTGAAAACAATGTTTTCATTGTTTCTGAAAACAATGTTTTCATTCTGTTTCTGGAAACAGAACGTTTTCATTCTCGGTGAAATTTTTTTTTTCATTCTGCACCTTAGCGTCTGAACTTATGTTTGGCTCGATCATCTTTTGCGGCGACACTGTTGTGTAAAACAAGTCAGCAATATCGTTTGTAAAACAGCACGGACGTTGTTAGAAAACTAAAGTGGCGAGACATGAAGTTTTAGAAAAAAATAAATGTAATCTGATTTTACTCCATTATCACACACATTAATGTGAATTCCTTTGTCTGTAAAGGAATTCATGATATGGGCGACTAATTGAGCTACTGACCAACTGATTTATCACGCTTTGTAATATTTTTTTCCTAAATTTCTTTGGATTTAAAAGGAAGTATTTATAATCCATGGGACTTTATCTTGTTATCACTAACAGTTCTTCATAATTAAAAATATCTTATAAACTTTGATCTGCTACTACAATACAGGATTTGCTAAACCGGTGTTTCTCTCTCTGACAGCTTGTGCACCTCATTTATAACTCTATAATTGACAACACTAGCCAGGAGTGGAGCAGACTCCTCACACTCAATGGAGGAGCAAGTATCCTGTTTACTACAGAAGCGCAAACGGGCCGCCCTCCCGTCACTACCTTCTCCTCCTGCCAGCGTCCCAGTTACCATGGAGTCACCATCTGCAGCACTGCCTCGTCGGCCACTCTGCAAGACCATGCTGTGGGATCGCCATCTGCCGTTACCCCCACTAGACAGCGAACAGCGAGCTTTGGCCCCGAACCCGGAACCATTGCCACTCACACTACACGATCTGCCACCCGTACTAATCGGAGTGGAAGATACCGTTAACGTCAAGTCTAAATCGGAAGCGTTTTTGTGAGTCACATCCTGCTTTTGAAGTGACGTGGTAGAACGTATTCGTAAATCCACGTCTCGAGAGAGGTTTGAAGGAGGAAGGTCAAAAAAGAGTGGTGCGGGTTCCACTGAGTTTTCCATGAAACTGGAAGGCCGCGAGACACCCACTTCGATGACAGATGCTCTACAGCTTCCCGCTAATACCATGTCGTGTCCTGACCCAGTGATGGACGGCACGGGAGATATAATCAGTCCCTGAGGAGACAGCAGTGGGCTATTGTCCAGAGGCGAAGTAACGATGGCATGGCCTCGACAGTCCTCTGTCTGCTCACGGTGTTCCTTGATACAAGGGCACGAGTTGCGCTTCACTTCAAGAGTGAGACGGCGCATCCTACAATCATCGGAGGCAGGTGAGGCTGGAGGCGGTGATCCGTCAAATGGCGCCTCCTCATTCAGAGTTCGGCTAGTCAGTTCCTCGGACATGGCAAACCTGAGGCGTTTGGGAGATTCCAAGCTAAGGGTTCGAGGCAGAGGCGAGGTTCTTCCACGCGCACCCTTCAGAGAGCCTCGTAGACCGCCCAAGCACCCATTCTTGGCCAGCATCACACCCTGTAGCCCACGCTGCCGTCGTGACCGCTCACGATGACGTTTGCGATCTGGATCTTCTCCTAGATAGATTGAAAGGACAGAAAAGTATCTTAATAAATTAAACAATTAATATAATGGTATTACCTAGAAAAAAATAAAATTTACTTTCAAAATAACATTTTGTGCTAGAAATAACACACAGATTTTTAATTTTGGCTTAACATGTAAACATTTAACGGGTAATATTTAATTTACAACGGAGTCTGAATTTAGTAATAATGCATTAATTAAAACTCTCCATTTTCAGCGGAATTTGTAATTAGGCTAATTTTGGAGCAAACTTCGGAAAACTTTTTTTTTCTCTGTTTCTTCGAGAATTAGCATATTTTAGAAACTTCCTAACCTAACCCAATTCACTCTTGACTTCTACACCAGCTATGCAACTCGGAAACCTGTTTAATACTTTGACATGTTATTATATAAACTAAATCGATCATTACCACCACATCAAACACTACTACTACCTCAACCATTCCACCAACTCAACCACTAACACAACCTTAGCCTCTACCACCACCACCACCTCAGTCTCTCCAATTTCAAGAACTACGACTGCCTCAGCTACTATTATTACTACTACCACAGCCACTACCCGTACCTTAGCCACTGCACAACCTTGGCCGTTACTACTACCACTTCCTCAGTCCCTACGACTACCCCAGCCCATCTCACTACCTCAGCCGCTGTACCAACACGGTACTTACCAAGTAGCCAGTAGGTGGTCATCTCTCCCTTTCCCTTGACCTTAACCTGACCTCGCTCCTCCAGCACGTATCCTCCCACCTTAGCCAGTATGTCCCGACAGCTGCACGAGCAGTGGATCCTCAGTGCTGTGGAAGTCAAGAAGAACACCGGAGTAATATACAGAGCACAATGCATTATAACAACATTACTGATAAAAATTCATCAAGGTGCACAGTACTTTCGTCAATCTAGCTGTGTGGCAAAAGGACTGTGTACCTTGATGCAGAATGCGCAGGTTCGAATCCTGCTGTGGACAGGGATAGCTATACTTTTTATTAACACATCGGCCGTTTCCCACTGAGGCAGGGTGGCCCGAAAAAGAAGAAAGACTTTTATCCTTATTCACTTCATCACTGTCTTGCCAGAGGCGTGTAAACACTACAGCTAAAAACACCAACACCCCACCTTCAGAGCGCAGGCAATCTATTTCCCACCACCAGAACTCAAGTCAACCTGCCGGTTTTCCTGAATCCCTTCATAAATGTTGTTTTGCTCACACTCCAACAGCACGTCAAGTCATAAAAACTATTCATCTCCACTCGCTACTATAATTCACGTTCATTCACGCATGCTGGAAGTCTAAGCCCCTCGCACACAAAACCTCCTGTACCTTTCCTGCCTCCAACGTTGCCTAGCATGAACCCTACCATGCCGTCCTTCCACTACAGATTTATATACCCTCCATGTCATTCTAAATGTCAGAACCACCTCAACAACCCCTCCTATGCCTGCTGGATAATACTTTTAAAACCCTTTACCGCCTTCTAATCTCCAAGCTACGGATCTCTACATTATATTCAAACAGCACATTACCCTCAGACGTGACATCTCCACTGCCTCCAGCCTTCTCCTCGCTGCAACATTCACCACCCATGCTTCACACCCATATAAGACTGTTGGTACCACTATACTTTCATACATTGCCCTCTTTGCTTCCATGGATAATGATCTTTGTCTCCACAGGCTCCTCAGTGCACCACTCCCCTTTTTCACCCCATCAATTTTATGACTCACCTCATCTTTCATAGACCCATCTGCTGACACTTCCACTCCCTAATATCTGAATACATGCACTTCCTCCATACTCCCTCAATTCAATCTGATATCCAGTCTTTCATTAACTAATTTTTTTTATCACCTTACTCTTTCCAATATTCACTTTTAATTTCCTTCTTTTGCATACCCTTCCAAACTCATCCACCAACCTCTGCAACTTCTTTTCTGAATATCCCAAAAGCACAGTGTCATCAACAAAAACCAGCTGTGACAACTCCCACTTTGTGGTAGATTCTTTATCCCTTAATCCCACACCTCTTGCCAACACCCGAGCATTCACTTCTCCCACAACCCCATCTATAAATATATTGAACAACCATGGTGACATCACACATCCCTAAAGCCTACTTTTACTGGGAAAAAATCTCCCTCTCTCCTACATACTCTAAGCATCACTATCCTCGTAAAATCTCTTAAGTGCTTTCAGTAACCTACCTCCTGTTCCATACATTTGTAACATCCACCACATTGCTTCCTTATCCACCCTATCATTTGCCTTTTCCAAATTCATAGATGCAATAGAAACCACTTTACTCTCATCTAAATCCTGTTCACCTATATGATTCACCGTAAACACTTGGTCTACACATCCCTTTCCCTTCCTAAAGCCCCCCTTGTTTATCTGCGATTCTGTTTTCCGTCTTACTCTTAACTCTTTCAATAAAACTCTACCATACACTTTACCAGGTATACTCAACAGGCTTATTCCCCTATAATTTTAACTCTTTTTTCTCCCTTTGTACCTTTGTACCTCTGTATGTGTATACAAATTGGAAATAAATAAAAATAAATAAATGCAAAGGAACATTGCATGCTTTCTGCAAGTCCCGAGGTACCTTCCCCTCTTCAATACATTTATTAAATAAAAGTATCAACTATTCCAAAACTACATCCTCACTTGTTTTTAACATTTCTGTTTTTATCTCATCACTCCCAGCTGATTTACTCGTTTCATTCTACCAACAGCCTCACTTCTCCCACACTCACAACTGACTTTTCCTCAGTCTTACTGGATGCTACACCTTCTTGCTCAATGCATAAAATCACAGTTTTCCCTATCTTAATCAACATTTAACAGTTCCTCAAAATATTCTTCCATTTTTCGGATACTTCCAACTCTTTATCTAATAACTCTCCTCTCCTATTTTTAACTGTGATATCCATTCGTTATCTGGGCTTTCTTAACTTATCTCGCTTCAAAACTTTCTCTTATTCTCAGCAAAAATTTTTGATAGCATCTCACTCTTATTTGTTCTCCTTTTACATTCCTTCACCAAATTCTTAACCTCTCTTTTCTCTCCATATTCTCCTCCTTCCTTGTATCACTTCTGCTTTGTAAAAACTCTCATAGGTTAACTTCTCCTATCTCACTACTTTCTTTACCTTGTCATTCCACCAGTCGCTCTTCTTCCCTCCCACTCCCACTTTTCTAAAACCTCTCACTTCTGCTGAACACTAACACTACATTCTTAAATCTATCCCATACCTCTTCAACTTCATTGCCTATACTCTCACTAGCCCATCTTTCTTCCAATGGTTGTTTATATCTTACCCTAACTGCCTCCTTTAGTTTATAACCTTCACCTCTCTGTTCCTTACTGACGCCATTCTCCTTGTATCCCATCTACCTTTAATTCTCACTGTAGCTACAACTTAAAAATGATCTGATATATCTGATGCCCCTCTATAAACATGCACATTCTGAAGTCTACCCATGAGTCTTTTATTTACCAAAACATAATCCTACAAACTACTCTCATTACGCCCTATATCATATCTTGTATACTTATTTTTTTCTTAAATATATATTACTTATCACTAAACCAATTTCTATAAAGTTTCAGTCAAAAGCCCCTCATTATCATTTACACTTGGTACCCAAACTTACCTACCGTTTCTCCCACTTAGGCATTCATGTTTCCCACCACAACTATTCTCTCACTTTTTTTTGTCCCTTTGTCTTTATGCAAAGGAACATTGCATGCTTTCTGCAAGTCCCGAGGTACCTTCCCCTCTTCCATACATTTATTAAACTCACCTACCGCTTTTCCCACTAAGTATTCATGTTCCCCACCACAACTATTCTCTCACTTGGTTCAAAATTTTCCAAACACTCTCTTATATCTCGCATAATTTCTCTCTCCTCTACACTCCAGGTGAATATACACTTATTATAACCCACTTCTCCCATCTGATCCTCATTTTAATCCACATAATTCTTGAGTTTATATAACAACACTGCGACTAGCCAATGACTCGAACCCATGTTGTTTTTGCACGCCTCAAAGTGAGCGAAAACACATGACGCTTTAACCCACAGGACCACACAATCCTACAAGAATTAAGCACCCATCCAAGCTAGATGTGTTACCTTGGTTCGAGAACATACGGTGGTGTGGGTGCCTCTGAGCTAATTTCATTCTGCTCCCCGTTTGGTGTACTAGCTCAAGCATCGTATGTCCTCGGGCCAAGGTAACACACCTAGCTTGGCTGGGTGCTTCGTGCTTGTAGGATTGCGTGGTTATGTGGGTTAGAGCGTCATGTGTTTTCGCTCACTATGAGGCGGGCCAAAACAACATGGGTTCGAGTCCTTGGCTAGTTGCATTATTGTTATTTATCAATACCACTCGTTCATGGTTTACAATATATATATATATATATATATATATATATATATATATATATATATATATATATATATATATAATACAATGTCATGCTGGAGAGGTAAAACTTGCGAGTTTGGCTTAAATAGCAACGCTCTTCTTGCCGAATAAGGCAAGCGAAAATTTGTGTATGCAATAATTTCGCAAAAATCATTCTGAACCTAACGAAAAAAAAAATTCTTGTGTTTGTTTATTATTAAGTTATTGTAAACGTATCTAAAATATATTTAGCTGGATTAGACTAAATTAAGTGATCTTGTTATAATAAAGTTAGACAAGTTTTCTAAGGTTCTTTTGCTACAAAATTATTAATTTTTACAGTAACATCAATCAAAAAATATATATCTTTAAACTTATAAGAGAAAATTTTAGAAATGACTTAATTTTAAATGGGTTCTAATTAATCAGTTTTACCTATTCGGCACGACATATATACATACATATATACGTATATGAGGGCTGCCGTCATGCTATAAACCCGTCTCAGTAGGGTTGAAAACCCTCCGAACATCGAGCAAGTGTGCTCTAAAATTCCTGAAAGAGTTAGGAGAAAAACTCATCACGGAATCCAAGAATCCCAAAGCAGCCAGATTCCTCTCTCAGAGACTCAGTGTTCCCATCCAGAGAGGAAATGCCCGCAGTTTTGAGATGTCATTTATGTTGCTCTCCTTCCCATTGCATTTTTGTTAATAAACTTTGTTCTCAAATAAAGCTCACATAGAATATAGGCGGTAGTAGGAGAAGAAAAATACTCAAACTAAATTGGGGTCATATAACCTTCGGTTTTTCACGCTCTTATGCTTTTTTTTTTTTCCTTTTTTTTTTTTTGCCTCTAGGCATTTTTGTATGAGTTAGGGCTCTCTCTGTGTTGTTTCTATATCTTCCTGTTAGTATGAATTTCTCCTCTGACCCCCTGCTGGGTACTCCATCACATTTGCTGACTTTCCATGGATATCCTTGTGCCACTGCACTACATTCAGGAATTCTCTTATCCCCTTGAGGTTCCCACTTCTTACATCAGCTTTCTCGTGCTCTGAACCTGTTATTCCACTCTAGAAGTACAGTTTCACTATAGTGTATGGTCGTGTGTGTATATGTGTGTGTGGGTTGGGGGAAGGGGGTTACTCACCTTGTCCTGTAGACTCCATACGGGAGGCCGTGTTGACTGTGTCGCCGAAGAGGCAGTACCGAGGCATCTTCAGCCCCACCACTCCCGCACACACTGGACCTAGGAAAGGAATAGACAAGATAGTACACAACATTTGGGTGACGGATAAATAGGGCAGTGGCATGGCTATCAGTGCTGTTATTGAACAGTCGGTAACATATATATGATTCTAACAAAATGGAAGAGAAAATAAGTTAAAAGCGCGAAGTAGACTCGCTACATGAGGACACTAATTAGGAAGTGTTGTACACGGAGGATACTAACAACGCAGCACTAAATAACATAAATATACAACCTGTAGGTGTCTTTTTTTTATTTAGACAAATTGGAAACATCATCTGTGTATTGTTGCCTTATTCTATATAACAGTTACTTTATGAAAATGATTCCATGTCACATTACATCACACAGGATGGATCACAAACCTGGTGTAAATCTGTCAGATTGACCTGAAGAGACTTCAGTATAGCATTGTGGTATCATCAGTTTTAGGAATATAGAGGCAACCTGACTGCATACAGCCTTACGTAACTACACGCTAACTAACCTGACTACCCACTGACCTCACCAAAGCACACAATAACATAACTAAATAATGAATAACCAAACTACACGCTAAACGATCTACTTAAATCCGGTATAAATGTGTTCCACACTATCTGTACACAACCATAACTCCACATAGAATAACCTGAGTACACACAAAATAATCTACATGAAATTAATCAAAAGTTATTTCACAATTATTAATTTTTCTCTCCACCATCTAACGCATACTATCCCGCGTCAGTACTCGTTTGCGTACATAGACTCATCCGAGTATATAGACTCGGATGAGTCTATGTACTCGAATAAGAATAGATACCCAGATATTCACTTGCCTGTATACACTCACCTCACTAGACACCAGAGTACTCACTCACCTAAGCATGCACTGACCTGAGTACACACTCGCCTAGATATGCACTCACCCGTGTGAAGATTAAAGATTCACATTTACGGGAAGATATTCACCTATGTGAAGATTCCTGAATATACTCCTCTGAGTGGAGGTACTCACCTGAGTGAAGGTACTTACCTGAGTGGAGGCCAATACGCAACTTGAGCGTGTCGTCGGGTCGGTGACGGATCTGGAAGCGTCTGATTGCGTCCAACAGATGTAAGGACATGGAGGCCACCTCACCCGCATGTTGATCCTCGTTCCTGATAGGCAGACCACTCACCTACGGACCAGTGGGTAAACCTTAGTGAGGAGGAGGAAGAGGAAGAAGGGGTAGTAGTGGTGGTAGAGGAGAAAGATGAGGAAAAGGAAAAGAAGGGGGAGTGGGATGTGGAGGCGGAAATAATGGTAGAAGAACGGGGTAGAAAGAAGAGGAGGAGGAGGAGAGGGAAGGAAGAGGGGGAAGTAGTAACTGTGGAGTAGGATTAAGAGGTGGAGGAGGTGGGAATGATGGTATGGAGGGAGGGGGGAAGAGGACTAAGAGGTAGAAGTGACGGAGCAGCCTACACACCTGTTGCAGCACAGGTGTGGGGTCAAGAGTCGGAGACTAAAGAGGGTTTATGAAGAGAGGAATGAGGATGAATAGTAGAAAGAGGAGGAGGAGGAGGAGGAGATGAAGGAAGATGATGAGGAAGAGAGGTGAAGGAGGAAGATAAGACCACTGAGCTCAGGGCATCCAAAATAACTTTGTACAAGAATGGTATACAATACCGACAAGATGAAACTAATACACATATGTTGCATGTGTGTCTTAGTTTCATCAATATAACTCTGTTAAACGGAGGAGACGAAACACAAGTGATAGAAGAGGAAAGAAGGAAAAGAGGAGGAGGACAATGTGGTTAAAGAAGGTAACTAAGGAACAGAGCCTGAGTTCAGAAGATTCAATTTTAAGATTTTGTCTCCGTATCTGCTAGTTAATAACGCACTTCATATCTGTCCTGTGGACGTCAGCATAAGAGTAAAGGAATACACAGAAGACCCAAGAAATAAGTTCCATTTTATACTTCATCTGTTACAAGCAAATTTAGGGCATTTGCTTAAAATGACCAAAAATTTATTGTCGCTAAAATGATACCTTTACATTTCATATAGGCTATTTTACTGTCTTTGTGAAAATTAAGACACATGTGCAACATCTGGGCATCTTTATTGCAGACGTTTCGCCATCCAGTGGCTTTATCAATACAAATTCCAGGACATAACTTGAAGACAGTAGAACTATATACAAAAGATTAGGTAATCAGTCCCTCAGCCTTGGAGTTAAGAACATAAGAAAGAAGGAACACGGCAGCAGGCCTACTGGCCCATGCGGGGCAGGTCTAAATCTCCCAACGGCTAAAGCCAATGCCATAACCTAGTTAAGTCAGTAACATTCACTTAAGGGAGGAGAACGGCATCAGACCTAGTAGCACAAGCTAGTCAGGTCCAACTCACACCCACCCACACCCACTTAAGTATTTATCCACTCATCCACAAGCCAGTGCATTCCTATATCCTTCCTGAACCTGAATTTTTCCAATTTAAAACCATGCTGCGAGTCTTGGCTATGCTAGATATTTTTAGCACGCAATTTACATCACCTTTATTAAATCCTGTTTTCCATTTATGCACCTCAATCATATCCCCCTTAATTCTACGCCTTTCTAGAGAGTGCAGATTCAGGGCCCTCAGTCTATCCTCATAGGGATGATTTCTGATACATGGGATCAACTTTGTCATCCTCCTTTGTACGTTTTACAGTGCATTTATATCCATTCTATAATACGGTGACCAAAACTGTGCAGCATAATCTAAATGAGGCCTAACCAAATTTATATAGAGTTGAACAACCTGATGACTTCTATTATTTATGCTACTTGGTACGAAGCCAAGGAGTCTGTTAGCTTTATTGCGAACACTTATGCACTGTTGTCTTGGTTTCATACTGCTAACCAGAACTCCAAAATTCTTTTCAATCCTTAATATTAAGATCTACATTATTTAATTTATATGTCGCATGTTTATTTTTCTGTCCAACATTTAGAACTTTGCATCTGTCTATATTAAATTGCATTTGCTACTTCTCCGACCACTGCATCATCCTGGAGTGCTCTAATGTCCTCATTAGAATGAATTGGACGGCCTATTTTGGTGTCATCAGAAAATTTGTTTATGACGCTATTATTCCCTCGTCTATGTCGTTTATGTAAATTGTGAACAACAAGGGGCCCAACACTGACTTCAATTTATGCTTTCCAAGATGGCTGCGAATTGCTTCAGCAATTATCGATTCCATAAATTACCAACTATGGTGGTAAGGCTTAATGGTCTATAGTTCGAAGCTAAGGACCTGTCACCTGCCTTGTAAATAGGTATTACATTTGCAATTTTCCACTTGTCTGGAACTATGCCAGTTTGTAGTGATATATTGAAAAGATTAGTTCCTCTTTACATTCCTTTAAAACAGTTCATCAGGGCCTGGGGATTTGTTAGGTTCTTATTTCTCTATTTGTCGGTGTGAAGAGCACAGTAGTCGTGAAGATTAATGGTTCAGAGGACATCTACATAATCTTTTTCACGGCTACTACAACTAACCCATCCCTTTGGGTATGATCTACTTCCACTGGGGAATCCAGCCTACCAGTGACTATGCCCTCGTCTGCTACCCGGCCCTTTCCACCTGACATTAGTATATAAGCACCAGCCTTCTTGCCTGCACAACAGATTCCTCACGACTACGGTGCTCTTCACACCAACGTCAAGGCTGAGGGACTGATTACCTCGTCTTCTGTATATAGTTCTTCTGTCTTCAAATTATGTCTTAGAATTTGTATTGATAAAACCACTCGATGGCAAAACGTCTACAATAAAGATACCCAGATGTTGCACGTGTCTTAATTTTCATCTTGTCGGAATTGTATACCATTCTTGTATTATTGTCTTTGTGTATATGTTTCAATTAGTGAACATTCACGCACAAAGAGTTCAATTAAGTTACCATAACGCTGACCACGTACTTTGCATTCCATCTGATCATCGTCTGTGTATATGCCAAACTACGAAGAGACTTGTGACCAAGCATCAGTCTAGCTATACTGCAAGTCTCACTGTAAATGTTTATCTACGTTCATATTTTTCAAAGCGAGTTATATATATGTATTCAGACTATTAACCGCATTACAGAACATTCTTAGGGCAAGTGCTGCCCCCACGCGTACTACTCTACAACTACAAAAAAACACTATTTTAACTGTTCTTGAAAAATAATTGTGAAGATTATATACTCTTTTATTAATATGATGTTTCACAGGGCCTGAGCTGTATTTGTTTTCATGTACAGAATTAGTGGATGCAAGATACAAGGGATGAGCAAAAGAGTGATATACATGGCGAATGGTATTTGTAGTCCCTGCAGACCCAAGCTACAGCAGAGTAAGGACCTAACAGTTTAAGCGTAAGAAGTGCTCCTAAACAATAAACTGGAACTAGATACTGTAACTTGTCTAACTTCTGTGGGTGTATGAAGGTACTGCATCGTCATCTCCAAGTTGGGAACCGATTTACCCGCGTGTACCTAACCGTGGACTCCTATGAAGCAATGTTCCTTTACGAGTCTCACTGTCACGGTTCCTAGACTACTGTTCATAGAGATTATATCTATATATATATATATATTATATATATAATAATATATATATATATATATATATACTGTACTTCACAGATTACTAAAGAATATATATTATTTATCTCCTAACGTTCCTGAAAGATAACGACACGATCTACTCTTGAAACTAATGTTAAATCTCTGCTCTCCCTCCATTCTCATCTCATGAACCAGAGAGACTTCATGTTTACGATATAATGCACTGGTTTTAATATCCCTTAATAAGACTTGATGGGAACTTACTGAACTTCAAATAGTTGAAGAAAACAAGAGCAGAAGTGTTTTAAACCAGCTCTAAGACTACACACACTCTTCCCCTGAGCAGAGAGGCTTCATATATAGTCTTGCCCCTCGTCTGTATAATACTCAAAAATAAGAATGAACATCAGACCAACACACTTGCACAACTAGATCCTTATTTCAATATACAGGGATAACCTTAATGCACCAGCCATTCCTCCGCCTTTATCTGATGCACTGCTCTTCTTCCTACTATGTATGAGCACTTCCTTGATTTCTTAGATTTTTGTTAAGAAACTTCACTATATAAGAGCGTAACCGTAATACATCCCTATAAAGGTACCTCTATTTTCTTGAGTCTTCTTGCCATGACACCATCCATCTTCTGAGATGCTAGTTGTGTCAAGAATCTCGATCTAGAAACGGACCACAGGAGAAATATGTGCTAATACCCGTATCCACCCGAGTATATTTATTATACATTACACCTAACTTAACTAAAATAAAGTACACTAATTAGAATTACTTATGTCGGCTAATTGTGTATAATATCTATCTGATACTTTATGAAACAAAACTAATTATGAATATATAAGTTTCACTACCTTATTTAATTTGAATTCTTTGCAATGTACTTATATCCAGCCAGAGGTACACTGGAAACAAAATTACATTTCATACACTAACTAGGACTGTTTACCCCGGCGAGTTATGCATGAATTATATTTGATATTTCAGTACACAGAACTTGAAACAAATTTCACTGTCTTATGCGAGTTTTTACGTAACAATGTATAAGACTAATTAATTAAACACCTTAGTTAAATTTATTTCATACTCATAAGTTGTGAAATTAATAGCTTACAATACCAACCATTTGATGGATATGACACATGTGCATGACCTGGGTATTTATTGACGTAGTGAATCAACTGAGCACCAGGGTTTTCCAGTCTAATGAAACAGCATGTGTTCTTAACCACAGGCAACATGGCAAAGTTGTAAAAGCAGTCAAATGGCCGGTTGTTTACGGAGCCTTGAACAGTTGAATTATGGGTAATAAAGGTAGAAATGCCGACAGTACATTAGGTAAGAGGACGCGTGTGTAACTATTACGAAATTTTGTGGCAACGTTTCGTTCTTCAGGAGCTATGTCAGTCGTAGTAGTGGCAGTAGTTGCGGTAGTAATAGTACGAGTGGAAGTAACTCTAGGCTGATGGGTGATGGCAAGGTTTATTATTTCGAGTAGGATTCTAGGTAATACCTCGGAAATGGCGAAGCTGCTTTTATTATGCTTAATGGTGTCTGAAATGGTGATTAAAGATGACTCAAGGTATACACACTTGCGGAAATTTGCTTCCTTGATCACTAGGCGGGCGTCACTGAATCTCATAACATGGTTGGAGAAAATTTCCGTGCTGCATACATGCCTTGTTCAAGTTGTCGTTTCACCGACGTATACCTTGTCACAGCCTCCTCAAGGGATTGTGTAAATATATGCATTCACTAGTTCAAAGTTCTTCACTTTGGTTCTGGTTAGACCTTTGATGGATGTACTGATTGCAATGGCGACTCTATTGTTGGCTTATACAGTACTTTGGTAACGTTCAAGTCAGCTTGACTGTTAGAAAGGATAACTGTTTCAAGTGGTGTTAGGGCGTAGTGAATTGATAATTTGGAGAGCTCTTTTTTACAGTTCTTGATGAAAAATTGTAGCTCAGTATGCACACTCCCCATTAAGAAACTTTGGGCTGCAAATTCGGTATGCTTTTAGGGAAAATACGATGATGATGCTTCGTTTGGCCTTGGTATCCTGACTGAATGGAACAGAAGTGTGTCAGATCATTTATGTTTGTTGCCACAATAAAATGTCACATTCACACGTGTCCTTTTTCCTAACAGTTGATATATAGTATAGTTACACGAGCCGCGCTCACTGGCTCGCCCGGCAGACGATTTTATCGTCTTTTATGTTACATTTATACTCGTAACTTTTCCGTTGCAGCCTTAGCCTAACTTAACCTAACCACATTTAGAAAGGGGCTGCGAATTCTATGTAGAATTGTCACAGTTATTAGGAGAACGGGTCGGTAAGAGGACGGGTTGGTAGGCAACTTTTATATTGGAGACAGTGATAGAAGACGTGAGGTAATTTTAAGGTATTCGGTCCCTTAACCTTGATAGATATTTAGTTACTAAGCATTGATCTGTCGAAAGTAAGACACGAGGCTGGAGACTTGTATAAAAGAGCCAGAGGAGAGGTGCAGCAGTTGAAGACAGCGTCACAGATGGGTGTGACACACTTGTGTAGATGGGGCATGCTAATAACATTAAATAACAGTTAGCAATAGTTGTAGATTATATCCTCTGTAGGAAGATTCCAAGGTGATGCTGCGTCTGGCAAATTTCACTGCATTACTAATACATAATATCGACAAGGGAGAAGAGAGCAGTAAGAGGAAGAGTGTGGGGTGAGAGAAGAAATTATGGTGAGGGAAGGAACTGGAGTGAGGAGAGAAAGAGTGAGGTGATGAAGTGAAAATGGAATGAGAGGGAGAGAGTAGGCGAAGAAAGTGAAGTAAGGTGAGAAACTAGTGTAAGGGAAGAAAGTATGCTGATGAAGGGATGGGCACTCAAGGAAAGAATTAGGGCAGAGGGAAAAGTAAAAAGAGATAAATAAACGGATGATCAGGGGAAGGAGAGACGGGGGTGAGACCAAGGCTCGTGGCTCAAGAGGTAGCGCCTTTACCTCAAAGTCGAAGGACCAGCGTTCGTTACCATAACTAGTGAAATCGTTGAACACGTTCCCATTCACCTATTGCCCCCTGCTCACCTAGCAGTAAGTAGGTACCTAGGTAATAGCCCCTACTCCCCTAGAAGCAGGTACCTAGGTGATAGCCCTATACTCGCCTAGCAGTAAGTAGGTACCTAGGTAATAGCCCCCACTCACCTAGAAGTACCTTGGTGATAGCCCTCTACTCACCTAGCAGTAAGTAGGTACCAAGGTAATAGCCGCCTACTCACCTAGAAGTAGGTACCTAGGTGATAGCCCTCTACTCACCGAGAAGTAAGTAGGTACGTAAATGACACCCGTCCTGCTTTAAGTCGCTTCCTAGGGATGGACAGTGTTCATACACCTGGGATGTGGCCAAGTTTTGAAGTGAACTGAGGTAAAGACCAAGTCTCTCAGCCTTTGAATTGAACAATGTTTTAAAGCTGTCAGAAGTATTCGTAATGGAAAAGAAAAGAAATAATGAAATGTAGTCCAGCAAATTTACGAATCATGAATTTAAGACTAAAGAGGGTAAAAAAATCGATACAAATGAATTTTTCCGTATTTTTAAGGATAAGAAAGTAGATAATACCTTGTGAAACAGAGAGAGAGAGAGAGAGAGAGAGAGAGAGAGAGAGAGAGAGAGAGAGAGAGAGAGAGAGAGAGAGAGAGAGAGAGAGAGAGAGAGGGACGGAGAGAGAGAGGGAGGGAGGGTTGATGCGAGGGTGGGTATAAACGACAGGTATAAACATTAAAGAAGGAACTAGAGCAGTCTAAAGCTCATTAAGGCCCCACCTCCCATGGATAAAAATAATCACTGGAAATAAGAAATGTTACTTGGAGGAACACAAATGGCGATGATGATGATGGTGGTGGTGGTGGTGGTGGATGATGGTGGTGATAGTGGTGGATGGTAGTGGTTAATGGGAAAAGTGGTGGTGGTACAGGGTGGTGGTGGTTGAGGTAGTGCAATGGAGGTAGTCACGTAGAAAGCGAATCACTGGAGGTACTAGTGCTGCTGGGGATCAGTTATTAGATACAATAGCAATCATGTAGTCATACTGAGTGTTTGATACATACGAGTGTATATTTGCTAAACACTTGGGAGAGTTTAAACTAGCTGAATGCCAGGATGAGCAGACAAACAAGGAGCTAGCCCGTGAGCAGTCGACGTACGTCATACTATTATAACAAAAAAAGAAGAGCTAAACCTACAAGTGTCACGAAGTGCGTCATGAAATACGAGGATTAAAAACTTTAGTAATCTGGTGCAGTTGGTACGGGAAGATAACCTTTTCTCTGATATGATCCTAACATCTGGCAAATAATTATAGGATCATAAAACTGAATCCGTGTTCAAAGCAACTAAGGTTTTTGGTACCTATAAAATAAACAGGAGATTGGGCGTAAGAATACATTAACATTTTTCTCGTGACCAAACTCAGTTGGTGACAAAGTTATGAGAGAAAATAATTTCTCTTGTGTTTCTGATGTTAAATGGAAACACAAATGTTAAGCTCATATAGGATGCAAACACAAATAATTAATATTGAACCTTTGTGATGTATATAAGGTAACAAATAATCTTTTGTGAGAAACACTTCAAGCTTCACTTGCTATGTTTAACAATAGAACACAAGGAAACAAATTGAACAAAAAATTAAAGGGTTTTATGAGCACTAATAAAATCCCTAGTGCCTTGGGATAAGGTTACAAGTGCGTGCCTTAATGAGACACTCCTAGTGACAGTCACTATATTTAGGGATTCTGGGGTATTTTGTTGAATATTGTTGGGAAAAGTCCTACCGATATTAGGACACTTATGGTGATACGATATGGTGATGCGATAACTTCTCTGTCACTGTATACAATCTTTGTAAGGTTAATACAACGAAGGTGAATTCAATGAATCTTTCAAGTGAATTCTCCATTGTTATTAACTGGTAATAATGTTCTGACTTTTAATAATCTTTGTTTTAATCTAGTAGTGGATGCTGTTGTAAGGATAAAGCAAACACTTTCTTCCCTAATTTTTCCAAATAAATATTCAAAACACTTGCTATGTCCAATGGAAAGCCTGATAAGAATGTTAACATTGAACTGGAAGGTTCAAATTTTTTGGTTAGACATGTTCATCATTAACATCCCTCCAGACTACACAATTCAAGTGAAAAGCACAAGGCCGGTACTTCTTATGTCATGGTTGCAGAACTGCCAGATACTCTCATCTTATTACCTGAGGAAATGATGTGCATGGACGAGCAACATAACATTTGCAAGAAAGCAGTCATTTTCCCTTCATGCATTTTCACCAGAAAGAGGAAAAAAAAGGAGTTCTCGTTAAAGACAACTAGACTAAAATTAATAAGAGGCTACTGGGATGGAGATGATTAGAGAAGGTGGTACTACCTAAATCTTTTAGAGACCAAGTGCTTCGTGTAGCCCATGATTCTTCTAAGGGAAGACGATAGGGAATAACTAAGATAATGTTAAAATAACTAGGAGCTAATTCTGGCTGGGCCTGAAGAAAGATACAAGATATATCCAAGTCTGTCACGAGTGTCAAGTGGTAGTTAAACTAAAGCATTTCTTAAAGCCGGGACCACTGTGCTCAGCTCCGGCTTTTGAGGAACCATTTACGGAAGTAATAATGAATTTCTTGACACACTTTAATTTTAAGCTAAAATATGCATATAAATCATTAAGAATGTGTTAAGGTTTACTGCTTGAAATAAATATGATTTGGCTTAATTTTTCACATAAAATAAAACTGTAGCTTCAGTTTCTATGAAAAGTATTTGTCGCTGCTTAAGTCAAGGTCAGATAATAAATAAATATTTACATTAATGTGCAAACTGTATATATTTTGGTAAAATTACCGACAATATGTAAAGTAAAAGGACACAAGTGCAACTAATGTAACATTTTATTGTGGCAACGTTTCGCTCTCCAGGAGCTTTGTCAAGCCGTTACAAACAGTAAAAGGACACAGAGGGTATATATAGGCTTAGAGTGAGGTGCAATACTAGTGGTGGTAGTAGTAGTAGTAGTGATATAAGTTGTAGTAGTAGTAATACAATATGGTAGAACAATTAACTTGCACATGAGTAAAAGGATATAATAGCTATTACTTGGGTAACATAAAAATAGGTTAGACAAATATTTCTGTTGGAGGCTGGATAGAGAAGACCTGTTTCAAGTTCATCCTCTGTAATATGCTTTATTAGTAGTATGTGCAGAAGCACAAAACCATAAGCAGTACCTATGGGAACTATAAATACTAAAACAAACCGACAAACCGAAAGCTCTGGTTGATTTTTTCCTCAGGTACAATAGGTCTGCCTCAGTCTTTCCAATCTAATCAGGTCTCCGCATTAAGGCAAAGCCCTTCAATGAAGTTTTAATCCATCTTGGGATAAAACATAAGTATTTTCTTTAATCAGTATTTTATCCTCAACTACAGGGTGGTGCTAACTGTGGTGGTGTTTGGGGTGATGATGTGATAGTTGTGGTGAAACTACGATGATGGTAGTGATGGCGGCTATGGTGGTTGTTGCTTTAGTGGTGATGGCACTGACAGTGATGATGACAATGTAGTGGTAATGTTGGAAAGGGTGGTTATAGTGCTTGTTATGGTGGTGTCGAAGTTATAGTGAGGATAGTGCTGGTGGTGGTGCGGATCGTGGATATTCTGGATATGGAGATAGTACTGTAGTATTAGTGATGTTGGTGGAAGTTGTATTCATGTATTCCCCAGGATGCGACCCACAACAGCCGGCTAGCACATTACTTACTGCTAGGTGAACTAAGACAAAATGGGTGAGAAAACAATTGCATCGTCTCTACCAGTCTTAGAATCGACACCGAGGTTCTTCTGTGCTGCGAGTAGCAAAGGCCACAACAACTACAACATTACTGATGCTGGGTAACATTGCCAACAAAGATATCAGCATCTTGTCTCATTTATCAACAAAAAGACCGTCAAACAAAACAAAATCCCGTTGGTCGGCCAAATTCATAGAAAGTCAAACGACCAGTGATGACTATGTGACATCTGGTATGTCAAATACAAAACCCATCAGAGCAAATAGGTGCTCATGATTAAATACTTAAGGCAGGTCCACATACACGCTACAATACATAGGTAATTTAGAGGTACTGCGACAGTTCTCATCAGATTTTTATACGAATAACGAGCAAAACAGCATAACCCCTCCATCAGTGATCGAGAATCTTACACAAATGTGTTGGGTGGCAACCAAAAATTACATCCTGTGGAATTCACAATCAAATACAGCTAACAGTTAGATAAAAGCTGCATAGAAGTCAAGCATTGCAAAAAGTCATGCAACAACAAATGCATAACAGCTTAATCTAGCTTAGAAAGAGGACGTCAAAGTAAGGATGAAGTCATAGAAGGAATAACGACAACCATGGCAAATACTAAGCAAAAATACTGCTCTACAGTCTGGCTAGGAAAAAGAACCGTGACCAATCAGTTGGTAAGAGGGTGGAGGATAGTTCCGGGAAGCAGGAATGAAGCCTGTGAACGGCTACATAAAACCCGGTCAAAACTAAGAGAGCACTAACGAACAGGTTAATAGATACTAGTGCACATGGCAATGAAAATCGTAAATTTAGCTTGAAAGTTTATCACCATGGTTAATGAAGAGAGTCGATGACCTGATAGCCACTGGCTAGACCAGATTTTTGGATGACGGCTAATGTGATATAGACCCTCAAAAAGTGACGGATAGTTGACTATAAAATACACACCATTATCCCTGACATACATGGAAAAGATAAAGGGGAAGCGTTTGGTGAAATATCTGGAATGTCAGTCCTGACTTGGAGAAGACAAATTCTACCACACTGAATTTTACGATAGGCTGACGGAAACTAGAGAAAATAGAGATGAACTGGCAGATTTTCAGAAGGAATTGGGTATTGTGCCTCACCGATAGGCCTACGAGGCACGTGAGTCAAGCTGAGTGGTGAAAATGGGCTAAACTGCGGTGGAGAATCCTCCGAAGACCTTTCCTTTTCTAATATTTATATTTGTAGACGACCCATCAGAAGACAGTCTCAAATATGTTGCTAATTTCAGATAATGAAGCTACCTACTGAACGACTGGAAAGACGGCAGGAATGGCCCAATAAGCGAGGCAAGAATTTAACCTCAAAAAGAGTCAAGTAATAATGATGGCAGTTGGGAAAAAGGTAAAAGACGACAGTATGTTACCTGGGGTTTATCACCAGACTGGTTCAGCAGCTAAGGTGAACTACTAGTATAGATGAAAGGAGCTGAAAATTATGTTATTAAAGGAACGGGTGTGGGTATCCATGACCACGTTGTACAACGTACTGCAGGGCACTGATAGGGTCCCAGAGCAAGAGGCCTCAGATGGAAAATGATCATTCAGGTGTGGCACAGTATCGTTATGAATCGCCCTTGAAATCTTAGAATGGTGAATAAGTGAAATAATTAAGATGAAGTAGATGATAGACCACACAAGACTAGCAACTAAATACACATAAATTGAAGGCTTAAAAGGTTAGGCTACGAACTTGAGTTCCACCCTGAGACACAAATGCGTAAGTAGAATTCAAAACACAAAAGTACTTACCACCATGTAAGCATCACCAATGGTTTCCACTTTGTAGACATCGTAGTTACCAATGATGGAGTCGAAGCAGGTGTAAAGGTCATTGAGGAAGTCCACCACCTGCACCAACAGAATAAGATCACAAGTGAATGAGAGAAACAGGATTATTGCAAACGAGGAAGTGCGAAAAATATCAAGAGACTGCGGGAAGAGCAAAAGAGAATCAGAGAAAAGATAATAGCAAAAAGATAATGCGATTATAAGAATAGAACAGAATAAGAGCTAACACAAGAGTAGAAGAGAATGAAAGAGAAGATAAGACATACATACCTTTCGGTGTGTTTGCTCTGAAAGATACAAACCTCACAGTGTATGTATACACACTGACAGATACGTATCTGTCGGTTTGTATATATCGACAAGATCCCACCACCTGGTGTGATCCTGTCTTTCATTTTACATCTTTCTCAGCAGTGTTTGCTGTACATCTAATCACTTTTTTCATTCCATTCTCAGTAACAATCATTATGTATAATTATTTTCTGCAAACGGAATCATGATCTAAAACAAGAGTGTACATTATCTCTAAGAACAGTTGTACAGGCATCGTCAAACCCTCAGTAAATTTTCTTCCGGCTGTATGAGCCGGAAAATGAAAAACTAGGGAGAACAATGTAATTCAGCAATCAACCAGAAATCTATCGTAATTCCAAGGCCATCGGGACGGATCACAATGTTCCGCTAGCCTAGAAAATAAACCTTTAAGCAATTTTTTAAACAGTATTAAAATTTCCTAAGATGGAAGTAGCAGTAATTTATTCGTCAGAAAATCGGGAAGATTTAGGTGATGACCCTCCCATGATTAAACCTACACTGGATTACCTGTGCTATGTACCGATGTTTAGGCAACCAGTGTTGCAACAGTGTAAAATAACAATATTAAGGCAATCGATGGCTTACCGATGCTGGGAATTAGTGGTACAACAACCACTGTTTTGCAGGTGTTATACACCCGTAGTTATACAGCTTCTGGTTTACCTGTTATATATAATAGTTGTTAAGCTGCTGGCTTAACGGTGGTTTATATCAATAAACAACTGCTTGCGTAATGGAGTTTGGGTCTTGAACCCACTTCCAAACATGAAGTTCATTTTCATAAGAACATGTATACAAAGAGTAGTACAAAGAAAATGATAATTATTGAGAAAATGAGTTTATCAGATAAACCTTGGTCTACAGTGACAATCTTGGTCTACAGTGACAATCTTGGTCTACAGTGACAATCCAGTACAGATTTGTGAAATTTTTTCACTCGGTGATCCTCCCCTGACCTCATTATGAGGCATCATTGTGACTCATCATTTGTATCCTATACAACTTGTATCATCAAAACGACAGGAGATAAGCATAGTGCGTGTCACTGTCTGTGAGCCTAGAAATTGTCGTCCCTCTGGGGATATAGGGGAAGTATAGTATTCTGTATACAATCATTATAATTTTGCCCTCTCTGCTTCGACATGTGTAGCCTGTATCTAGACGCACCAGCTGCGGCTCCTTGAACTCCCTGATAAGACTTCGTATATACAACTTGTGAAGTTATTGTACTTGGTGATGAAGATTAAGTACCTTCCAATGGCTCAATCACCCCATGTGGCTTCACATTCCCTCATGGGATTCATTTATCCTCATGATCTGATTTCACGTTCGCTTTGGGGGTTCCAGTATTCGGCAAATGAGGCTTCACATAGCCATTATAGTTCAAGTGGATCCCCGGAGAGATGTACTGAAACAACGCATCACTTGGTATCACTGGCGCCCAGGAGAACAGCCAAAATCAGGTCTATATATCCCCCCCTCCCTTGGTATACCACAACAAACCCACGCACGACACATGCATCAGTAACGAAGGCATGCACAACGCATGCATGCATAATAAAACCTGCATTTCAGACGAATGTTTATGAAACAAATGTTAAACAAATGAATGTAAACACTAAAATTCATACACGACGAAATGCATGTTTAGCGTAACATATGTGTAACACATATGCATTAAACGCATTTGCAACAAACACATGTACAACAAACATGTACAACAAACACATGTACAACACATACACAACACATTTACAGCAAACACATACACAACAAACACATGTACAGCAGATACATGTACAATAAATCCACGAACAAACATATGAGCAGCAAAGACATGTACAACAAAAACATGCACATGTACGACACATGTACAACAAACACTTGCGCAACAAACGCATGTACAACACATGCAAACCTGAGATATGTACAATAAACATGTGCAACAAACACATGCACGAGTAGTATATGTACAACACATGAACAACACATGAACAAACATATGCACAACAAACACATGTACAACAAACATGCACAACTGACACATGGTAGGTAAGACACATAGGCAACAGTTAGGCAACTTTATTCCGAAACGTTTCGCCTACACAGTAGGCTTCTTCAGTCAAGTACAGAAAGTAGGCAGGAGCAGTAGAGATGTGAAGACGATGTAATCAGTCCATCACCCTCGAAACTGTAGATTTGATGTTGTCAGACTGATGACATTGTCTTCATATCTCCAGAACTCTTTTCCAGGCTCAGGGACTGACAACCTCTACTGTTCCTGCCTACTTTCTGTACTCGACTGAAGAAGCCTACTGTGTAAGCGAAACGTTTCGGAATAAAGTTGCCTAACTGTTCCCTATGTGTCTTACCTACCAACCTGTCGGTATTGTATACCATTTTGATATTCACAACTGACACATACAAGGCATATATACATGTATAACACATGTACTATTAATAAAACATGTACAACTGTCACATGTACATTCACATGTACAACAAATACACAACTGGCATATGTACAACACAAAATAAACAAGTGTACAACTCATGCAAAACTAACACATGAACAGCAAACACATGTACAAGCACATACACAACATATGTGAAACATACACTTGTATAAAAAGCACATGCACAAACACATGTACACTATTATTATAACCATGGGGGAGTGCTAAACCCGTAGGATTATACAGCGCCTGTGGGGGGAGATGATAGAAGGTATTCAGGCTTAATTCAGGGAACTGGAGCAAAGATCCAATTCCCTAGATCAAGAGCCCCTCACCAGCGTCAAGGAAACTCCCTTGAGGGGAAACACCTGTACAACATACGCATGTACAACAAACACATGTACAAAAAACACATGTATAACCAACAAATGTACATTAAACGCATACATATACATATGTTTCATGTTTCACTACGAGAAAATTATAAAGCAAATCTATTAACAAAATAAAACTTAAAAAACCAGGTGTAATTTATTAAACATGTTTATTGTTTTTTTCACACATGAAAACCGAAGATGACACAGCCTGAGGTCGAAATTTTAAGATCATCTTTCATCTTTTTATTTCTGTCTTTCTTTATGTCTATAATTCCATATTTCTGTTTCTAAGTATATTTCTATAATTTTTCCCTTGTCTTGACAAGTGTTGAATACACGTTGGTTTTCTATATAATACAATGTTTTTCTCTGTTGACTTACTGTGAAAACGCGGGCCTTCAACGGAACATGTCCATGATTATTACTGTAAATAACAGAAAAAGACAATACCGTGACTGGAACAATACACAAATAATCCGCAGATAGGAGAGAGGAACTTGTCACGACGTTTCGGCCTGGCTTGGATCATTTACAAAGTCACACTAACAGAAAGGAGAGAAGGCAGTATACAGGCCAGCAGACAGGGACGGGACAGGAGAGGTAGTAGGAGAGGAAGTAGTGCTTCCTTTCCTACTTCCTCTCTTGTTCCGTCCCTGTCTGCTGGCCTTTCCTTCTCCTTTCTCTTAGTATGAATTTGTAAATGGTCCAAATCGGACCGAAACGTCGTAGTAAGATTCTCGCTCTTATGTGGGGATTATAAGTGTATTATTACTCCCTGAGAACTGATCTCCTACGCAAGGTTTTGCCCAACTGAAAAAAAAACCTGTGGGTTTCCATGGCAAGTATATAGAAAATTAAACATCAGTAAGATATTTCGTTTCATTTTGCAGAAATCGGTATATTAAGTTTCCAATAGATATGAAATATTCTCAAGGTACTCCAAAATGAGGCAGCAAAAATGAAGTAAATTAGAGCAAAAACATAATATTTTCGTGGAAAGGTTACAAAAATTAATAATAATAATAATAATAATAATAATAATAATAATAATAATAATAAAATAATAATTATAATAATAATACCGATAACAGAAAGGTTACCTGGAGCGGGGTGGATTCCGCGGACATCTCGGTGAAGCCAACAATGTCACTGAAGTATATAGTAACACAGTCGAAGTTCTCAGCCTCCACTTTGTGTCCTCTCTTGAGCTGCTCTGCCACGCATCTCGGCAACATCTCGTAGAGTAGTGCCTCTGTTGGGATAGTGGGTGGTGAGGACCTCTGCAGTGATAGAGTAGGAAGAGCTTTTCTAGAGATAGAATGGTGTTAGCCTCTGTAGTAATATTGAGGGTGACGAGGACATTTGTAATGATAGTAGGTGTGACAAGGACCTCTGTATTGATAGTAAGGGTAGGTAACACCTGTGTAGTGATAGTGAGGGTAAGGGGCGCTCTGTAGTTATAGTATGAATAACAAATGCCTTTCTAGAGATAGAGTGGTGTTAGCTTCTCTAGTGATATAGTTAAAGGTGATGAGGACCTCTGCAGCGATAGGGTGATAAGAACCTCTGTAGTGATAGTAAGGGTAGGGAGCACCTCTGTATTGACAATCAGGGCAGCTGTGGTTATACTGAGTTCCTCTGTTGTGAGTGTGAGGGTGTCGGGAGGAGTAAGCTATGAACAAAAAAAGTAATCATAAATTACGATACGCAAGTAAATGGTCTGGTATGGACAATGAATGAGTCAACATAAAATAAGGTAATAGATATCCATTAATATGGCACTATTCTTTTTGGATATAGGAATGAAATAAGTTAATTATAAATAACATTAATTATCTGCTTTTGTTCACACGTCCGGGAATGGCGCTATATTATTTGTTGTGCATGTGAATTATAGATAACTCCAGTATATTTTTATTAATATAATATAGATCATATCACTTACATCACACATTATTTAATTTTCCCAGGATTCATACTGAACCAAACATCCACTTTCCACGCTCATGAAAACATCGCCACAGCTGAGTGAAAGTTATTGCAGTTAATTAATTAGTTCATCTCTCTCTCTCTCTCTCTCCCATCTTCCTTCTCCTCTCCTCATCTTCCTCCTACTCTCCTCTTCCCCTCGTCTTCTTACTTCCCTCATTCTCATCCTCTCCTCCTCCTCCGCTTCCTCTTACTCCTACTGCTCCCTCTCCCTTTCCTTTTCTTCCTCCCCCTCTCCCTCTCTCCGTATAATGCCATCAGGATATAAAGTATATTTTAACATAATGTTTCAAAGTAAATACATATGGGAAAAGAGGTTTTCAAAGAACTCAAAAGATAACATATGATGGAGGTGTCGGTGTCGCCGGGTACAAGATCACGGATCAAAGAGGAAAGACACATTAACAAGTAACGAATATTTTCCACATAATAACTGAGGAACTAAACACATAAAAGCCAACAAGACCTGACTATATACGGCAATGGGTTCTGAGAGAGAGAATAAAAGCACTGAGAGAAGAGCTAACTAAAATCTGCATGCTAATGGAAACTCAGTAATTGCTAGAGGTGGGGAAGACAAAGAAAGATAAAAAATTGAATGTGCAGTGAAAATGCGAGAGGGAGGTATCAGGAAGAACAAATATAACAAGTGCGAGAGGGAGGTATCAGGAAGAACAAATATAACCAGTGCGAGAGGGAGGTATCAGGAAGAACAAATATAACAAGTGCGAGAGGGAGGTATCAGGAAGAACAAATATAACAAGTGCGAGAGGGAGGTATCAGGAAGAACAAATATAACAAGTGCGAGAGGGAGGTATCAGGAAGAACAAATATAACCAGTGCGAGAGGGAGGTATCAGGAAGAACAAATATAACAAGTGCGAGAGGGAGGTATCAGGAAGAACAAATATAACAAGTGCGAGAGGGAGGTATCAGGAAGAACAAATATAACAAGTGCGAGAGGGAGGTATCAGGAAGAACAAATATAACAAGTGCGAGAGGGAGGTATCAGGAAGAACAAATATAACCAGTGCGAGAGGGAGGTATCAGGAAGAACAAATATAACAAGTGCGAGAGGGAGGTATCAGGAAGAACAAATATAACCAGTGCGAGAGGGAGGTATCAGGAAGAACAAATATAACAAGTGCGAGAGGGAGGTATCAGGAAGAACAAATATAACAAGTGCGAGAGGGAGGTATCAGGAAGAACAAATATAACAAGTGCGAGAGGAGGTATCAGGAAGAACAAATATAACAAGTGCGAGAGGGAGGTATCAGGAAGAACAAATATAACAAGTGCGAGAGGGAGGTATCAGGAAGAACAAATATAACAAGTGCGAGAGGGAGGTATCAGGAAGAACAAATATAACCAGTGCGAGAGGGAGGTATCAGGAAGAACAAATATAACAAGTGCGAGAGGGAGGTATCAGGAAGAACAAATATAACAAGTGCGAGAGGGAGGTATCAGGAAGAACAAATATAACAAGTGCGAGAGGGAGGTATCAGGAAGAACAAATATAACAAGTGCGAGAGGGAGGTATCAGGAAGAACAAATATAACAAGTGCGAGAGGGAGGTATCAGGAAGAACAAATATAACAAGTGCGAGAGGGAGGTATCAGGAAGAACAAATATAACAAGTGCGAGAGGGAGGTATCAGGAAGAACAAATATAACCAGTGCGAGAGGGAGGTATCAGGAAGAACAAATATAACCAGTGCGAGAGGGAGGTATCAGGAAGAACAAATATAACCAGTGCGAGAGGGAGGTATCAGGAAGAACAAATATAACAAGTGCGAGAGGGAGGTATCAGGAAGAACAAATATAACCAGTGCGAGAGGGAGGTATCAGGAAGAACAAATATAACCAGTGCGAGAGGGAGGTATCAGGAAGAACAAATATAACAAGTGCGAGAGGGAGGTATCAGGAAGAACAAATATAACCAGTGCGAGAGGGAGGTATCAGGAAGAACAAATATAACCAGTGCGAGAGGGAGGTATCAGGAAGAACAAATATAACAAGTGCGAGAGGGAGGTATCAGGAAGAACAAATATAACAAGTGCGAGAGGGAGGTATCAGGAAGAACAAATATAACAAGTGCGAGAGGGAGGTATCAGGAAGAACAAATATAACAAGTGCGAGAGGGAGGTATCAGGAAGAAAAATATAACAAGTGCGAGAGGGAGGTATCAGGAAGAACAAATATAACAAGTGCGAGAGGGAGGTATCAGGAAGAACAAATATAACAAGTGCGAGAGGGAGGTATCAGGAAGAACAAATATAACAAGTGCGAGAGGGAGGTATCAGGAAGAACAAATATAACAAGTGCGAGAGGGAGGTATCAGGAAGAACAAATATAACAAGTGCGAGAGGGAGGTATCAGGAAGAACAAATATAACAAGTGCGAGAGGGAGGTATCAGGAAGAACAAATATAACCAGTGCGAGAGGGAGGTATCAGGAAGAACAAATATAACCAGTGCGAGAGGGAGGTATCAGGAAGAACAAATATAACAAGTGCGAGAGGGAGGTATCAGGAAGAACAAATATAACCAGTGCGAGAGGGAGGTATCAGGAAGAACAAATATAACCAGTGCGAGAGGGAGGTATCAGGAAGAACAAATATAACAAGTGCGAGAGGGAGGTATCAGGAAGAACAAATATAACCAGTGCGAGAGGGAGGTATCAGGAAGAACAAATATAACCAGTGCGAGAGGGAGGTATCAGGAAGAACAAATATAACAAGTGCGAGAGGGAGGTATCAGGAAGAACAAATATAACAAGTGCGAGAGGGAGGTATCAGGAAGAACAAATATAACAAGTGCGAGAGGGAGGTATCAGGAAGAACAATATAACAAGTGCGAGAGGGAGGTATCAGGAAGAACAAATATAACAAGTGCGAGAGGGAGGTATCAGGAAGAACAAATATAACAAGTGCGAGAGGGAGGTATCAGGAAGAACAAATATAACAAGTGCGAGAGGGAGGTATCAGGAAGAACAAATATAACAAGTGCGAGAGGGAGGTATCAGGAAGAACAAATATAACCAGTGCGAGAGGGAGGTATCAGGAAGAACAAATATAACCAGTGCGAGAGGGAGGTATCAGGAAGAACAAATATAACAAGTGCGAGAGGGAGGTATCAGGAAGAACAAATATAACCAGTGCGAGAGGGAGGTATCAGGAAGAACAAATATAACCAGTGCGAGAGGGAGGTATCAGGAAGAACAAATATAACAAGTGCGAGAGGGAGGTATCAGGAAGAACAAATATAACCAGTGCGAGAGGGAGGTATCAGGAAGAACAAATATAACCAGTGCGAGAGGGAGGTATCAGGAAGAACAAATATAACAAGTGCGAGAGGGAGGTATCAGGAAGAACAAATATAACAAGTGCGAGAGGGAGGTATCAGGAAGAACAAATATAACAAGTGCGAGTGAAAGGTATCAGGTAGGACAAATGTAACAAGTGGAAAACCGATTCTATTTCTGTTTTATATGAGAGAATAACTGGAAAAGATATGTTCTGAGAAATTCCTTGTGAATAAATGGAAAAAAAAAATGGGAGTGGTAGGAAATCGAGTAAGTGGTCTGGTAGTCCCAGAATTACCAACCTACTCTGCAACCTACTAATTTACAGATGATGATCTGTGTTTAGCGCTGTTTTGATAATAAAGATGGTGATAAAACAACCCGTCTATGAACTAGCCTGGACAGGTTTGCTATAGCTGCAACTATGACTCAGTCTCAAGAAAAATTATATGGAGCACTAAACCCGACCATCAGTTTGTGGAAGCTCTAGCGCTTGCCCCTTCTGAGAAATTATTCGCGATTAAATGTAGCGTAGTAAATAGATGGAAATATCTAAATACTGGATTAAATACTGATGAGTCCTATGTATTCATGTTTGTAGATTATTTTAAATTAGAGTAATAAAAACGGGGGGTAGCATGGAAAGCATATAAATATAGCCTGGACAAAATGTGAAGGATTGGTCGAGTAAGTGGCAACTAAAATTCAATCAGCCTATATAAAACACGATAAAAATTAAGAAAGGAGGAAGACTGGAAACTAAGTACAGGCTCTGGGAATAGGAACTGCTAAGCTCATACAAAGAGAAGGACCTGACGACACTGGAGGACAGGAGGGATAGAGGGGACATGATAACGACATATAAAATACTGTGAGGCATTGATTAAGTGGATAAGGGCAGGCTGTTCCAGAGAGGGGACACAGCAACAGAGGGTCACAACTGAAAGCTAAAGACTCAGATGGACCATACGGATGTTAGGAAGTATTTCTACAGCATACAGTTGTCAGGAAGTGAAGCAATCTGGAGAGTGTTGCAGTGGAGGCAGGATCCATACATAACTTTAAGAAGAGATATCACAAAGCTTTTGGAGCAGGGAAAGTACACACACACACACTCACTCACTCTCTCACTCTCTCTCTCTCTCTCTCACTCTCTCACTCTCTCTCTCTCTCTCTCTCTCACTCTCTCTCTCACTCTCTCACTCACTCTCTCACTCTCTCACTCTCTCACTCTCTCACTCTCTCACTCTCTCACTCTCTCACTCCACTCTCATCACTCTCTCTCTCACTCTCCACTCTCTCTCTCTCTCTCTCTCTACTCCTCCTCATCTCACCTCTCTCTCACTCTCTCTCTCACTCTCTCCTCTCACTCCTACTCTCTCACTCTCTCTACTCACTCTCTCACTCTTCACTCTCTCACTCTCACTCTCTCACTCTCACTCTCTCCCCTCACTCTCTCATCCTCTCTCACTCACTCTCATCACTCTCTCACTCTCTCACTCTCCTCACTCTCTACTCACTCCTCACTCACTCTCTCACTCTCTCTTCACTCACTCTCTCACTCCCCTCTCTCACTCACTCTCTCACTCACTCACTCCTCACTCTCTCCCCTTTCACTCTCTCACTCACTCTCTCACTCTCTACTCTCTCACTCTCTCTCTCACTCTCACTCTCTCTACTCCTCCTCTCACTCTCTCTTCACTCACTCTCTTCACTCACCTCTCACTCTCTCACTCTCACTCTCTCACTCTCTCACTCTCTACACTCTCTCTCACTCTCTCACTCTCTCTCTCTCTCACTCTCTCTCTCTCTCTCTCACTCTCATCTCACTCTCTCTCTCACTCTCTCTCTCACTCTCTCTCACTCTCTCACTCTCTCACTACTACACTCTCTATCAACCATCTCTCCTCTACTCTCTCATCAGTAGGCTTCTAAAAAATCTACAGACCTCCACAATCTCTACGTTCTGCACTCTCCGTAAACTCCTAATCACACATTGACTCACACCTCTCACTCTACAGAACACTCTACACTCTCTCTCACTCTCTCACTCTCTCGTTTTCATCTTCAGTGAGGCTGATATAGAGAAAATTACGGAGAGCCCCCGGGAGCAAATGTGTTGACGTTCTGCTTCCTGGTAGAACTCAGACTAAAGAAAACACATGTGGAATAGAAGACGATGATGTACAGGGAAGGAAAATATAAAGGAGTTTTTTTTTTTTTATATAATGCTGTGGAACACTTAAAGAGGACACTTCATACAAGAAATCGCTAAGAGAAGAAAACATAGCTTTTATCAATCAATAAGGTAATAAATAAGAGAAACTTAGGTATTATGGTTCAACAAACAACGTAATTAATTAAAATACAGAAAGGCGAGCACCGGAAAAGTGCAGAGCTAAATAAATGCTCAAGAATAACAGATACGGCACAATTTAGTGTCGTCGGGTTAGGAGAATAGACAAAGCAGACTTGGCAAAGCCGGGGTAACAGAGAGGCTATTAGCGCAGATAAATGGGAAAATTAACACCAGAATTATAATAATTACAATAAGGCGTGAGAATCATGATGGAAGAGTGGAACTAACAGTCCCACAAGGATGTGTTGTGCCACATGTCGTTCTTGATATGCGAGAAAAGAAACAAAATTTTACATTACATTGTTGTGTATAATAACACTGTGTATAATTACACCGTTTGTGTGTGATAAAGTAATGAGAACTCGTATAAAATAAGACAGAACGAGGCTGCGGGAACACCTGGACAGACTTACGGAGTATACGAATAAATAAACTTTGAGGAAACATCAAGGTTATGAGGAAACATCAAAGCTATGAGGAAACATCAAGGCTATGAGGAAACATCAAGGCTATGAGGAAACATCAAGGTTATGAGGAAACAAGGATATGATGAAACATCAAGGTTATGAGGAAACATGAAGGCTATGAGGAAACATCAAGGTTATGAGGAAACATCAAGGATATGATGAAGCATCAAGGTTATGAAGAAACATCAAGGTTATGAGGAAACATCAAGGTTATGAGGAAACATCAAGGTTATGAGGAAACATCAAGGTTAGGAGGAAACAAGGATATGATGAAACATCAAGGTTATGAGGAAACATCAAGGCTATGGGGAAACATCAAGGTAATGAGGAAACATCAAGGTTATGAGGAAACATCAAGGATATGATGAAGCATCAAGGTTATGAGGAAACATCAAGCTTATGAGGAAACATCAAGGTTATGAGGAAACAAGGATATGATGAAACATCAAGGTTATGAGGAAACATCAAGGCTATGAGGAAACATCAAGGTAATGAGGAAACATCAAGGTTATGAGGAAACATCAAGGATATGATGAAGCATCAAGGTTATGATGAAACATCAAGGTTATGAGGAAACATCAAGGTTATGAGGAAACATCAAGGTTATAATGAAACATCAAGGATATGAAACATCAAGGATATGAAACATCAACGTTACGATGAAACATCAAGGTTACGATGAAACATCAAGGTTATGATGAAACATCAAGGTTATGAGAAACATCAAGGTTATGAGGAATCAAGGTTATGACACATCAAGGTTATGAAGAAACATCAGGGTTATGATAAAACATCAAGGTTATGATGAATCAAGGTTATGATGAAACATCAAATTTATGAAGAAACATCAAGGTTATGATGAAACATCAAGGTTATGATGAAACATCAAGGTTATGATGAAACATCAAGGTTATGAAGAAACATCAAGGTTATGAGGCAACATCAAGGTTATGATGAAACATCAAGTTTATGAAGACACATCAAGATTATGATGAATCAAGGTTGTGATGAAACATCAAAGTCATGATGAAACAAAGTTTATGATAAAACAAGGGTTATGGTGAATCAAGGCTACGATAACACATGAAGGCTATGATGAATCAAGGTTATGATGAAACATCAAGGTTACGATGAAAAGAACTTCACAGGAACGATACACCTTAAACCTACATCCTGGAGAACGTCTAAGACGAACCGTATAAACAAATCATCAGCGACACTCAGGGATCAGGAAAAAGATATATTTAAGCAATAGTTCATACGAATGGCCCGTTCCTGAGTACGCGGCATCTGCATGGAAACCTCCTCTCGATAAACACAAAGTTAGACTTGAAAACTTACAGAGGAGTTTATCCGGAGCAGAGGTCGAGTTGATAGGAATGAGATAAGAGAAAAGAAAGTAAGTGTGTACTAGGTCTTATATGAGGGATATAATCAACACTTTCAAAGCTGCAAAGGGCATTAAAAAAAGTAAAGAATCTCGAGAGAATCCTACCATGATTAGAAATTACACAATGAGTCGCGTTTTTATCAACAAAGATAGAGGCAACAAATGAACTTGGAAAAAACAAAGTGGGTGTAGATTCCATATTCTAATTCAAAAGCAAATTTAACAAATTCAAAGGATGGACCATGAAAACTAAAACAGGAAAACATACACACCAAAAAAAAATGTAAAAATAAAAAATACACAGACACAGATGGGCCACAGCAACGAGGGGTCACAACTGACTCAGATGAGTCACATGGAAGTTAGGAGGCATTTCTTAGTGAGTTATCAGGAAGTAGAACAATTGAGAGAGTGATGTATTGGAGGCAGGATCTATAGATAGCTTTTAAGAGAGTTGCGATTAAAGCTCATGGAACAGGGAGAGAGTGGGCCTAGTAGCGACCAGCGAAGAGGCGGGGCCAGGAGCTGTAACTCGCAACCTCAAGTGAGTATAAAAAGGGTGAATACACACACACACACACACACACACACACACACAGCAAACCAAGTGTCTGACGAAAAATGCCTTTGGCAACTGCTAAGCAGCACACATAGTAAATGAAAATAATATAATTACGAAACAGAAAAGACTGAATTTATTAGGCTAGATGACTAAGAAGCAGAATTAAGAAGGAACAGACATCATTAAAGCAATAGAGGGAATGAACACAATAAATACTCTATTGAAGGTGGTATTTCATGAGCTAACGAGAGGGTTCTCAAATAAAAAAATCTCGTAAGGTTGTCAAGGTATAATAACTTTTTCTACAAAAGAACAAGTACTAACAAGGACTTGTCCTGACAGAACAGGGCAATCTCCTAATTGATACAAAATCAACAAATTGAACAGCTAGAGAGAAAAGTCACAACACAATTGAAAAGATAGAACGATTAGTGTATGGCAATGTAAGTTTACAGAAATAGAGGATCAAATGGTAAATTAGTTTTGGAGCAACCAGATATCATAATTCGAAAATGTAAACTCACTATTAATAAAACTTACAATACGCTTAGAGGGGTACCACATAGCGAAGAGAGAAAGAGAAAACAGAGAAGTGGTAATAATAATGATTAACCATGACGAACCAAGTTTTATGGTTATATTAAAAGAACAGAAACAACCAGCAAACCCATGGAAATAGGAACGGTGATAAATAAAACCATTCCATATTCCTCTTCCTCAACAAGACGAGACCTGCTCAAAAGTACAAGCCCATCCAGGCTAACATATATATTTTGAAGAGAACTGTACGAAAATTCAAAATGACATGTATTAAGATAATGCATATAGAGGATTTAAATCAGCTTAGGAAACATGAATACTGAAAATGATGAAAACTGCAGATGATTAACCAACATTACTGAATCTGGGTTCATCGGCAGTGAATCAGCCACAGGAAAAAAAATATTAAATATGTTAATAGCCAGTGACAACACTATGCTAACTTTCGACGAAATTTTACAAAAAATAGAGAAAGGTAAAATAAGGATAACAGAAAACAAGATTACAGAAGAGGAAACTATGCAGTGATGAGACATTTCTTGAGTGGATTACAGTGGGATATGACATAGTGGTCTATGTACACTGTGCCAGGAAGAAACAGAACGGTAAGTTTCAATCAGGCGAAATGAAAAATGAAATTACAAAATCAATGCTTTAACTGTAAGTGCAGATATATACCAAAACAAGGAAGAAAAGAGAATAGAAAATGTACATAGCATGGAGAGCGACAGAGAACAGAGAGATAATGAATAACTAGTGATGAATGCGACAAACAATAGCAAGACAACATCAAAGGTAAAATCAGAGCCGAGATGTTGCAAGAACCAGAAAATCGTTAAGACTCGTACAGTGAGACTAAGGAGAGAAAAGCTTACACAGACGATGACTGAGATGTATGTCATGAAATGTGGAAAATATTCATAAAGGTATACCGAAGTGAAAGAAACAGTACATGAAAGCTTGAGAGAGAAAACTGGATAATATTCACGTTTGGAACCAGTCCCTCTAGGATTTTCAAGTAGTGACATTTAGTATTCTAGATTCTTCGTGTATAAATCAATGCAGGAGTGAAAGTTCTCTGGCTTTCAACATGTTTACAATTTCGCCAGCCTTACGAAGTGTTGTTAGAAAGATTTCAGTCTAGATTGTACAACAGCCTTGAAGAGTATCATCATCGATACGTTCAGGAGGTTCTTGTTACCCAACCTATCATTTTATATCATTATATGAACATAATGATAGCAAAAAAAGAAGCACATTCACTATCATTCATTCAACAGCTATCTTGCCAGAAGTGTGCAAGCATTACAATTCAGATGATCCCCTCCGAACTGCGACTTTCTCATCTCACAAGTGTAGGCATTGTGGCAAGTCCAGTTTACCGGCTTCCCTAAGTCTTTTTGCTATTGTTATTTCGCTCACACTCCAACAGCACATCAATTCATAAAAATCGTATGTCTTCACTCACTCCGATTTAACACTCACACCACATATATACAAAACGAAGCACTCTGAATCTCCTTCCCTACTCTATTTAAGCCATCCTGGGATGACCACTCCCTCCCTTTCCTCCCACCTCAGATTTATACACTTGTGATTATCCCATTCGACTCTTAAAATCAATATATGGCAAATTAACTACTGGTCACCAAGAGCCAAGCTTTACTTCAGTAATTACCGATGGGTAATCGGAAATGGGCACCCCCCATTTCTAAACACACACACACACACACACACACACACCTACTTCCCAATGGATCTGGACAAACTGGAAGATTATTCAGACAAGTGGATGCTTGAATTGCACCCCAGAAAATGCAAAGTCATGAAGATTATGAAAGGAGCAAAAAAAAACGGAAACTGGGAATACATTAGGAGTGCTGGGGCTGCAGACTTCACTAAGACAGAGAACCCTAAGAGTGAGCATTAGTGTCTTGTAACATCACCAGAGGCTCGCATCAACTGAACAACCTCTGCAGTTAATACTCGTTTGGAAAATCTAAGTCTAGCCTTCAGGGATCTCATCAACAAAGAGCAAAATAAGGGTAGATATGAGGAATTACAGGTTCATACAAACCCATTAAATGGTTTTCAACATAACACCAAAAGACAGATGAAAATACGTTCAGACTAATAGGAAAAAATGGCATTAATGAAAATGATACATTTTTTAAGGTTTGTACACTAATATAGACGGAGGAATCTCAAAATATTAGAACTTAGGAAAGTTATAAATAACAAAAAAAACTGATATTCTTTTGTCTAACTAAACCAGATTTAAAAGAATTTTTAAAGAAGATTTTTTTGTCGTAAATTACTCAGTGTGGAGAAGAGGCGGAGTTTGTAAGGAAGGAAGCGGACTGGCTATATTATAGACTTCAAGCTAGAGAGACTGGATTCAGAAATACACACATATACGAGGAAAACACATACAAAAAACACACACACACACACGCACACACACGGATAGCGTTCCGATACCTCAGTAAGGATTCGTTCAAGACTCTGTATACCATTTACGTCAGGCCCATACTGGAGTATGCAGCACCAGTTTGGAATCCACACCTAGTCAAGCACGTTAAGAAATTAGAGAAAGTGCAAAGGTTTGCAACAAGGCTAGTCCCAGAGCTACGGGGATTGTCCTACGAAGAAAGGTTGAGGGAAATCGGCCTGACGACACTGGAGGACAGGAGGGTCAGGGGAGACATGATAACGACATATAAAATACTGCGCGGAATAGACAAGGTGGACAAAGACGGGATGTTCCAGAGAGGGGATACAGACACAAGAGGTCACAATTGGAAGTTGAAGACTCAGATGAATCAAAGGGATGTTAGGAAGTATTTCTTCAGTCATAGAGTAGTCAGGCCGTGGAATAGCCTAGAAAGTGACGTAGTGGAGGCGGGAACCATACATAGTTTTAAGGCGAGGTATGATAAAGCTCATGGAGCAGGGAGAGAGAGGACCTAGTAGCAATCAGAGAAGAGGCGGGGCCAGGAGCTATGACATGGTCCTCAAACAAATAGAGAAATTAAAACCTAACAAATCCCCAGGCCCTGATGAACTGTTTGCAAGGGTGTTAAAGGAATGTAAAGAGGAACTTAGCATACCTTTGGCTAATCTTTTCAACATATCACTACAAACTGGCATTGTGCCTGATAAGTGGAAAATGGCAAATGTAATACCTATTTACAAGGCAGGTGACGGGTCCTTGGCTTCGAACTATAGACCAATAAGCCTTACCTCCATAGTGGGAAAATTTATGGAATGAATAATTGCCGAACCAATTCGTAGCAATCTTGAAAGGCATAAACTGATTAATGAATCTCGTCACATAGATGAGGGAATAAATAGCGACATAGGCAAATTTGCTGATGACACCAAAATAGGCCGACCAGTTCATTCTAATGACGACACTAGAGCACTCCAGGATGATTTGAATAGACTGATGCAGTGGTCGGAGAAGTAGCAAATGCAATTTAATATAGAGAAATGAGAAATTCTAAATGCTGGACAGGAAAATAACCATGCCACATATCAGCTAAATAATGCGAGAAGGATTTTGGAGCTATGATTAGCAGTAATCTAAAACCAAGACAACAGTGCATTAGTGTTCGCAATAAAGCTAACAGACTCCTTCGCTTCATATCTAGAAGCATAAATAATAGAAGTCCTCAAGTTGTTCTTCAACTCTATATATCCTTGGTTAGGCCTCATTTAAGTTATGCTGCTCAGTTCTGGTCACCGTATTACAGAATGGATATAAATGCACTGGAAACGTACGAAGGAGGATGACAAAGTTAATTCAATGTATCAGAAATCTTCCCTATGAGGATAGACTGAGGGCCCTGAATTTGCACTCTTTAGAAAGGCGTAGAATTAAGGAAGATATGATCAAAGTACAGAAATAAATAAAGGGGATGTAAATAGTTCGCTGAAAATATTTAGCCAAGACAGGACTCGCAGTAATGGTTTCAAGTTGGAAAAATTCAGATTCTGGAAAGATACAGGAAAGCGCTGGTTTGGTAAGAGAGTTGTGGATGAGTGGAACAAACTCCCGAGTGCAGTTATAGAGGCTAAAACGTTGTGTAGTTTTAAAAATAGATTAGTGGGTGTGGGTGGGTTTGAGTTGGACCTGACTAGCTTGTGCTACTAGGTCTGATGCGGTGCTCCTTCCTTAAGTGGAAGTGACCTGACTAGGTGGGTCATTGGGCTAAGCCGGAGGGTGACATGGACCTGCGTCGCATGGGTCAGTAGGCCTGCTGCAGTATTCCTTCTTTCTTATGTTCTTATGAGTACTGTGTACCATATTCCAAGATTCGTAGGTTCGAGTCTCAATCGTCCTGAGATTAGTGTTTGTGAATATTTCGCTTGTTCTGCGAATCATATATATATATATATATTTTATATATATATATATATATATATATATATATATATATATATATATATATATATATATAACACTGCGACTAGCCCAGAACTCGAACCCATGTCGTTTTTGCCCGCCTCATAGAGAGCGAAAATCACATGACGCTCTAACCCACAGGGTAACTCAATCCTACATGAATCACGCACCCAGCAGAGCTAGGTGTTTTACAGTGATCAGACGACATACGGTGGTGTGGTTACCGCTGAGCTAATTTCATTCTACTCCCCGTTTGGTGTACTAGCCTCCACAAGCAGTATATATATTATTGTAACTACGAACTAGTGGTATTTAATCAATAACAACACTGCGACACCCTCATGGTGAACAAAAAATCAACTATTATTAATCTTTAATATTATATATTATAATATATTTTTTTTAATATATATAATATTTATATATTTGTCTTGCCGAATAGCAAAAGGTCTTTTTAGAAAACCCTTTTAAAATTAAATTCCCCTTTCTAAAATTTTTTTAACGTTTAAAGATATTTTTTTTTTCCATTAATGTTAATGTAAAAATTTATAATTTTCATCAAAAGAATTTTTAGAAAACTTACCAAACCCTTTATTAAACAAGAACAATTTATTTTAGCCTAACCCAACTAATATTTTTAGATTTTTTTTACAAAAATTTAGTATTAAACAACAAGTGAAATTTATTTTTTCTTTAGGTTCAAATGATTTTGGCAAATTATTGCTACCAATTTTCCTTGTCCTATATGGGAAGATGGAAAGGAGTATTTTTAACCCAAAATCGCAAGTTTCCCTTTTGGCACGCATATATATATTATATAATATATATAATATAATAAAAAATTTTAATATATATATATATAAAATTTTATATTTTATATAAATTTTCATTAAAACACAGAAAAGGGATTTCAGAAAATGCAAAACAACCACTATGAAAGATGAAAATTCCAAGCGCTTCGTGACCTTTACATTATTGGTTTTTTTTATATAAAATATATATTTAATATATATATAAAATATAATTTTAAAAATATATTTATATATATAATATTAAAAAACACTGATCTCAGCCAAGTCAGTGTTTGTGTATATTTCGCCTGCCCGCGAATTCCTTGCATATATAAATATATAAAATAAATATATAAAAATTATATATATTAAAAATGTGTGTGTGGGGGGGGGGGGGGGAAGAAAGAGCGAGAGAGAGAGAGAGAGAGAGAGAGAGAGAGAGAGAGAGAGAGAGAGAGAGAGAGAGAGAGAGAGAGAGAGAGAGAGAGAGAGCAGAGAGTCGTATCAAGGTTCCGGTGTCACAAAAATATTATGAGGGATGAGGGAGTTCAACAGAGAGAAATTGATGCTAGTAAAGGAGGCGGGGTCAAGAGACAGAGAAACGGGCAAGAGTCGCATTGCCAGGAAAAAAGAACCAACAGGAATGAATTTCCCTTCTTCACTCTTTGCTTCATTTCCTCTTCTTCTCCCCCAGTCCTCCCCCTCCGTCCGTCACTCCCTCATTCCCTCCACCTCCCTTCCTCCTCCTCTCCTTCCTCTCTCACTTACCAGTCTTATTCTTCTCCTCAATCAGCTGGTCGGTTTCTCGTCACCAGCGCCTCGAGATTGTTGGCGTACTTCTCCATCCATCGCCAAAATGTTGTCCGAAGATGTTGGGTTTCCTGTAGATGAACCACCAATAATGAGTTTTGTGCACACCAGCGAAACATTTACGTATTGTTGGTGATGCATAATAGCAGAGCTTTTTTTAATGCAATAATCTCTTCTGAAATCATCCTCAAGCAGCGTTTTTTCCTCCAACGTTTTTGAGGGGGGGGGGAGGTATCGAATCAGCGAGTCCTCAGGAGCTGTAACTCCAGCTTTTCAACCAGAAGTAAGTTTGATGAGTAAACCTCAGAGGATACACATAGGGCCAGGAGCTGTGGCTCGACCCTGCCAATCATAAATATATGAATACCCCACACACATACACAGGATCCATACAATAGCTTTTACGATGAGGTCGATAAGGCTCTCTATGACAATAAAAAGTGAATAAAGTAGCGCCAGCGAAGAGAGGAGGCCAGGAGCTAAGGGTGAGCATAATGCAAAGCATATTGCCGGAAGCACATATTCAAGCAAGTATCCACTGCAGTCAGTGCTCGTTTTAGCGAATCGTAGAGTAGCTTTCAGGTATCTTAACAAAGAGTCATTCCCGGTCTTTACACAACATGTGTCAGGCCTGTCTTGAAGTATGCTGCTCCAGCATTGAGTTTGTACCTAATTAAACATGGTATGAAAATAGAGAAAATGCAGAGATAGGCAACAAGGCTGGTTTTTGAAGATTAGTGACCTGAACCTCACGACTTCAGAGGACAGAAGAGCAAGTGAAACGCCATACGAAATACTCAGAGACATTGATTGGGCAAACAGGTCTTAAGTATTTCAGAGGTGAGTAACAGGTCCACGAGGGCACATTTGGAAAACAACTAAAAACAAAGTGTGAAAATTTAGCCACAGAAGTTGTGGTGGCAGGATCCACATGAAGCTTCAAGAGTAGGCATGACAAGGCCCAGAGGCTAGGAGAGAGTGAATCTGGCAAGCAGTAAGTTAAAATAAGAGGTCAAGTGCTAGAACTAGAACTCTACAGCAACATGTTGTTAAATACATATTGGTAAGACACAAATAGATAAAATCTGAGGCAAGAAAGTAAAAGCTGGTCATTAAAAATAACACACAAATGTAAGAACAAGATAACTTATAGAAGCCAAAAATTTAAAAAAAATTTAAAGAAAATTTAGAGTAAGTTCGTAGCCCTAAAACAAAACTTACCAAAAGATACAATAAAATCAAAATAAATATAGATACTAACTAAAGAGTTAAATTAGAAAGAAATCTATTACTTAGTTTGTACATTTTCTATGAGCAACTGATTAGGAACTAATTATAATGTATTAAATCAAGACACTAAATATAAAAAAATGCAAACTTTAAACAAATATAATCAAACTAATATTTATCAACACAGAATATATATAAAAAACAGATATTCTGGGACTAAAGGCCAAACCATTATTGAAACATATACGTATTAAACGAGTTGGTATTTAGAAGAAATTACTCAGCGTGGGGAACAAACAAAAAAAAAAGTGAAAAATATTACCGAGTAACTATGCTAGCAAAAGATCTGAGGATATTGAAATTAATTTCTAAATTTAAAATATAATATTTCCGGGGATTTGGGGTTGGAAAATCTGAACCAGTGGCATTTGGAAAGAATAAATGAGACTACTTAATGAACGTCAATATTCAATCCTGAAATTTTTGCTGCCTTTATGTATCAGGTTAAAATGACAACCCTGGTAAGAGAAAGTAAAGAAACATCAATGTGAGATTTCGTGTTTGGTATAAACAGCAAATAGAATATTTTATTTAATTGAATCCATCTTGGAAAAGCCATAATGCTTTGTTATATTCTATGTGGAAAAAAATGTAACAGATGAGGGGAGCAACAAATAAATTTATATGATGGACTAGATAACCAAAAAAGAAATGAGAAATAATATAACAAGTGTTCAACTTATACGTAGAAGTCATAACAAAATAAATCCTGGAGTCATCATAAAATGTCACAGCTCACAATTTTACAAGTAATTTGAACAAAATAGAAATGAATATACCAAAATAATGAGATACTGAAAGAACATTTTCAACAAGAATTGTTAGAAAATGGAAAGTTAGAAATAAACCTATAATCAATTTAACTATGAACGAGTGTGTGCCGAGAATAATTTTCCAAGACAAAATTATCATATCATTATCATATATCATTATCATATCGCAATTTTGTTTGCGAGGGGAAAACGTTGCATTTATTGTATTTATGTTTATATTAGCATGAATGCATGTGGTTTTGGTCTTCGTTATTTTCCATTTTTCTTGGAGAAGGACATATCAGCGCCACCTGTGAGGGAGCTCTAAAATTTATGGGGGATTCGCCTGGTGAGTGAAGGTACATATTTTTTTTTTCTGCTTTCTTATACTTTTTGACCATGACCTTATGTCTTATTTCATCTCCACTATACTCCTGAAAATGTAAATTGGTCTATGTCTTTCCTTAATAGGTTTTGGGAGGGTGTGTAAAGAAAGTTTAGAGTGAACATAGATAAGAGTAAGGTGATAAGGGTATCAAAGGAGTAGGTAAAGAAAAATTGGATAACACATTGGAGGGAAGGAATATGAAAGAAGTGTTCAGATACTTGGGAGTAGAGCTGTCAACATATGGATTTATGAATGACGAGGTTAATCATAGAACTGATGAAGAGAAAAAGATGAGTGGTGCATTGAGGTATCTGTGGAGACAAAAAAACGTTATCCATGGAGGCAAAGAAGGGAATGTACGGGAATATAGTGGTACCAACACTCTTATATAGGTGTGAGGCATGGGTTGTTAATGTTAGAGCGAGGAGGAGGCTGAGGGCAGTGGAGATATCGTGTCTAAGGCAATGTGTGGTATTAATATTATGCAGAGAGTTCGTAGTGTGGAAATTCGAAGGAGGGGTGGAGTTACAAAAAGTATTATTCAGAGGGCCGAAGAGGGGTTATTGAGGTGGTCATTTAGAGAGGATGGATCAAAATAGAATAGGCTTGGAGCGTGTATAAATCTGTAGTGGAGGGGAGGAGGGGTTTGGGTCATTGGCTGTTTGGAGTTGCATCTAAACTGTCATACCTGGGAACCTCTGCAAAGACAGTGATCATGTGTGAATAATGGTGAAAGTATTATTCCTTCTTTTCGGGGGGATCACTCTGCCTCGGTGGGAGACGGCCGACGTGCTGAATATCATAAGTCGGTCTGGAGTTTTATGACTCTCTGATCATAGGTTCTAACCCCGGCCGTAGTATGGTTTGTTTGCAAAAGTGTCATTACGATTTCGTGAGTCGTGTTGAATATATATGTGATTAACGGTATGATGTTACTATTATTTATTTTAACGTAATCTACTGCGTGAACTTTTTTTTAAGGTGTCAAAATGTATGTGTTTTCCTGGTAATTCATTTCTCCGCATAGCCAACAGGTTTAACTTTTTACAGATGATTTAGCAGTCGATGTTACAGTTTAAACAAGGTGGTCCATAACCTGAACCTTAGGTCCAGGATGTAATTTATTATAATGAGATGCAGCATATCAACATTGCTGTAGAGAAATATAAATTATTTTTGGATGCAAGCAGAAATGAACTAATAAAACCAAACAAGATAATACTTGGGGTTCTGAAATAAAGCACAAGCTAACTTCTGGAGCTTGATTGGAGGGATTTTCCTATAAGATAACACAGCAAAAAATTGTGTATATATATTGTCGACATTTAAAAATAAAGAGAAAATAGTTCAAAGCTTCAATCCGTTCATATTTATCTTGTCAAACAACTCAAAAAAATTGAAAAAGGCATTGAAGAAATGTGAATAAAAATGGAGACCACAAACATGGTATCATACATCTAGACTTAAGATCAGCAAAATCATATATATCCAACACTGAACTTCAGACATTATTGTGGAACAAAACTAATCGAATTTACTAAAATCGCTCGATAATTTTCCCAGAAATGGATAATCTGGAAACTATGAAAGGTAGGGGATACGAAAACAAAAATTTCGTAGACAGATTATAAGTCAATAAATATGAACTGTGACAAAGCGAATCTTCATCTGGTTATATAGCTATTAAACTACAAGAAACTGGGATTGGTAGCGTCGTAAGACACCTGAAGATGGCAGTGACATGTGGCACTGTGGCACTTAGGGTTATGATGTTTTACTTTTACATTGATTGTTTATGTGACTTTGTATATTGTGTATGACTTTGCATAAAGTACCTATACCAAAGTTAACAGTAGGGAGGCCTCGTCATGGACCGGGCCGCGGGGGCGTTGATCCCCGGAATAACCTCCAGGTAACCTCCAGGAGTTAGACTCCTTGTTATATTTTCATGCAAAATATTTCTACAAGAGTATAAATTTTAGTGTTTAATTTTAGTAATCCCGAACTCTCCCATGTTACAACACTAGTAACAGGCTAATGAAAACATAACACTACCTATGTAGTTTTTATGTTAAACTAGAGTAGTGTAATACCGACGTAATTAGTCCATCATACTAAGTGCAAGATAATTCATTCTTATCGTTCATCAGTTAAGAGTCAGTGTTGCACATGTCTTACTTATCAACCTGTCGATATTATATGTCATTTAAAATATATTAAAACAGAATATCATCATCATTACGCAACACAACCTATTGGATCCTCAGTAAAGATTTTTGAAGCTTATGTGAGACCAACATTTACGTATACATTACAGGCATGTAATCTATACAGCTTTAGCATATAGAAGATCAAATTTAAAAATCAGAATAAGTAATGAGGAAGACAAGAAGACAAATTTAAGTTGGAAAAGAAGCGGCTTGAAGAAAAATATTGCAAAACGTCTTTATAAATATAGGACTGAGATCTAAGAGGCTGTGATGCTCAGCAAGGAAGAGCATAAGAACATAAGTATGGAAGAGCACTGTAGCAGGTCCACTGGCCCATGCTAGCAGTGCAAGGTTGAAAAGTAATTCTGATCGGTGAACAGCAAGCAGGACACCATAAGCGTACCTCTGTTCTTGTGACCACAAACAAATAGGTAAATGTACACACACAAAGCAAAATGTTATATCTAATAACAGCAACATGAAAGTATCTATAATAATTGTAGCTACCGGCATCTACTCATTCATGATTTTACAGTCGTCAGTATATACAACCTAGATACACAAATAACCCGCACATAAAAGAGAGAAGCTTGTTATTTATACAACCTAGTATGCACAGAAAGGAATAAGTAATAATTTCCTGGAATAAATTATTTTGGGAGCTATAAGAAAATTGGATACATTTACTTAGGTGGTACTACACATCCAGGGGTGTCTCAAGCCTGGCCGAGTGTAAACAGACCAGTAGGGTTTTAGAGTTGAATTTCGTAACCTAACCAAACGTTAACTAACCTAACCAAGCCTGACCCTAACTGAATGTAACCTAACATTATCTTATCTGACAAAACCTAACCTAACATGGCCGATTTTCGTTAATATCTCCCCAAATTTAAAAAATTTCCCCCAAAAGTAATT
>NC_069434.1:30348645-30393177 GCF_026875155.1 Cherax quadricarinatus | reverse complement strand
GGGCCTTTAAATCGCTGTGGGTTTTCAAATACAATTAAACAAAACAACGGCGTTCACCTCTCCGAAGTTTAGCAAGAACCCTCCTGAAACAGAAACCCTGCCACCACATAGTCTCTCCTGTTTTACTACACAAGCACAGAGATGAACTGAAACAACCTGCCTCATTCCAGTTTATATTTGTCCAACCCATTTTTATGTTACCCAAGTAATAGCTTTTATATCCTTTTACTCATGTACGAATTAATTGTTCTACCATATTGTATTACTTTTGTCACTACTACTACTACTACTACTACTACTACCACTAGTGAACATCGAAATGGTACCTCACTAGTATTCACCTCACTCTGAGCCTTTATATACCCTCTGTGTCCATGTATTGTTTGTAATGGCTTGATAAAGCTCCTGGAGAGCGAAACGTTGCCACAATAAATGTCACATTAGTTGCACTTGTGTCCTTTTACTTTACAAGATTTCTAATGCTATATATTAATTTAGTCATCCTACGCAGAATGTTTTCTAACGAATTTATGTCCATTCTGTAATATGGAGACCAGAATTGAGCTGCATAATCTATGTGAGGCCTTACTAATGATGTATAAAGCTGCAGTATGACCTCTGGACTTCTGTTGCTTACACTTCTTGATATAAATCCCAGTAATCTATTTGCCTTATTACGTACGCTTAGGCATTGCTGTCTTGATTTAAGGTTGCTGCTTACCATAACCCCCAAGTCCTTTTCGCAATCTGTATGGTTAAGTTCTACATTATTTAACTTATAAGTGCTAGGGTTATGGACACTCCCGAGCTTCAGAACCTTGCATTTATCTACATTGAACTGATCTGCCACTTTTCTGACCAAGAGTAGAGTTTGTCTAAATCCTCCTGAAGTTCCCTAACATCCACGTTTGAATCAATTATCTACCTATCTTCGTGTCATCGGCGAATTTGCTCATATCACTAGTAATTCTTCATCAAGATCATTGATATATATTATTAAACAACAACGGGCCCAAGACTGATCCTGTGGAACGCCACTTGTTACTGATCCCCACTCGGATTTAACCCATTTATGGACACTCTTTGCTTCCTGTCTGTGAGCCATGATTCGATCCACGAGAGCACCCTTCCCCAATGCCATGAGCTGCTACTTTCTTCAACAGTCTTTGGTGCGGAAACTCTATCAAATGCCTTACTAAAATCTAAGTAAATAATAATCAATTCTTTATCGTGGTCAACAGCCTCAAAAGCTTTACTGAAGAAAGTTAATAAATTAGTTAGACAAGACCGGCCTCTTGTGAATCCATGCTGAGTATCATTAATCAAGCTATGCTTATCGAGATGGTTTCTTATAATCTCAGCTATAATTGACTCTAGTAATTTGCCTACAATTGAGGTCAGGCTTATTGGGCGGTAATTTGACGGTAACGACTTGTCCCCTGTTTTAAAAATAGGAATTACATTAGCCATCTTCCACATATCAGACACTACACCTGTTTGAAGAGATAAATTAAAAATATTAGTTAATGGTTCACAGACTTCCATTTTGCATTCCTTTAGAACCCTTGAAAAAACCTCATCAGGACCCGGTGACTTATTTTGCTTCAGTCTGTCTATCTGCTTCACAACCAATTCACTAGAGACTGTGATGTTACATAATTTATCTTCTCTGATCCACTATAAAAATTAATTACCGGAATATTATTAGTGTTCTTCCTGTGTAAAAACCGAGAGAAAATAATTATTTAAAATCGAGCACATTTCATTCTCTTTGTCAGTAAGATGCCCATAGTTATTTTTAAGGGGACCTATCTTATCTCTGACTTTTGTTCTATAGACCTGGAAAAAACTTTTTGGGTTAGTTTTAGAATCCCTAGCAACTTTAATTTCATAGTCCCTTTTAGCTTTTCTTATCCCCTTTTTAATGTCCCTCTTAATGTCAATATACTGATTCATAAGATGACCCTCGCCTCTTTTGATACGCCTATAAATTCCTTTCTTATGCCCTAGTAGATATTTCAGCCTATTATTCATCCATTTTGGGTCATTTCTATTTGATCTAATTTCCTTATAAGGGATAAACGTTCTTTGAGCAGCATGTATTGTGTTCAGAAAACTGTGATATTGATAGCTCTCTTCATTACCCCAGTCAACAGATGATAAGTGTTCTCTAAGCCCATCGTAATCTGCTAAGCGAAAATCTGGGACTGTTACTGAGTTATCCCTACTATCATACTTCCATTCAATTCTAAATGTAATTGATTTGTGGTCGCTAGCACCAGTTCCTCTGAAACTTCTAAATTATTAACAAGGGATTCATTGTTTGCCAGAACTAAGTCAAGCAGGTTATTACCCCTTGTAGGTTCTGTCACAAACTGCTTCAAAAAACAATCCTGAACTACTTCTAAGAAATCGTATGATTCTAAATTCCCAGTCAAGAAATTCCAATCAATATGACTAAAGTTAAAGTTCCTAGAATTACTACATTATCGTGCCTTGTGGCCCTAACAATTTCCTCCCATAGTAGTCTCCCCTGGTCCCTATCTAAATTTGGGGGACGGTATATCACACCTAAAATTAATTTTTCATGCCCCTCTGAAAATTCTATCCAAACAGACTCTGTATGTGTTACTTCAGACTTAATACCCGTTTTTATGCAACAGTTCAAGCGATCTCGGACATACAGTGCCACCCCACCCCCCTTCCCGATACTTCTATCTACTTGGAACAATTTAAAACCCTGAATGTGACATTCTGCAGGCATGTCCCGACTTTTTGAATTAAACCACGTCTCAGTAATGGCAAATACATCTATGTTACCTGCACTAGCAACTAGTCTCAACTCGTCCATCTTATTCCTAGCACTGCGACTATTTGTGTAATATATACTTAAGGACCCTCCTATCTCTTTACCCTTCCTGCTCCTTTCTGTTATTCCACTAAACCTATTACTGTCGTTGTCAATTGGTGCCAATGGCTTTCCAATATCCTCCTCATTTTGCCTATTACTAGTTCTCCTAGTACTCATGTTACTACCCTGCGACTTCGCAGTTTTCCCGCCAAAACCCATACCACTATTCCTAGTTTAAAGACCTAACAGCTCCCTCCACTGTGTTGGCCAGTGCTCCCACCCCACACCTAGACAAGTGAACCCCATCCCTGGCATACATGTCATTTCTGCCGTAGAAGAGGTCCCAGTTGTCAATGAATGTTACCACATTTCCCTTACAGTATTTGTCCAGCCAGCAATTGACACCAATTGCTCTGGACAACCATTCATTTCCAACTCCTCTCCTTGGCAAAATGCCACATAGGACAGGTTTCCCACCCTTCTTCCTAATTATCTCTATTGCTGACCTATACCTGCTAATCAGGTCCTCACTCCTACGTCTGCCAACATCGTTGCCTCCAGCACTGAGACAGATAATAGGATTGCTCCCATTACCTCTCATGATGTCATCCAGACGGCTAACAATATCCTTCATCCCAGCCCCAGGAAAACACACTCTCTGCCTCCTACTCCTATCCTTCAAACAGAATGCCCTATCCATGTACCTAATCTGGCTATCCCCAACAACAACAATGTTTTTACCTTCCTTGGCGTCGTCCGTAGTGATGCTCCGAGTAGTCGACTCACATTCGCCAGGTAGCATTACACCACTTGTAGAATTCGTCATGACGTTCTCGATGGTCTTCGTTGGGGTTTCTAGGGATGTCTCACTCACGTCTTGATATAAATCCCAGTAATCTATTTGCCTTATTACGTACGCTTAGGCATTGCTGTCTTGGTTTAAGGTTGCTGCTTACCATAACCCCCAAGTCCTTTTCGCAATCTGTATGGCTAAGTTCTACATTATTTAACTTATAAGTGCTAGGGTTATGGACACTCCCGAGCTTCAGAACCTTGCATTTATCTACATTGAACTGCATCTGCCACTTTTCTGACCAAGAATAGAGATTGTCTAAATCCTCCTGAAGTTCCCTAACATCTACGTTTGAATCATTTATCCTACCTACCTTTGTGTCATCGGCGAATTTGCTCATATCACTAGTAATACCCTCATCAAGGTCATTGATATATATTATAAACAACAACGGGCATAAGACTGATCCCTGTGGTACGCCACTTGTTACAGATCTCCACTCGGATTTAACCCCATTTATGGACACTCTCTGCTTCCTGTCTGTGAGCCATGACTCGATCCATGAATGCTATGAGCTGCCACTTTCTTTAACAGTCTTTGGTGCGGAACTCTATCAAAAGCCTTAGTAAAATCTAAGTAAATAATATCAAATTCTTTATCGTGATCAACAGCCTCAAAAGCTTTACTGAAGAAAGTTAATAAATGAAAGCAAATGAATTACCTGAGAGCCCCAGAGAACCTGCCGAACCCTTGATCAAGTCATCGTTTTGTTCATGGACATAGTCTAATGGCATCGTTGAAGATCGATTCATAGTCTGAGACAGACCACTGGTTATTTTCCAGGAATTTCTTCTGGATAGTGAGGGGGAAGGCTGTCATGAATATGCACGGGGATTTATCCAACTTAGTTCTGTGATCCAGGGCAAAGAACTATAAAACCACAGCTGCTAGTGTATACTGATAGAAAGGAAAGTTGTGTTCTCGGTGAGTTCTGGAGATGATCTCCGAAATTTCATATTGAGAATAGCACCCCAGTAGTGGTTGGTAGAACATTGACACATTTATCCAGTTTATTACATGGGCACTAATATCCTAATCATTTATATATAAGGGCAAAACAAAACATACATAGACTAAAATTAATTCAAACTTTCCACTAAGAAGCATCAGTTTATATGCCGAAGAGGCATTATCTTGTTTTCTCAGAGAACATTATCCTGAAATACACATACACATTAAGTCTGAACCCAGTCAGATGCTACATTATCAAGTTATCAGCATAGCAGATTTGAAGATTTGATTTGCTATCCTCTCCATAAATACATCAGTCATTAAGTATTGAGGCCATGCAGAAGATGTTGATTCACATATATTTAATTAAGATTTTAGAAAAAAAATCACACTCTTGTTCACAAAAAAATTCAGTTTTACTCTCCAGTGCTGTCAAAGTAAGAGGCACCTTTCCTGAACGCTTGAAGCCAAGGAGCAGAAGTTTCTGAAAGTTATAAATCCCTTTCCAGAAATGTTGGATAATTTCCTACAACTTTTGTAATAGGACACCTGCACTGGCCAGTAGTTGCATGAATCTTGCCCTAGTTATTATACACCAGTTACAAAATTTTGAAACCTGTCAAATGAGGCCTTCTGTTATGAACGAAATATAATCGAAACCTTAAAGAAAAAAAAGAAAAAACTGGCAAAAACTTATAAATCTCCCTTCAGGATAAATAAAAATAAAAACATTTTGCTAGAGTAGTGCAGAAAATTATACAATTTATTTTTTTATGTTTAGTGGCACGTTTAAATATGACATATAATGCTCGTTGTGCCCTTTAACAAACTAGGTGTACTTTGTGATGTGAATCTGTTACAGCATAAATATTATCAATGTTACACTGGATTGAATTCCTGATCCTGACCCTCTTAAGAGTGTTGATCTCCAGCTCTAGCTTTCCTTGTGAGGGTTTATCTATACTTCCTAGGATTCTTGAGGAAGTTGGTGCTGCAACTCTCTGCCTCTTAATGGTTTTGAGGTACAAATCCTTTGCAGAAATACATTGGGTCATGAGTTATGACAGAGGAGGGATACCTATTTCGGAGAGCGCATCGCTGAAAGTGTCAGTAACAACAGTGCTAATAACATCCTTCAAAATAAAACACTAAATTTATCCTACTTTACAAAAACGCCAATAAAAATTAAAAAACAGATATGCCGCATCAAACCACATGGCAGATTACATGGATTTACAGAATTTATGCAGCACAGAACAACGCGAGTTTAGAACGGAGCTCTTCTGTCTCTTGCAAAAGTTACAAGACTGACAATATTATGAAAGCACTGGGAGACAGGTGAGGAAGAAAATTGCACAGAAATCACTGCTTTTTCCACATGAGAAGTCATTAGAATTACTCTATTCATATCTTAATTTCATTACTGTAATTTACTCAAAATATTAAATACAATGTAGTTAACTATATGATAGCAAATAAGACACAGTAACAAAACAATTAAATTAGCTGCTATACCTTAAAACACCTACCTGTATATTGTTTATCAGAGAAAAAGATAATGTGTGAAAATGACCAAAGATATTTCTAGGCAAAGGCTAAATAAAATGGGGTGTTGTTGACAGAGTTGAAGATCAAGATACTTGTTGCAGAACAAATTATGTTGAAAATATCACTGATAACATCACATTCATTATCCTGATATCCCAGTCTCCATTAATCTGTTGGTTTTTAAGTAGAAGTAAATCAGAAGTAGATCGTAGAGATAATGTTGCTTGGTCGATTAATATGCACTGAGACATACCTCTTACTGTAATTTGTATACACGAATATATATGCTCTTTTAGTGTATACACAAGGAGAGGCACACCTCTTTCTTTCTAAATATACACTAAGAGATGAAAACCTTTCGGTGTATATACACATTTATTGAGCTTGTATATACATGAAGATGTATTGATCGTGGTGTATATACATATTCTTAGAGCTAGTATATACAGAGAGATGTGTACCTCGTTATGCATATACATTGATACCAGTCTTACTGTATATTACTAAGATATTCGTGTATATAGATTGTGAGATACATACCTCTTAGCGTACCTAAAGTGAGAAATACATACCTCTCAGTGCGCATACAACGCTTGATTCAAACCTTTCGGTGTATATACACAGAGATAAACACTTCTCTGTGTAAATACACTGAGAAATAAATATCACTCGGTGTATGTGCATGCGTACAGATACCCTTCGGTTTGTGTGTATATATACTGAGAGATACAATTATAAGTACACATATCTCGGTATATATGCATTAAAAGATGCATCTTTCCGTATTTAAAACAATGAATAATACTCACCACTCGAAGTATATACCCTGAGAGAGAGAGAGTGAGTGAGAGAGTGAGTGAGAGAGTGAGTGAGAGAGTGAGTGAGAGAGTGAGTGAGAGAGTGAGTGAGAGAGTGAGTGAGAGAGTGAGTGAGAGAGTGAGTGAGAGAGTGAGTGAGAGAGTGAGTGAGAGAGTGAGTGAGAGAGTGAGTGAGAGAGTGAGTGAGAGAGTGAGTGAGAGAGTGAGAGAGTGAGTGAGAGAGTGAGTGAGAGAGTGAGTGAGAGAGTGAGTGAGAGAGTGAGTGAGAGAGTGAGTGAGAGAGTGAGTGAGAGAGTGAGAGAGTGAGTGAGAGATGTGAGAGAGTGAGAGAGTGAGTGAGAGAGTGATGAGAGGTGAGTGAGAGAGTGAGTGAGAGAGTGAGAGTGGAGAGGATGAGTGAGAGGTGAGAGAGTGAGGAGTGAGAGATGTGAGAGAGTGAGAGATGAGATGAGTGAGATGAGTGAGAGTGAGTGAGTGAGTGAGTGAGTGATGAGTGAGTGAGTGAGTGAGTGAGTGAGTGAGCTGACTGAGTGACTGACTGACTGACTGACTGACTGACTGACTGACTGACTGACTGACTGACTGACTGACTGACTGACTGACTGACTGACTGACTGACTGACTGACTGACTGACTGACTGACTGACTGACTGACTGACTGACTGACTGACTGACTGACTGACTGACTGACTGACTGACATGACTGACTGACTGACTGACTGACTGACTGACTGACTGACTGACTGACTGACTGACTGACTGACTGACTGACTGACTGACTGACTGACTGACTGACTGACTGACTGACTGACTGACTGACTGACTGACTGACTGACTGACTGACTGACTGACTGACTGACTGACTGACTGACTGACTGAGACACACCTCTTCTTACACTGAGGGAGAAACATCTCTCGGCCTATACACTGAGCTATGAACCTCTCAGTGAATGTTCACTAATAATATTTACCTCTCATTGTATATAAAGTGAGAGACATTGAGAGAGAATCCTTTTTAATATTAAAACACTAGAAAAAACACCCTTTCGTTTTAAATATAGTACACAAACACACGTCTTTCAGTGTAAGTACACAGACACACCTTCAATGTGTATACAATGAAAAATAATTCTTTCATAGTATATATATACTGAGATATACACAACTATACAACTACGTCCTTTAGCTTGACAAAGGCTCAATTTCAATAGAAAAGATCACGTTGAAAAAAAAAGTTCTTACCCTTTATCTCTTTCCTCTGTTTAGTTTTTTTTTAACCCGGAATCAAATATTTTGTGAAAACAATGGTTTATACACTTTTTCTGTTTTTATTCTCTGGTTCGTATTTTTTAAATTTTTTGTCTCCGACGGTCGTAGTCCAGCTATAGTTGAAATATTTGTCAGAGGATTTTGTCGGATTTGGTCGTTAATCTGTGGGCTTTTATGGCGAGGGTGTCTGGTCAACAGGGTGGAAATATTTATGAGAAGGTTCTCCTCCTTTGGTCAGTGTATTCTGTGTTGTATTGTGTTATGGGTCTTTCTAGGTTCTGATGTAGGCAATATTTTTTTTTCGACTCTACATTCCGTTCATTGAACACTACAACAAATTCTTAAATGATGTTCAAAGTTCAGATATATTGGAGTACGTTGAAAACAGCTGGATAAATATTTTCTAATTATATATCGTATTTAAGTCGAACTAATTTCATTATCAGAAGTAAATCTTTATATTATTTCATACGCAATATATATATATATGGTATAAAACACATTACACCTCACAAGCGGAGTGTGGTAGCAGGTATCTTGTAAACAACTCGTAATGTATATGAATTTAAACATGTATGTGTAGTTCAAGACATTTATTGAGGACATTTTTTATCACGAGTGGCTGAAGGAGACACTCGTGGCTAAATCATGTCTTAAATTTAGCCCATTTTTCTTTATCTACCTACTGTCTGTATCACTATTCATGATCTCCAGCTATATCTAATAATATTTCGTTGCCGTTCTTTACAATTCATTGAAATATTCTCCATCTTGGATGAATTAGACACATGTGCAACAACTGGATTTTTTATTATGGAAACGTTTTGCCACACACTGACTTCATCAGTCCAATACAAAGGAGAATGGTGAAGATCAGAGGGAGTTTCAGGTAATCAGTCCCTCAGCCACTGTGGCGAAACGCTTGCATAATAAAGATAGCCAAGTGTTGCACTTGTGGGTTCTGTGAACCCACAAGTGTTAAGTAACAGTGTTCAGTAACAGTGGCAATTTAATGGACTTTGGAAGACTACAAGAACGGGGCTAACTAGCCCCAAAGTTGTTCCAAATTTATTAGTAAAAGAAATAGTAGCAGAAATAGTAACAGCTCTAGTAATATGAGGAACAGTCATCGCAAGTGTAGTAATAATACTAGTAGCAATATTATTACTACTAGTAAGAGGTAGAAGTAGCACTAAACTTCAGTAGTAGCATTTGAAGTAATAACATTAGCGCATTTGTAATATTACTAGTGGTAATTGGTGGTAGTAATACTAAACTGCATTAGTAGTAGTAGTAGTAATAGTATATAAGCAATTATAGTAGTGATAAAAGTAGTAGTAGTAGTAAAAGTATTAAATAGTAGTAGTAGCAGTAGTCGTAGTAACGGTATTAGTAGAAATATAAATTGTAGTAGCGGCGTCAGCGGTAAAAGTATATTGTTATGAACAAGAGCATCATTGGGAGAATGAGTTATTGTTTGTAACAACGTATCGAAAATGCTTTTATCATCATGTTTATAAACAGTATATTGTAATAAAATATGGACGCTAATTAGTTTAAAAAAGACGGAATTTTTATGCTGACCAAAAAATATTTTCAGAAAATAAGAATATGCCTTAACAGCTTTTCAAGCGGAAAATGTGAGGTAAAAAGCTTAATCTAATATTAAATCAGTTTAGAAAAGACTTTTTTTTTTCAGGTGAGGTCAGTACCCGCTAAAATAATTAAAAAAAATATTCTCTGACGTAAATTCATTATAAACACCAATAAAAAATTTACGTAACTCAGATTACGCTATATATATTCATTAACAACAGTTTATTGCAAAGGAAATTAAGCAAATGATTGAACTGAATAAAATGGAATGAATTCATTAAATCAAAACTCGAATTATTAAATAAAAGAAATATTCACATCTATGTGCAAATGTTAACACATCAACTATTTTTTTGTAATAAAAAATATAGTTTATTATAAATATTATTAGTAGATTCTCATTTCATAGGTGTCCATTTTGTTACAATAATTCACTTCAGCATGTCACATTATCTATGTACAAACACTTGTAATAAAATAATCAATAAGGAGGAATTTATAACATAAAAATTAAGGTAAATTCTTAGTGTATTTACTGAGAGAGAACCAGGTTAGGTTAGGTCAGGTTCGTCAGGAAACAGGACAAGTGTTTCTTGATGCGGGTTATAGATGATGACCCGTCGTTGCAGCTTTTGGTCATCTGACCGAGGCCTTCCGCTGGCTTACCGGTCCACCCCTTTAAAAATTATTGTCACATTTATAACCTATTAAATGTAATAGAATTGAACAATTAAATGTAAGCGATTATAACAACGAAATAAAAGTTATATTGGATGACAAAAAAAAAACTTAAGTGTAAATGATACTTTGTAATAAATTATTAATTATGATGGCAAAATATGATATTTAAGAAAATTTAAACTTTGAATATTGTTAGTGAATAAATGTTTTCGCGTCTATATTCCGCGTAACACATTTGGACTACCGTTTCTGAACCTCATACCTCTTCAAGGAAGGGGAGGCTCCTTGGCGTGGTGAAGAGGCTCTTGGTCTGAGGAATTAGACCTGTCGGTCTCCTTCCTCAGACCGAACCTAATTACCCCCCAATCCCCCCTTCCCTATCCCATCCTCCCCATCCTCCCCATCCTCCCCATCCTCCCCTTTTTCCTTTCCTCCTCCTCCTCCTCCCTACCCCTCCCTTTTGCCCTTCCTTTTTTGGCCTTTGGGATTTTTCCCACAGGCGTGCTAGTTCCTAGGTAGGGGAAAGGGTACCGGGGTCCATCCCATTCCATTGAGGTTCTTGGCGGTGGCGTAGTTTGCCGTGGAATCTGGATCGCCTGGGGATGTCCCGATCCCTCTCCGGTATCCCAGAGGGTGGCTTTGGGTGTCTTTCTGGCGACGGATGCATCTCTGGAAGCTACCTTTCGGATTCCGGGGGTGGTGGCCGAAGGAGGCATGCTTTGTGGCGAATATCCGGCCGCCCTCTCTTTTGTTCACCGAGGTAGCTCGGCAGATGTAAGGTTGCTATCCCGGATTGCTGGTTTACTGGCATGATGGGTAGGGTATGGCACGGGTTCCATGCTGCATCTACGCTACTTGCGGTGCTGAGGTCCTCTTGGGCGCGGAGGGAGATTTCTGGCCCTTTCATTCCTCCTAGGAACTATCACTCCCCGGTCCCCCCTTTTTTATTCTTTTTTTTATATTTATTTTCTTTTCTTACAAACAAAAAAAAATAAGTAACCTAACCATGGAGTCCCCGATGCATGACCCCGCTACCCCCGGCCCCCTTACTGTTACCGCACCCTGTTCTGACCTCGCCTCGTCTTTTGGCCACTCTTCGGACACTCCTAAGACCCCTGTACCTCTTGCTGGTGCTGTTTCGTCACCCGCTTCAGGTGCCGGGGTTTCGACTGACTCCTTCGGACCAACTCTGGTCCCACTTCTAAACGCCAACGACAATCTCCTGATGACGTTACTTCGTTACCTTCCCATTCTACTCGGAAAAAGCCGACACGTCATGCACTGCCTCTCCACACACAGTTTCGGACCACACAATGGACTAAATTCTTTACGACCAACTTCTACTGCCTATCTTTCTGACCATAGTATTGACAAAGCGCTCCTACGCCGTGTTGGTAGAGATATTTCCTTTCATGTTCTTAAGAGTGGTATGTGTATCATCACAGTCCAGAATGCTACCCAAGCTCATGATCTTTCTCTTCTTTCACATATCGATACTATTCCTATCACTATCAAAAAACATCATTCCCTCAATTCTTGTAGTGGTACTGTCATTCTGCCCCATACCATAGTCCAACAGAATTTCCAGACATGTGGCAATGACATTCTTGAACAGCTGGAACTCCAAGATCTCCCAATTCTCAAGGTAGACACTTATTTTCTTCCTGCCTGCGGGCGGAGACGATACCCTTGCAATGTGGCTCGTTTAACTTTTGACGCCCATGAACTCCCATCCTCTGTTTATGTAGCAGGACATCGGTTACAAGTTCGAAAGGTGATCCCTACACCGCAACAGTGTAGAAATTGTTGGCGATTTGGCCACCCAGCAAAATATTGCAGATCTAATGCCCAGTCTGTGGTGCCGATGACCATTCTAGTATGTCTTGCAGTCGACCTCCCTCTTGCCTTAATTGTCATGAGGCTCACCCTTCGTACTCTCGCCGTCTTTTTTTTTTTTTTTTTTTTTTTACACAGGGTTTGACAAGTTAAGGATCCCTAGCTGTATTGACAAGCTATTTACAGGTTAAGGATTCCTAACTTTATTGGCAAGCTATGAGCTGTTACCTACATCAGCTCATTTGAAAGCATTTTTATTGTTATGAGACATACAAGTAGGGAACAGGATGAAAGTGGAGCCATCTGTGGGTCAGCATTTTCATTTGATCAACTGACTTTATCTCGTTGACATCATTATGCTGTACGAATGTGTTCCATACTCGAGTCATCCTGAGTATATATGATCTCAGATGGAGTGAAGTTCTGGAGAAGGGTACAGCCAGAGTGAAGTTGCTGCTTTCTGCCCGTCTTGTGGCATAAAAGCTTGTTTCACGCTGTCCTCGAAGTGGATCCAAGTGTGGTACTTTGACAATATTGACCTTGTACATAACAGTAAGGCCACCCACATCCCTCCTTGCCAGGCCTACTTGAATGAGTGGGAAATTCGTTGCCTCAAAGAGGCAGGAGGTCTCCCTTGTCCTATGGCGGTTTCTCGTCTCCGCCTCCAAGGGAGACTACCCCGTGTTTCTTATTCTCGTGTTTCAAAACGTCCCCCCACTTCTGGGATCCCATCTTCTGCAGCCTCCTCTGCGGTTGCCAGTCCCATAGTCACTCCTGTATCTAATTCTTTTGCTGTCCTGGGCTCAGATGTCCCTACTTCAACACCTCAGTCTGTTCTCAGTTCGTGTTCTCCCTCACAAACCCCGGTATCGACAAGACCTCGTACGACACTTCCTCCCAATCGTCCCTCTACTTCTCAGAAGTCCAAAATATCTCCTTTAACCCCTCCTTCCCTTCATCCACCTCCACACTTTACCTTCCCGGTCTCTGTACCTGGGTCTTCCTCTTTCACTGGCTCTGTTAAAAGTGTGGAGGTTCATCCTCCTCCTCGTACTGTGCCTTCCTCCCCTGTCCCCTCCCAAGTTTCTTCCTCTTCTGCCACCTCCCAGGTTTCTGCCTCTTCTGCCACCTCCCAGGTTTCTGCCTCTTCTGTCCCCTCCCACACTTCTCCAGTTCCCTCCACCCTTTCGCCCCCCCACCCATTACAGCTTCGATCTTTACACAAACTCCTCCTCCTGCCATCTCCAATATTGTCTCCCACACGACGTCTTTGAACTCCGAAACACTTGAAGCAATCTCTGAATATATTGCAGAGACCAAACCGTCAATGGACACTGATCCACCCTCTGTTCCTTCTCTTTCCTCTTCTCTATCTGTGCAACTCCTTTCTTCACAGTGCACCGTTCCTTCTCTGCTTGAACATTTTCTGCTGCCACCGCATGTGCTCTTTTCTAACCCCTCTAGTCCATAAGTACCCTTACCTGCGGATTTCTAGTATCTTTATCGTTGCCAATCATGGCCTATTTACAGTGGAATATACGTGGCCTCAGGGGTAATCGGGGTGAGCTTCAGACGTTGCTCTCCCAATTTTCCCCTGTTGGTGTTTGCTTACAATAACCAAAATTACACTCTGCTGTTATCTATCCCATCTCAGGCTATAATTTATTGTAATCTTCGGATCCTTTTCCTGATGGGACCTTTAATGAAAGTGCCCTTCTTCTACGCACTGATATTCCGTACCATCAGCTATTTGTTCATACTTCGCTGCACTACACAGCAGCCCATATCCACCTGCATAGGTGGTATACACTGTTCTTTGTACCTCTCTCCTTCTCGAGCATTATCTATTCCGGATATTGCCTTTCTTGTTTCGTCATTACCGCCACCACTTTTGTTACTTGGCTATTTTAATGCCCATCATTTTCTCTGGGCGGGTCTCACTGTGATTCCCATGGCATTCAGCTATAGGCTTTTCTTGCTTCCCACCCCCTCCATGTTTTAAATACAGGTACTCACACCCATTTTGATGCTCGTACTCATACTCTCTCGTGCATCGATCTCTCAGTCTGCTCTTCCTCCGCTGCACTATTCTTCACCTGGTCTCTTCTCCCGGATTTACATGACAGCGATCATTTTCCAATCATTCTTACTTCCCCTTCATATTCACCACCTCTTCGTAACCCACGCTGGCAGTTTGATCAGGCAAATTGGGACCTTTACTCACAACTAACTGTTTTTAGTGAGGTTCCTTCTTCATCCTCCATTGATGAGCTTTTACACCTCTTCTCGTCCTCGGTTTTAACCGCAGCTTCTCATTCTATACCCCAAACCTCGGTCAGGTATTCTCAGAAATGCGTGCCTTAGTGGTCTGCTTGTGCTCGTGCAGTACGTTTCAAACGTGCTGCTGGGGCAGGTACCGGTATAATAGAACCACTGAGAGACCTCTTGATTTTAAGCAGAAGCGTACGATCGCTCGCCGTGTCATCTGTGGCGCTAAACACTTGCTGGCGAGATTTTCTCCACCATCACCTCTGCTTCCTCTATGAGTGCAGTCTGGAAAAAAGTACGGAAACTGAATGGTAAATATTCTCCTGACCCGGCTCCTGTTCTGCGGGTTGCCGGTGTTGATATAGCAAACTCTCTAGATGTTGCCATTGAAATTGGCAATCATCTGGTCCGTATTTCTCTGGGGCTCCATCTCTGCCCCTCATTTCTTTCCTCAAAGTCTGCCAGAGAGTTAGCACCCTTGGAGTTTTCTTCTCTCAGAGAAGAACAGTATAATGTGCCTTTTACGCTTCAGGAACTGGAGGCAACACTCTCAGCTTGCCGATCATCGACAACTGGACCCGACGACATTCATATTCCTATGTTGCAACATTTACATCACTCAGCCTTTGCAGTCCTCTTACGCCTTTTCAATCTTATTTGGTCGCAAGGAGTTCTTCCACAGCTGTGGAAATCTGCCATTGTTCCCCCTTTACGCAAACCAGGCACTACGGGACATGAAGCCTCCCACTATCGTCCCATCGCTCTTACCAGTGCAGTTTGCAGAGTGATGGAACGTCTGGTAAATAGACGCTTAATGCGGTATTTAGAGACACACAACAGTCTCTCCACTCGTCAATATGGCTTTCGTAAGGACCGTTCTACCATAGACCAATTACTACATTTGGATACGTATGTTCGTAATGACTTTGCGAATAACCACTCAGTTATTGCCATATTTTTTGACCTAGAGAAGGCATATGTCACAACTTGGAGATATAATATTTTGGCCCAAGCCCACTCCTTAGGCCTCCGAGGCAATCTACCATCTTTCCTTAAGAACTTTTTAACTGACAGACATTTCCGTGGTCGAGTCAATAATGTGCTCTCCCCGGACTTTGTCCAAGCTGAAGGTGTCCCTCAGGGATGTGTTCTGAGCACATCACTTTTTCTCCTTGCTATAAATGATTTGGCCTCTGTTTTTCCATCCAATATTTGGTCATTACTCTATGTAGATGACTTCGCTATTGCTTGTGCAGGCGCTGACTGTTGCCTCATTACAGTTTCTCTCCAGCATGCGGTCGACCGTGTTTCCAATTGGGCCACCATGCATGGGTTTAAATTTTCCACTACCAAAACTCACCAAATTACTTTCACTAGACGCTCTGTCATCTCCGATCATCCTTTGTACCTCTATGGCTCCCGTATCCCTGAACATGATAGTCAGGTTTCTTGGCCTTCTCTTTGACCGTAGGTTATCCTGGAAACCTCACATTACCTCTCCAAAGGCAACTTGTCACAGCCGGCTGAACCTTCTTAAAACCCTTGCTCATCTTTCATGGGGAGCTGATAGTCGAACTCTCCTTCACCTACATTCAGCCCTCATTTTATCAAAACTTGATTATGGTGACCAGATCTATTAAGCGGCCTCTCCTGCTACTCTCTCTAGCCTTAACCCCATCCACCACCAAGGATTACGTTTATGCCTTGGTGCTTTTTGCACTTCCCCTGTTGAGAGCCTCTATGCAGAAGCGAATGTTCCATCCTTGTCTGATCGCCGTGATGCCCATTGCCTTCGCTACAATGTGCGCTCTCACGATTTCCGCAATCCTTCCACTTATAGAACGGTCACTGATATTAGTAGACATTCTTCGCCGCCCCTGTTTGCTCCGTCCCTTCTCCCTTCGCCTACATTCGCTTTTGTCTTCCCTTCAGTTACTGCCTATATATGTTCATGTAGCATCTCACTTTTCCCTACCCCCCCTGGGAAGTTCCAGCTGTTCGGGTCTGTTCTTTCTCACTCCCTTGCTCGAAAGCCCAACTGCCTACGGTGGCTTCCCGCTCTTTTTTTTCATGACCACTTCCACTCTCATTCTCATGCCATCGCCGTTTACACAGATGGTTCTAAATCTTCTGACGGCATCGGATTGGCAGCAGTGTTTCCGGACAGTGTCGTGCGAGGGCATTTACTATCTTCGGCTAGCATTTTTACTGCTGAATTGTATGCCATTCTTGCAGCACTTATTCATATCGCATCTATGCCTGTGTCATCATTTGTGGTTGTCTCAGACTCCTTTAGTGCTCTACAGACTATACGGAAATTTGATACACCTCACCCCCTAGATCTCCGTATCCAACTTTAGCTATGCCGTATCTCTACCAAGCATAAAGATATTGTTTTTTGTTGGGTCCCTGGTCATGTACAGTGGTGACGTGTACTTAGCTCTGTGAAGACCTGTTTGCGCGCTCTCTACGAATTGAAGAAGATGCCCTCCATCGAGCAACTTTACCAACAGCTTAAGGAAGAATTGAGGATGGCGAAGATGGAGATTCGGCGACTGACCGAGGGAAAACAAGAAGATTCGTAGTAGTCCTCCTGTTTTGAGTCCTCAGGTCAAGAAAGGAAACTGGTCAGTGGCTGGACAGCAGGGAACGAAGGTGACGATCAAGAAGACGAATGGAAAGGTAGAAACGATGAAGAAGAAAGAGACTGCCGTGGAAACTGTTGTGGAAACATCTAATACATTCTCAGTGCTACCCGACGAATGTGAGTCGACTACTGGGAACGTCACGACGAACGACACCAAGGAAGGTAAGAATGTTGTTGTTGTTGGGGATAGCCAAGTTAGGTATATGGATAGGGCGTTCTGCTTGAAGGACAGGAGTAGGAGACAGAGTTTGCTTTCCTGGGGCTGGGATGGAGGATATTGTTAGCCATCTGGATGACATCATGAGAGGTAATGGAAGCAATCCTATTATCTGTCTCAGTGCTGGAGGCAACGATGTTGGCAGACGTAGGAGTGAAGATCTGATGAGCAGGTATAGGTCAGCAATAGAAATAGGAGGAAGGGTGGGAACCCTGTCATATGTGGTATTTTGCCAAGGAGAGGAGTTGGAAATGAATGGTTGTCCAGGGCAATTGGTGTCAATTGCTGGCTGGACAAATACTGTAAGGAAAATGCGGTAACATTCATTGACAACTGGGACCTCTTCTATGGCAGAAATGACATGTATGCCAGGGATGGGGTTCACTTATCTAGGTCTGGGGTGGGAGCACTGGCAACTGCAGTGGAGGGAGCTGTTAGGACTTTAAACTAGGAATAGTTAATGGTATGGGTTTTTGCAGGAAAACAGTGAAGTCCCAGTGTAGTAATATTATGAGTTCTAGGGGAACTAGTAATAAGCAGAACGAGGTAGATATTGAAAAGCCAGTGACATTGGGTGATAAGGACAGTAATAGGTTTAGTAGAAAAACAGAAATGAGCAGAAAGGGTAAAGAGAAAGGAAAGTCTTTCAATGTTTATTATGCTAATAGCCGTAGTGCTAGGAATAAGATGGACGAGTTGAGATTAGTTGCTAGTGCAGGTAACATTGATGTATTTGCCTTAACTGAGACGTGGTTTAATTCAAAAAGTCGAGACATGCCTGCGGAATGTCACATTCAGGGTTTTAAATTGTTCCAAGTAGATAGAAGTATCGGGAAGGGGGGTGGGGTGGCATTGTATGTCCGACATCGCTTGAACTGTTGCATAAAAACGGGTATTAAGTCCGAAGTAACACATACAGTCTGTTTGGATAGAATTTTCAGAGGGGCATGAAAAACTGATTTTAGGAGTGATATACTGTCCCCCAAACTTAGATAGGGACCAAGGGAGACTACCGTGGGAGGAAATTGTTAGGGCCACAAGGCACGATAATGTAGTAATTCTGTACATATGACTGTAGTCATATTGATTGGAATTTCTTGATTGGGAATTTAGAATCATATGACTTCTTAGAAGTAGTTCAGGATTGTTTTTTGAAGCGGTTTGTGACAGAACCTACAAGGGGAAATATCCTGCTTGACTTAGTTCTGGCAAACAATGAATCCCTTGTTAATAATTTAGAAATTTCAGAGGAACTGGGTGCTAGCGACCACAAATCAATTACATTTAGCATTGAATAGAAGTACGATAGTAGCGATAACTCAGTAACAGTCCCAGATTTTCGCTTAGCAGATTACGATGGGATTAGAGAACACTTATCATCTGTTGACTGGGGTAACGAAGAGAGCTATCAATATGACAGTTTTCTGAACACTATACATGCTGCTCAAAGAACGTTTATCCCATATAAAGAAATTAGATCAAATAGAAATGACCCAAAATGGATGAATAATAGGCTCAAATATCTACTAGGGCATAAGAAAGGAATTTATAGGCGTATCAAAAGAGGTGAGGGTCATCTTATGAATCAGTATATTGACATTAAGAGGGACATTAAAAAGGGGATAAGAAAAGCTAAAAGGGACTATGAAATTAAAGTTCCTATGGATTCTAAAACTAACCCAAAAAGTTTTTTCCAGGTCTATAGAACAAAAGTTAGAGATAAGATAGGTCCCCTTAAAAATAACTATGGGCATCTTACTGACAAAGAGAATGAAATGTGCTCGATTTTAAATAATTATTTTCTCTCAGTTTTTACACAGGAAGCCACTAACAATATTCCAGTAATTAATTTTTATAGTGGGCTAGAAGAAGATAAATTATGTAACATCACAGTCACTAGTGAAATGGTAGTGAAGCAGATAGATAGACTGAAGCAAAATAAGTCAACGGGTCCTGATGAGGTTTTTTCAAGGGTTCTTTAGGAATGCAAAATGGAACTCTGTGAACCATTAACTATTTTTTTTAATTTATCTCTTCAAACAGGTGTAGTGTTTGATATGTGGAAGATGGCTAATGTAATTCCTATTTTTAAAACGGGGGACAAGTCGTTACCGTCAAATTACCGCCCAATAAGCCTGACCTCAATTGTAGGCAAATTACTAGAGTCAATTATCGCTGAGATTATAAGAAACCATCTCGATAAGCATAGCTTGATTAATGATACTCAGCATGGATTCACAAGAAGCCGGTCTTGTCTAACTAATTTATTAACTTTCTTCAGTAAAGCTTTTGAGGCTGTTGACCACGATAAAGAATTTAATATTATTTACTTAGATATTAGTAAGGCTTTTGATAGAGTTCTGCACCATAGACTGTTAAAGAAAGTGGCAGCTCATGGCATTGGGAGAAAAGTGCTCTCGTGGATCGAGTCATGGCTCACAGACAGGAAGCAGAGAGTGTCCATAAATGGGGTTAAATCCGAGTGGGGATCTGTAACAAGTGGCGTTCCACAGGGATCAGTCTTGGGGCCCGTTGTTGTTTATAATATATATCAATGATCTTGATGAGGGAATTACTAGTGATATGAGCAAATTCGCCGATGACACAGATAGGATAATTGATTCAAACGTAGATGTTATGGAACTTGAGGATTTAAACAAACTCTATCCTTGGTCAGAAAAGTGGCAGATGCAGTTCAATGTAGATAAATGCAAGGTTCTGAAACTCGGGAGTGCCCATAACCCTAGTACTTATAAGTTAAATGATTGTAATAAAGTTGGTAGAATTACCGACAATATGTAAAGTAAAAGGACACAAGTGCAACTAATGTGACATTTATTGTGGCAACGTTTCACTCTCCAGGAGCTTTATCAAGCCATTACAAACAATACATGGATACAGAGGGTATATAAAGGCTCAGAGTGAGGTGTAATACTAGTGAGGTAACATTTCGATGTTCACTAGTGGTAGTGGTAGTATAGTAGTATTTGTAGTAACAAAATAATACAATGGAAAGAGCAATTAATTCGTACATGAGTAAAAGGATATAAAAAGCTATTACTTGGGTAACATAAAAATAGGTTGGACAAATATGACTGGAAAGAGGCAGGTTTTTTTTCATTGTTCACTCTCTGTAATGTGCTTTGTGTAGTATAACGGGAGAAAACTATGTGATGGCAGGGTTTACTGTTTTCAGGAGGATTCTTGCTAAGACTTCGGAGATGGTGAAGCTCCCGTTGTTTGTTTAATTGTATTCGAAACAGCGATCAGTGCTGATTCGGGCACTTGCGTCTGCGGAAATTAGTTTCTTTTGATCACTAATTGGGCGTCTCTGAATTTCATGAGATAAATTGGTGGAATTTCGGTGTTGTACACAGGCGTTGTTTAAGTTGTCGTTCCTACATGCGTAAATGTGTTCATTGAGGCGGGTGTCGAGGTTTCTTGCTGTTTCACTACGTAGTTTCTTGTCACAGCCTCCACAGGTATAGGTAAACTCCTGCATTGACTGGTTCGTGGTGCTTGGGTTTTGTCCTGGTTAGATCCTTTATTGAAGGGGTAGAAGCGATGGCGATCTGGTGTTAGCTTGTGAAAGTACTTTTGAGACTTTTTAGTGAAACCTGGCTTTTGGGAAGAATTATAACATTTTTGGGAGCGGTGTTGATGCGTGGAAAATTTGATGATCTAAGAGCTCTTTTCTTGCAGTCTTTGATGAAAAAAGAAGGAAATTGTAACTCAGTGAATGTTTGGTGAATGTAAGTACATTCCTCGTCAAGAAACTCAGGACTGCAAATTCGGTATGCTCTTAGAAAACCCGATGATGATGCCTCTTTTGGTCTTGGATCTTGACTTGAATAGAAGTGTGTGAGATCATTTTTTTTGGTGGGTTTCCGATAAACTTGAAATCTTAGGTTGTTGTCTACTTTGTGAATGAGGACGTCGAGGAAAGGTAGCTTGTCATTGGACTCTTCTTCTAGTGTAAACTAAATTTCGCTGGTTCAACTGCGTTGACCCCTTGCCTGAAGATCCCGTACTAAAAAACGTTTTGGAGTTATTACGAGGACATCGTCCGGTAACGTAACCAAGTGACGCTTGAAGGGATGATGTTGGCGAAGTGTTCGACTCTAGGTGTTCCATGTATAAGTTGGCTAGGACGGCACTTATTGGGGACCCCATTCCCATGCCGTAGGTTTGTTTGTAGAGCTTGTTATTGAAAAAAAAACAGTTGAAATTAAACAGAGTTCAATCAAGTCAAACAAAATCTCCGGGGGGTAAAGGAAGATTAAGGGCCTGGGTTTCTTTACGTGTAGAACCTCGATGGCTTTTTTGGTAGGTACTTTTGTGAAGAGGGAAGTCACATCCAAACTGCTTAGTTTCTTGTTACGGATGGAGAGGTTACGGATGCGGTTGAGAAGGTCGCCTGAGTGTTTAAGATGAGCGGGGCTGATGGTCCCCAGAAGGCAGGAAAAATGTTTGGCAAGAACTCCGGCTAGTTTGTGTGGAACACTGCCTATTCCTGACGTGATTGGTCTGAGAGGGAAAATTGTGGGTTTTTGGGGCTTGGTAAACCATACATGTGTGCTGGTTTAGGGTTACTTGGTAACAGGTACAGAAGTTTCTTCCCTTCTCTAGAGCGTTTGGGGTATTTGTCTGGGTTTTTTATAGAAAGTCTTTGGGGAGCGTCTCCCACTGTTGAGTGCTGATAGGTTCGTATGTGATTGATCATTCAAAAGGTCTCATTTTAGTGTTGTAGTCATGGTGTTGAGTATGACGACTTCCCCCTCCTTTGTCGGCGGTGGTGATGATAATGTTGGGGTCGTTGGCGAGGTCCTTAAGGGCAGTGATGTATCTTCTAGGAAGATTAGAAGAAGAAGGTTCACATAAAGCTGCAGTGAGAAGGCCCTGTATATAACCCTTCTGGAAGTTGCTGTCACTGTGTCTATGGTTCCTGGTAACAAGGTTAAGTTGATAGTTAGGTTTGCGTATGTTGGTGGTAAATTTGAGCCCCAGACTCAGTGTTTGTTTCTCGTAGTCGGTTAAGGTGCGTGACGATAAGTTGTTTATCAGGGATTCGCGTCCCATTTCCTTCCATCGACTGTTAGTGCAGAGGTACTTTCTAACATCGCTAAGGAAACCTTTGAAACTGCAAGGAATATGAGGGCCAATCTTCAGATTGACCAACACACTGCTGAGCATATTCTCAGCACAGTCACCATAGCTAACCTCCAACAGAAGATCAAACTCAATCGCAAACTTCAGTACCTCTGCACTAACAGTCGATGGAAGGAAATGGGAATCGAATCCCTGATAAACAACTTATCGTCACGCACCTTAACCGACTACGAGAAACAAGCACTGAGTCTGGGGCTCAAATTTACCACCAACATACGCAAACCTAACTATCAACTTAACCTTGTTACCAGGAACCATAGACACAGTGACAGCAACTTCCAGAAGGTTTTTTTTTACAGGGCCTTCTCACTGCAGCTTTATGTGAACCTTCTTCTTCTAATTTTCCTAGAAGATACATCACTGCCCTTAAGGACCTCGCCAACGACCCCAACATTATCGTCACCACCGCCGACAAAGGAGGTGGAGTCGTCATACTCAACACCAGTGGACTACAAACTAAAATGATGGACCTTTTGAATGATCAATCTACATACGAACCTATCAGCACTCAACAGTGGGAGACGTTCACCAAAGACTTTCTATACAAAACCAGACAAATACTCAAACGCTCTAGAGAAGGGAAGAAACTTCTGTACCTGTTACCAAGTAACCCTAAACCAGCACACATGTATGGTTTACCCAAGACCCATAAACACAATATTCCTCTCAGACCAATCACGTCAGAATAGGCAGTGTTTCCCCACAACTAGCCGGAGTTCTTGCCAAACATCTTTCCTGCCTTCTGGGGACCATCAGCCCCGCTCATCTTAAACACTCAGGCGACCTTCTCAACCGCATCCGTAACCTCTCCATCCGTAACAAGAAACTAAGCAGTTTGGATGTGACTTCCCTCTTCACAAAAGTACCTACCAAAAAAGCCATCGAGGTTCTACGACGTAAAGTCAACCAGGACCTTAATCTTCCTTTACCTCCCGGAGATTTTGTTGACTTGATTGAACTCTGTGTTAATTTCAACTGTTTTTCTTTCAATAACAAGCTCTACAAACAAACCTACGGCATGGGAATGGGGTCCCCAATAAGTGCCGTCCTAGCCAACTTATACATGGAACACCTAGAGTCCGAACACTTCGCCAACATCATCCCTTCAAGCGTCACTTGGTTACGTTACGCAGACGATGTCCTCGTAATAACTCCAAAACGTTTTGATGTACGGGATCTTCAGGCAAGGCTCAACGCAGTTGAACCAGCGATTCAGTTTACACTAGAAGAAGAGTCCAATGACAAGCTACCTTTCCTCGACGTCCTCATTCACAAAGTAGACAACAACCTAAGATTTCAAGTTTATCGGAAACCCACCAATAAAAATGATCTCGCTTATGCAGCATATGGGAATCTTTATTCAGGAAACGTTTCGCCACACAGTGGCTTCATCAGTCCAATACAAAGAGGAAGGCGTAAGGAGAGGAGGAGTATGAGGTAATCAGTCCCTCAGCCTGGAGTCGATGTGTTCAGTCCATCAATCTTGTAGAATGTACAGCATAGGGCCGTAGACGTGGCTTATATACTGTAGTGAGGTGACTTGAAGCAGACGGAGGCGGGATCATAGTGGTACCATCCACTAGTCGAAGTAGGTCTTTGTCCAAAGGTTGAACAAGCGTTGAAGAATTCTTTGTAAGAAGATCCCATGATGCTGCAGTGTCTGACAGTTGTGATGAATGGTTTGAAAAAACCGACAAGTTGAAGATTGAGACACTTATGCAGCATATGGGAATCTTTATTCAGGAAACGTTTCGCCACACAGTGGCTTCATCAGTCCAATACAAAGAGGAAGGCGTAAGGAGAGGAGGAGTATGAGGTAATCAGTCCCTCAGCCTGGAGTCGATGTGTTCAGTCCATCAATCTTGTAGAATGTACAGCATAGGGCCGTAGACGTGGCTTATATACTGTAGTGAGGTGACTTGAAGCAGACGGAGGCGGGATCATAGTGGTACCATCCACTAGTCGAAGTAGGTCTTTGTCCAAAGGTTGAACAAGCGTTGAAGAATTCTTTGTAAGAAGATCCCATGATGCTGCAGTGTCTGACAGTTGTGATGAATGGTTTGAAAAAACCGACAAGTTGAAGATTGAGACACTTATGCAGCATATGGGAATCTTTATTCAGGAAACGTTTCGCCACACAGTGGCTTCATCAGTCCAATACAAAGAGGAAGGCGTAAGGAGAGGAGGAGTATGAGGTAATCAGTCCCTCAGCCTGGAGTCGATGTGTTCAGTCCATCAATCTTGTAGAATGTACAGCATAGGGCCGTAGACGTGGCTTATATACTGTAGTGAGGTGACTTGAAGCAGACGGAGGCGGGATCATAGTGGTACCATCCACTAGTCGAAGTAGGTCTTTGTCCAAAGGTTGAACAAGCGTTGAAGAATTCTTTGTAAGAAGATCCCATGATGCTGCAGTGTCTGACAGTTGTGATGAATGGTTTGAAAAAACCGACAAGTTGAAGATTGAGACACTTATGCAGCATATGGGAATCTTTATTCAGGAAACGTTTCGCCACACAGTGGCTTCATCAGTCCAATACAAAGAGGAAGGCGTAAGGAGAGGAGGAGTATGAGGTAATCAGTCCCTCAGCCTGGAGTCGATGTGTTCAGTCCATCAATCTTGTAGAATGTACAGCATAGGGCCGTAGACGTGGCTTATATACTGTAGTGAGGTGACTTGAAGCAGACGGAGGCGGGATCATAGTGGTACCATCCACTAGTCGAAGTAGGTCTTTGTCCAAGTTGAACAAGCGTTGAAGAATTCTTGTAAAAAAGATCCCATGATGCTGCAGTGTCTGACAGTTGTGATGAATGGTTTGAAAAAAGCATCATGGGATCTTCTTACAAAGAATTCTTCAACGCTTGTTCAACCTTTGGACAAAGACCTACTTCGACTAGTGGATGGTACCACTATGATCCCGCCTCCGTCTGCTTCAAGTCACCTCACTACAGTATATAAGCCACGTCTACGGCCCTATGCTGTACATTCTACAAGATTGATGGACTGAACACATCGACTCCAGGCTGAGGGACTGATTACCTCATACTCCTCCTCTCCTTACGCCTTCCTCTTTGTATTGGATGATGAACCACTGTGTGCGAAACGTTTCCTAATAAAGATTCCCATATCGCTAAGGTCTCATCTTCAATTTGTGGGTTTTTTCAACCATTCATCAAAACTGTAGAACTGCAGCATCAGGGGATTTTTTACAAAAAATTTTTAACGCTTGTTAAACCTTTGGACAAAGACCTACTTCGATTTGGGGATGGTACCACATGACCCCGCCTCCGTCTCTTCAAGCCACCTCACTACAGTTAAACCCCACGTCTAGGGCCCTATCTGTCTTTCTACAAGATTGAGGACTGAACACTCGACTCCGGCTGAGGGCCCTGTTTACCTCATACCCTCCTCTCCTTACGCCTTCCTCTTTGTATTGGATGATGAAGCACTGTGGGCGAAACGTTTCCTAAATAAAGATTCCCATATGCTGCATAAGTGTCCAATCTTCAATTTGTGGGTTTTTTTTCAAACCTTCATCAAACTGTCAGACAGCAGCATCGGGGATTTTTTACAAAAAATTCTTCAACGCTTGTTAAACCCTTTGGCAAAGCCCTATTTCCTAGGGTGGTACCAATGATCCCCCTCGCTGCTTCAAGTCACCTCACTACAGTATATAAGCCAACGTCTACGGCCCTATGCTGTACATTCTACAAGATTGATGGACTGAACACATCGACTCCAGGCTGAGGGACTGATTACCTCATACTCCTCCTCTCCTTACGCCTTCCTCTTTGTTTTGGGAAACTGATGAACCACTGTGTGGGCGAAACGTTTCCTGAATAAAGATTCCCATATGCTGCATAAGTGTCTCAATCTTCAACTTGTCGGTTTTTTCAAACCATTCATCACAAAAATGATCTCACACACTTCTATTCAAGTCAAGATACCAAGACCAAAAGAGGCATCATCATCGGGTTTTTCCTAAGAGCATACCGAATTTGCAGTCCTGAGTTTCTTGACGAGGAATGTACTTACATTCACCAAACATTCACTGAGTTACAATTTCCTTCTTTTTTCATCAAAGACTGCAAGAAAAGAGCTCTTCAGATCATCAATTCTCCACGCATCAACACCGCTCCCAACAATGTTATAATTCTTCCCAACAGCCAGGTTTCACTAAACGTCTCAAAAGTACTTTCACAAGCTAACACCAGAGTCGCCATCGCTTCTACCACTTCAATAAAGGATCTAACCAGGACAAAACCCAAGCACCACGAACCAGTCAATGCAGGAGTTTACACTATACCCTGTGGAGGCTGTGACAAGATCTACGTAGGTGAAACAGCAAGAAACCTCGACACCCGCCTCAATGAACACATTTACGCATGTAGGAACGACAACTTAAACAACGCCTGTGTACAACACCGAAATTCCACCAATCATCTCATGAAATTCAGAGACGCCCAATTAGTGATCAAAGAAACTAATTTCCGCAGACGCAAGTGCCTCGAATCAGCACTGATCGCTGTTTTCGAATACAATTAAACAAACAACGGCAGCTTCACCATCTCCGAAGTCTTAGCAAGAATCCTCCTGAAAACAGTAAACCCTGCCATCACATAGTCTCTCCTGTTATACTACACAAAGCACATTACAGAGAGTGAACACTGAAAAAAACCTGCCTCTTTCCAGTCTATATTTGTCCAACCTATTTTTATGTTACCCAAGTAATAGCTTTTATATCCTTTTACTCATGTACGAATTAATTGCTCTTCCATATTGTATTATTTTTGTTACTACTACTACTACTACTACCACTACCACTAGTGAACATCGAAATGTTACCTCACTAGTATTACACCTCACTCTGAGCCTTTATATACCCTCTGTGTCCATGTATTGTTTGTAATGGCTTGATAAAGCTCCTGGAGAGTGAAACGTTGCCACAATAAATGTCACATTAGTTGCACTTGTGTCCTTTTACTTTACAAGTTAAATGATGTAGAGCTTTCCCATACAGATTGCGAAAAGGACTTGGGGGTTATGGTGAGCAGCAACCTTAAACCAAGACAGCAATGCCTAAGCGTACGTAATAAGGCAAATAATTACTGGGATTTAATCAAAAAGTGTACAAACAGAAGTCCAGAGGTCATACTGCAGCTTTATACATCATTAGTAAGGCCTCACCTAGATTATGCAGCTCAGTTCTGGTCTAAATATTACAGAATAGACATAAATTCGTTAGAAAACATTCAGCGTAGGATGACTAAATTAATACATAGCATTAGAAATCTTGGAAATATAAACACACATGCAGTATAATGTGATCCTTTATTGACAACGTTTCACCCACACAGTGGGCTTTTTCAAGTCACACACAGATCTACCTGGGGTGGAAGGTACGGGAGTACTTATAGTCTTGTTCAGAATGTTGAGGTCAGGTGGAGAATGCTTCATCTGATGATCTACCGGGTGGAGTTATAAAGTCTTGGGTAGCTTGGCGGGGATATTGGACAAGTTGTGAGTATACCTTCTGCAGTGTTTTATGTTCTTATGTGGGATAGCGATGAAGAAGTTTCTTGGCGAGTGGTTTCAGCTATGTTATAGAAGCCGTTGTTCTGGTTGAAATTGTTGGTTATAGAGATAAGCGATGATTCCAGGATTCTTCGGTATTGAGTGTTGTCTTCTGTGGCGATAAGTCTTGAGTTTCTGTAGTTAATTAAATGGTTGTATGAATTGCGATGTTGTACACAGGCATTCCTTGTATCGTCAGTCCTGCTTGCATATTGGTGTTCTGAAATACGTGTTTGGAGGTCTCTTGATGAGGATCACATTATACTGCATGTGTGTTTATATTTCCACTGTGTCGGTATTTGATACCATTTATTTCCATTAGAAATCTTCCTTATGAAGAAAGATTGAAGACTCTTAAGTTACATTCACTTGTTAGACGAAGAATGAGGGGAGACCTGATCGAAGTGTATAAGTGGAAGATAGGTATTAATAAGGGGGATATTAATAAGGTCTTGAGGATATCTCTCCAGGAGAGAACCCGCAGTAATGGATTTAAATTAGATAAGTTTAGATTTAGAAAGGACATAGAAAAGTATTGGTTTGGAAATAGGGTAGTTGATGAGTGGAACAGTCTACCTAGTTGGGTTATTGAGGGTAGGACTTTGGGTAGTTTCAAATTTAGGTTGGATAAGTACATGAGTGGGAGTGGTTGGATTTGAGTGGGACTTTCACATCAGAGCTTATTTCTTGGGTAGCATTGCAAATTGGGTTGGGCAAATGTTTTGTTAGTGGGATGAATTGTAAAGGACCTGCCTAGTATGGGCCAACAGGCCTGCTGCAGTGTTCCTCCTTTCTTATGTTCTTATGTTGACGTACATGGCAATGAACAGGCAGACACTGCTGCGCGGTCAGCAGTACATGACCTACCAGTTTTATATAGAGGTGTTCCATTTACGGACTATTTTGCTGCAATAACTACCCAGCTTCACACCCGTTGGCAACAACATTGGTCTGCTTTGTTCTATTAAACCGAGTATAGGTTACTGGCCGTTTTCTTGTCACCAGTGTCGAGGTTGGGAGAATTCTCCTTTTTGCATTGGCCATATGTCTTACTCAGGAAATCTCATGGTGAGGCGCCCTGCTCCTCTCTGTGAGAATTGTCGGGGTTCCATTATCGCCAAATTTCTTTTAGACTGCTCACTTTTCAACGAGCACGCAGAATTTACCTCCAATGTCTCTTTGCTCCCTGCTCCTCTTTTCCCCTTTCCCTTCTTGCTGATGGCCCCCTTTTATCCGGACTCTCTCATTGACTTTTTTTACAAAAACTGAGTTACTCCACAAACTCTGAGATACCTTCAGCCCTTTTTACCCCAATCCTTGCTACCCCTACCCCCACTTCCCCTGCCCCCTGTTTTCTGTAAAACCACTAATCATCCCTTCCCCTTCGCCCCCCGATCCCCGCTTCCCTTTCCCTACCCTGCAGCGCTGTATAGCCCTTGTGGTTAGCGTTTCTTTTTGATTATAAAAATAATTAACTTCAAAACGTAAAAATTGGGGGCTACTCCCCCATTTCCTTTCTGATTAATTTAACTTTTAATTTTTAACCCCTGTTTTAAATACCCTTCAAAAATTTAAATCCACTAGTTTTTTACCTCCTACCGGGGTAGAGTAAACCGAATACGAAAAGCTTTCCCTCACATTTATTCTTAAAAACACTGTTTTTTACAGGAAGCTTTAACCCCTTTTTTTGTACAGCAAAAAAGGGAAAGGGAAGCAAATTTCTGCATTTGGGAAAAAAAAAAGGGGGGCCAGTAAAAGAAAAAACCCCGTTCCAAAAGAAAAATTAAACGATCCCTTTGATAAAGGGTAGCGACAAAAAAGGGAGGAGAATGATTTTTTTTTTAAAAAAACACGCAGGTAAATATAAATAATTCTTTTTACTTTTTTTCTAGTGTATCTCCTCTATAGTTAATAAAAATCTATAATCCCTTTATATAGTATAATTTTTATTAAAATATTAAGGGGAAACCCCAATGGAAAAAATCACGGTCTTTTTTGGGTTTTTCCCGGGTGCTTACACATATACTGCTACGTTGATAACCCAAAGAAACTGCTTTTGGTGTGTCCCCTGAAAAATTACTAACATCCCTCCCCCTATTTCAAAGGGGAGGCACTGTATTTCCCATTTCCCAGGACTTAAGCCCGGCAAATTTCGATTTCCCCCAAAATTCCTTCATAAATGTTCCCTTGTAATTGAAACGTCAAAAGAAAAAACCCCGTTTCCCCTCCACCCACTTCAAAAACACCCCTTTAAAAACACCAAAAACTAAAAATTTATCCCCCCCCTCCCACCCTACCGGAAAAACCCCCCAAATTTTCCCCCTTTCCCTCCATATTCCATTGACACATCCATAAAATTATAAAAATTTTTATTTTTTTTGTCAAATAAAATAAATCAAGTGATTTAAATTAAAACTTTTCTTCCTTAAATAAAGATCTTAACCACTAATTTTCCCCTTTAAAAAATAATGAAAAATTAAAAAGGAAAAAACTGGGTCAGAAAACCAATAAAGTGGAAGCTTTAAGAAGCTCCCCGTCTGGAAAATTTATTATCTTTAACTATTAAATTTTTTAATGTTTAACAATGTTATTTGGGTCAAAAAAGAAAAGGGTTTTGGTGTTTACTTTTCAAATTTACTTTGTAACTGTTCTTTACATTTCTAATTTTTTTTAAGAAAAAATTTATTTAATGACAAAATTCCCCAAAAAAAAAAGGGTTAACTAAAAAATTTTTTTGGTCATTAGATTAAAAAAATGAGATTCATGACATCATTTTTATTTAAACCCTTTGGAAGAAAAAGTTCTATCATCCCATTTTTTTTTTTTTCTTTCGTTGAACCTAAATATATTTTTAAAATTTTTATGTAAATAAAAAAAAGTCCCCCTTTGAAAACTTTTTTGGCTCACATTAGATTGCAACATTATTTTTAAAATATTTGGGAGGGGGAGGAACTGCTAAACTCGTACAGTTCTTAAAGCACGGGGAAACGGGGGGCCCAATAAAATTTCCCTTTTTCTTGAATTCAATTCCCTTTGGAATTAAAAAGGCCCTCCCACCAAACAGGAAAATCCCCCCTTGAGGAGGAACATCAGACCGCTCCTGCCAACTTTTTAAAAAACAACTTTTATTTCTGGAAAACTGTTTTATCTGTATCTTTCACTCTTTTTAAACTTCTTTTTTTACTTTAATTTTTTTTTAAAAAAATTTTCTGTTTTACTTTTAGAATTATTTATGTTTTTTTTTATCTTTTAGAATTTTTGACTTGATAGCGAAAATTCAGGTTTTAAATTTTTTTTTAAACCAAAAATTTTTGTCATAAAAAATATTCTTATAAAATAGTGTTGATCTTTTGTTTATTTTAGGGCAATATTTCTAAACCCCCCATGGGTGATGAGAGGTTTCCAATCCAAAAAGGGATGGACATTATTTCTTTTTTGTCATCAGCTTTCCCTTAAAAATTTTTTTAAAACTAACGAGAAGAGAAAAAAAAAAAATACCCATATATTTTATAAAAATTTTTTAATAATGAAAGGGATATTCAGGGTAAAAAACAAATTTAAAATTGAAAATATATAAATTTAGCACTACTTATCAAAACATATTTGCTGTTGGTTTGGGCCAAAAAAACAAAATTTTTATTTAATAAATTACCCAAACCCCGTTGAAACTTTTTTTAAAATCTGAAATATTTAAATTTTTAAAAATTTTTCAATCTCCCTGAAAAATTATTTTTAATTCCATTTTTCTTCAGACGAAAATGCTTTGAATCTCTTTAATCAAGATTTTACCTCTAATCCCATCCAAGACCAAAAAAAAAAACTAACAATTTTAAAATGATTATCTGGGCCCAAAGGCCCCGCCACTGGGAGTACGGGGAAACTTTTTGGACTGTGTGAGGCTGGTGCGGGGGAGTGCTGCCCAAAAAACCCTTGGGAGAGGCCAGATTTTAAGGCCCAATACGGCCCAAAGCGGACCAATGGGGAAAGGGGAAAGTACAATTGTTTTAGTGTCTTGTTTTTCCTAAAATGTGGGGTTTATTATTATTTCTTTTGTTTTTGGCTATGGGCCCGGGACACCTACTCAGTGTTTGCCCCATATTTTTACAATTTTAAATAAAAAAAACTTTATGTACATCACAAATAATTATTTCTTGGGGAAACTTTTAATTGGGGAGATTTTAAACAAAAAACCCGGCCATTTTTGGGTTAGGTTTTGTCAGATAAGTTTAAAGTTAGGTTAAAATTATTTTAGGAGGTTTTGGGTTGGGTTTTGTTAAGTTTGGTTGGGTTTTACGAAATTAAAACTCTAAAACCCTACTGGCCTGTTTACACTCGGCCAGGTTTGGGGGAACCCCCCTGGATGTTTTTGGTACCACCTAAGAAAAATGTACCCCAATTTTCTTATAGCTCCCAAAAAAATTTATTCCAGGAAATTATTACTTTTTCCCCTTTCTGGCTTTACTTTTGTATAAATAACAAGCTTCTCTTTTTTAATGTGCGGGTTTTTTGGGCACCCTAGGTTTTTTATATACTGACGACTGTAAAATCATGAATGAGTAGAATCCGGTAGCAAAAATTTAAATTAAATAGAACTTTCATGTTCCCTTTTTATTAGATTTAACATTTTGCTTTGTGTGTGAAACATTTACCTATTTTTTTTTTGGGGTCACAAAAAAACAGAGGTACGCTTGGGGGTGCCCTGCTTGCTTTTCCCCGTTTCAAAATTTTACTTTTAACCCTTGCATTTCTAGCATGGGCCAGGGGACCTGCTACAGTGCCCCCTTCCCCCATACTTATGTTCTTATGCTCTTCCTTCTGAGCTTCAAAACCCCTCTTAAAATCCCCATCCTAAAATTTATAAAGACTTTTTGCAATTTTTTTTCAACCCGTTTCTTTTCCAATTTAAAAATTTTTTCTTCTTGTCTTCCTAAATTACTTATTCGGTTTTTTTAAATTTGATCTTCTATATGCAAAGCTAGTATAAAATTACATGCCTGTAATGTATACGTAAATTTTTGGTCTAAAAAACTTCAAAAATCTTTATGAGGATCCAATAGGTTGTGTTTGCGTAATGATGATGATATTCTGTTTTAATAAAATTTTAAATAAACATATATCGACAGGTTGATTTAAATAAAAACATGTGCAAAACTGAAATCTTAACGATGGGAAAGATAAGAAAAGAATTAAATTTTCACTTAGAAAGATGGGGGAATTCGTCGGTATTTCACTACTTAGTTTAACATAAAAAATACTAGGTATGTTTTGTTTTTTTTTTAGCCGTTACTAGTGTTGTAACATGGGGGAAAGAGGGTTTGGGATTACTAAAAATTTTAAAAACTAAAATTTTTATCTTGAAATATTTTGCATGAAAATATAACAAGGGGGTTTTTAACCCTGGAGGGTTTACCTGGAGGTTAAAAATTTGGGGATCAACCCCCCGCGGGCCCGGCCCAAAGACGAGGGCCCCCCCTACTGTTAAATTTTTGGGATTTGGGACTTTATGCAAAGGGCATACACAAATACAAAGTCACATAAACAATCAATGTTAAAAAATAAAACCCTCATAACCCTAAAATGCCACAGTGAAAATTTTCACTGGGATCTTCAGGTGTCTTTACGGGCGCACCAAAACCCGTTTTTTTGTGTTTTTAAAAGCTATATAACCAGATAAGATTCGTTTTGGGACAGTTCTATTTATTGACTTATAAAACTTCTACGAAATTTTTTTTTTCGTATCCCCCCTTTCATAGTTTCCAGATTTTCCATTTCTGGGAAAATTTTCGAGCGGGGTTTTTTAAAAAACGATTAATTTTGTTTTCCCCATAAGGGCTGAATTTCAGTTTCCCGGATATATATGATTTTGCTGATTTTAAAATTAGGAATTTTATGGGTACCCTGTTTGTTGGGGCTCCATTTTTATTACATTTCTTTCAAAGCCCCTTTTTTTTTTTTTTTTTTTTTTTTTTTTTTTTTTTTTTTTTTTTTTTTTTTTTTTTTGTTGTCAAAACAAGATAAATTGAACGGATTTTAAAGCTTTGAACTATTTTTTTCTTTATTTTTAAATTCGACAATATATTACAAAAATTTTTTGCTGTTTATCTTATAGGGAAAAACCCTCCAATCAAGCTCCAGAAGTTAGGGTTGTCTTTATTTCAGAACCCAAGTATTATCTTTTTTGGTTTTAAATTTTTTCTTTTGCTTGCACCCCCAAAAAAAATTTTTATTTCTCTACAGAAAGTTGAATGCTCAAACTCATTTTAATAAATTACATCCTGGACCAAGGTTCAGGGTTTTGGGGCCCCCCCTTTTTTAAAATGTAACATCGACTGCTAAATCATCGGGAAAAAATTTAAAACCCGTTGGCTATGCGGAAAAAAAGAAATTAAACCCGGAAAAAAACATACATTTTGGGCACCTTAAAAAAAAAATTCACGCAGTAAAATTTTCGTTAAAATAAATAATGTAACATCATAAACCCTTTTAAACACATAAAATATTCAACACGACTCACGAAAAACGTAAGAAAACTTTTGAAAAAACCAAAACTAGGCCGGGGTTAGAACCCCTTTATCAGAGAGTCATAAAACTCCAGGGCCCACTTATGATATTTTACACGTCCGGGCCCCTTTCCCACCGAGGCAGAGTGGGTCCCCCCAAAAGGGAAGGGAAAAACCCTTTTACCATTATTCACACCTGAAACACTGTCTTTGCAGAGGTTCCCAGGGATGGGCAGTTTAGGAAAGCAAAATCCAAACAGCCAATGACCCAAACCCCTCCTTTCCCCCCCACTACAGATTTATACACCCCTCCAAGCCCATTTTTATTTTGATCCATCCTCCTAAATGACCACCTCAATAACCCCTCTTTTGGGCCCCCCCTGGGGGGAAAAAAATTTTTTTTTAATCCCCCCCTCCTTCGAATTTCCACACTACGAACTCTCTGCTTTAAAATTAATTTAAAACATTGCCTTAGACACGATTCCCCCACTGCCCTCAGCCTCCTTTCCCCGCTCTAACATTAACAAACCCCCTGCCTCACAAAATATAAAGTGTTGGAAACCAATTTTAAAATTTTTGTACATTCCCTTCTTTGCCTCCCTGGATAAGTTTTTTTTTTCTCCAAAAGATACCCCCAATGCACCATCATCTTTTTTCTTTTAAACAGTTCTAAAGATTAACCCCCGCATTCATAAATCCAATTTTGTTGACGTCTACTCCCAAGTATCTGAACACTTCTTTCATATTCCTTCCCTCCAATGTGTTATCCAATTTTTTTTTACCTAACATCCTTTGGGTACCCCTTTTCACCTTACTCTTTTTCTATGTTCACTCTAAACTTTCTTTACACACCCTCCCCAAAAACCCATTTAAAGGGAAAAACATTGACCAATTTTTCATTTTTTAGGAGTATAAAATTGGGTTTATGAAATAAGACATAAGGGCATGGTTTAAAAAATATAAGAAAGCCCGAAAAAAAATTTTAACCCTTTACTCACCAGGGGAATCCCCCCCTAAAAATTTTTGGCTCCCTCACAGGTGGGGGCTTTATATGTCCTTTTACCCCCAAAAATTTTTTTTTTTTGGGAAAAAAAAAAAGGACCAAAAAACCCCATGCAAAAATTAAACTAAATTAAAAATTTAAATTCAAATTTTTTTTCCCCCCCAAAAAAAATTGCGATATGATAATGAAAAATATGATAATGATATGATTTAAATTTTTTCCCTTTGGGAAAAAAAAATTCCCCGGCACACCTCTTCTTGTTAAATTTGGGGGATTTGGTTTTTTTAAAAGGGGGGGGGGGGGGGGGGAAAAATTTTTGGGGGGGAAAGGGGGGGGGGTTTTTTTTTTTGGGGGGGGGGGGGGGGGGGCGGGGGGGGAAATTTTTAAAAAACCGGGGCCCAGGAATTATTATTTTGGGTTTTTATTTTTAGAAATTTAAGTAAAAATTTTTATTTTATGGCTCCAAATTTTTTTTTTGGGTTTTTTAAATTCCATTTTTTATAAAAAAATTTTATTTTATTTTTCTCCCCCCATCTGTTACCTTTTTTTCCACATAGAATATAACCCAAAGCATTAAAGGGTTTTTTCCCAAAATGGATTCAAAATTTAAAAAAATATTTTATTTTCTGTTTATACCAAAAAACGAAAATCCACATTGATGTTTTTCTTTACTTTTTCTTACCCCGGGTTGTCATTTTAAACCCGATACATAAAGGCAGCAAAAAATTTTAGGATTGAAAAATTGACGGGTTTTTAAGTAGTCTCATTTATTTTTTTCCAAAAAGCCACTGGTTTATGATTTCCCCCATCGAAAAAATTTATATTTTAAATTTAGAAATTAATTTTAATATCCTCGGATCCTTTTTTCGCATTGTTACCTCGGTAATATTTTTCACCTTTTTTTTTTTTTTTTAGTTCCCCCCCGCTGAGAATTTTTTCAAATACCAACTCGTTTTAATTTTGTATTTTGTTTCAATAATGGTTTGGGGCCTTTTGTCCCCGAATTTTGTTTTTTTTTTATATATTCGTTTGATAAAAAAAATTTTTGTTTTTTTTTAATTTATTTAAAATTTGCATTTTTATATTTGGGTTTTGTGTCTTTATTTAATTAAAACATTATAATTATTCCTAATCAGTTGCTTATAGAAAATTTAAAAAAACTAAGTAATAATTTTTTTTCTAATTTTTTCTCTTTAGTTATATCTATATTTATTTTGTTTTATTTGTATCTTTTGGGAAGTTTTTGTTTTAAAGGCTACGAACTTACCCCAAATTCCCAAATTTTCTTTAAATTTTTTTGGTTCTATAAGGTTTTTTGTTTTTTACATTTGTGTGTTTTTTTTTTAATGGGCCAGCCTTTTTTCTTTTTTGCCTCCCAATTTTTTTTCTATTTGTGGGCTTTTCCCAAAATGTATTTAACATGTTGGTGTAAGTTCTGCTCTAGCCTTGACCCCTTAATTTTTTTTCTTTTTGCTTGCCAATTTCCCCTCTTTCCCAGCCTTTTGGGCCTTTTCATGCCTACCTTGAAAAATTTATGTGGATCCTGCCACCCACAACTTCTGTGGCTAAATTTTCACACTTTTTTTTGTTTCTATTTGTTTTCCCCAAAAGTGCCCTCGTGGACCTGTTTATAACCCGGGAAAAACTTAAAGACCGGGTTTTCCCAATCAAAAGTCTCTGAGTATTTCGTATGGTGTTTCACTTGCTCTTCTGTCCTCTGAAGTCGTGAGGTTCAGGTCACTAATCTTCAAAAACCAGCCTTGTTGCCTATCTCTGCATTTTCTCCATTTTCATACCATGTTTAATTAGGTACAAACTCAATGCTGGAGCAGCATACTTCAAGACAGGCCTGACACACATTGTGTAAAGACCGGGAATGACTCTTTGTTAAGATACCTGAAAGCTACTCTACGATTCGCTAAACGAGCACTGACTGCAGCGGATACTTGCTTGGTATGTGCTTCCGGCAATATGCTTTGCATTATGCTCACCCTTAGCTCCTTCTCTTTGATTGAGGTTGAGTGACATTTCTAGTGTACTCACTCCTGTGCTAACCTATATGCGGTTGCTGGAGTAGAGGCTCAGCTCCTGGCCTCCTTTCTTCGCTGGCGGCTACTTGATTCACTTTTATTGTTATTGAGAGCCTTATCGTACCTCTTCGTAAAGCTATGTATGGATCCTGTGTGTGTGTGTGTGTGTGTGTGTGTATTCATATATTTATGATTGCAGGGGTCGAGCCACAGCTCCTGGCCTGTGTGTATCCTCTCTGACTTACTCATCAAACTTAATTCTGGTTGTATAGCTGGAGTTACAGCTCCTGGACCCGCTGATTCGAATCAAACACGTTTGGAGGAAAAAACGCTGCTTCGAGGATGATCAGAAGAGATTATTACATTAATAAAGGCTCTGCTATTATGCATCACCAACAATAACGTAAATGTTTCGCTGTTGTGCACAATACTCAATTATGTGGTGGTTCTTCGACAGGAAACCCAACATCTTCGACAACATGTTGGCGATGATGGAGAAGTACGCCAACAATCTCGAGGCGCTGGTGGACGAGAGAACCGACCAGCTGATTGAGGAGAAGAAGAAGACTGGTAAGTGAGAGAGGGAAGGAGAGGAGGAGGAAGGGAGGGTGGGAGGGAATGAGGGAGTGACGGACGGAGGGGGAGGACTTGGGGAGAAGAAGAGGAATGAAGCAAAGAGTGAAGAAGGGAATTTCATTTCCTGTTGGTCTTTTTCCTGGCAATGCGTCTCTTGCCGTTTCTCTGTCTCTTGGACATCCGCCCCTTTACTAGCTCAATTTCTCTCTGTTTTATCTCCTCATCCTCTATAATATGTTTGTGACACCGAACCTTGAGTACGACTCTCTCTCTCTCTCTCTCTCTCTTTTCTTCTCTCTCTCTCTCTCTCTCTCTCTATCTATCTATCTATCTATCTATCTATCTCCCCTCTTTTTTTTCCCCCCTCCCTCCCTCCCTCCCTCCCCCCCCACACACACACACATTATATATATATATATATATATATATATATATATATATATATATATATATATATTATTTATATATATATATATATAATAAAATTTATATATATATATGCAAACAAAACCCAAAAAGTGAGTAGTCACGAAAACGCTTGGAATTTCTCTATTCTTTCAGAGTGGTTGTTTTGCATATTCTGAAATCACCTGCTTACTGTGATCTTAATGCATATATATATATATATATATATATATATTTTAAAATATAAATATAATATATATTATATAATATATATACTATATATATATGTCGTGCCGAAATATGTAAAACTGGTCAATTAGCAAGAAAATCGTTTAAAATTTAGTCCTTTCTAAATTTTTTTCTTATACGTTTAAAGATATATTTTTTCGTTAAAAGTTAATGTAAAAAATTTTAATTTTGCACCAAAAGAATCTTAGAAAACTTACCTAACCTTATTATAACGAGAACAATTTATTTTAGCCTAACCCCAAATAAATATATTTTAAATTTGTTTACAATAATTTAATACTAAAAAAACACAGTGAAATATATTTTTTTTCGTTAGGTTCAGAATGAATTTTTGGGGAAATTTATTGCATACACAAATTTTCGCTTTTCCTATATAGCAAGATGAGCGTTGCTATTTAAGCCAAAATCGCAAGTTCTGCCCATTCGGCACGACATATATATATATATATATATATATATATATATATATATATTATATATATATATATATTTTATAATATTTTACCAATAGGAATATTTTATTAATAAAAATGGCACAGAAGATTTAAGAGATACATTGTTGATATAAAAGGGGGCATATACGGTACATGTTGTTACTGTGTATCACGATTAAAGGCGAAAATCTCATCCAGCTCCTCAGAGCTGGGGCGTGTGCCCAAAATGCAGCATGCATTACCCCTTTGAACAGCCGCGCTGAGCCGCTGGGAAAAGAAAACTAGCTGCCTGGGATCCCTAGTTACCTGATGAGTCTTTTTCCCCGCTCCTTAAGGAAATTAGATGCACTCTTTCCCCATGAGCCAAGGGTCTCTGAGCCTATGGGAACAAACATATAATGGGCAATTTCTCCATATTTTTCTAGACTTTTGGGAATCCTAAAGCTGCAGCTGCCCCTCCTTCCTCCCTGGTGATTGGAGATAGGTATCAGCCAAGGTAGATGCACATGTATAGCCCCCCCCACCTGCTTCCCATCTGTCAGGCTTGAAGGGTGATACCATCTGGACGCTTCTGGCTGCCATCAGATCTGCATAGTTGGGGTGGCTCCCTTACTGCTGGGCATCCAGCTGTTGTGAGGCTCCTCTTGATAATGTTATTAACCTCCTCATGTCTTGCAATCTTTCCTCGGATTTACGGCCCCACAAGACCATGGTACCCGAATCGGTCTGCTGCTTAAACTGCCACAAATACACCTGTGTTCGGCGAGAATAGGGGCGGCAAGTCGAAGGGCAACACCAAATGCGGATGGTCTGTGGGTCGAGGCGTGTGCCAAGGCTGGAGCTGGAACAGCCAACAGAAAGTCCCAAACATGAGGGGCTCTCACTGCCAGCAGGCGGGCTCTCCTTCCCTGACACACTCGAAGCATCGTTGAGGCATATTTTCCACTATTGGACCCATCCCCGTGCGATTGTTTGTATAATATAATATATATATATATATTATATTTTTATATATATATATTATTATAATATATATATAAAAATATTATATATATATTATATATATTATATTTTATATATATATATAAAATTTTATATATATATTATATATATATATATATATATATATATATTAATAAAACAATATATAGGGAAGTACCACCTCTATAGCTGGAATGGGGCCCCCATCCTCAGAGAAGGGCAATAAACGTACCTCAGAGAAACTCAAAGGTTCTCCCCGGAGCTGTTTGGGAAAATTTTTCTTCTCCTAAAACCCCTATATATGTTTTATTATATATTATTATATATTATTATATTTATTATATATTATTATTATATATTATTTATTTATATATTATATATTTTATATATATAATATATATATATATATATATATATATATATATATATATATATATAAATATATATATAGTGTGTGATTTTCGTTCACCATGAGGCTAGTCCAGTGTTGTTATTTATTAAATACCACTAGTTCGTAGTTACAATAATATATATACTGCTTGTGGAGGCTAGTACACCAAACGGGGAGTAGAATGAAATTAGCTCAGCGGTAACCACACCACCGTTTTCCCTCTATCACTGTAAACACTACTTGCTGGGTGGTGATTCTGTGGTTTTGAGTTCCCCGGGGGTTAGAGCGTCTGTGATTTTCGCTCTCTATGAGGGGGAAAAAACGAAGGGTTCGAGTTCTCGGCTAGTCGCAGTTTTTTTTTATATATTTATTATATTATATATATATAAAAAATTATATAAAATTTATATATATAATATTAATATATATAATAATATATGATTGCAGAACAAGCGAAATATTCAAAAAACACTAATCAGGCGTTTGAGACTCAAACCCTACGAATCTTGGAATAAGTACACGTACTCTAAAACAAAAAGAAAGAAAAAAATCGCAGGGCCTACTACCCTGCGAACAGGTCCATGTCACCCCCCGGGCTTACCCAAGCCCCCACCTAGTCAGGCACTTCATTTAAAGGGAAGGAGCCCGCATGACCTAGTAGCAAAAAGCTAGTCGGCCCAATAAAAACCCACCCAACCCCCACAAATCTTTTTTTAAAAAACTAACAAACGTTTTAGCCTCTAAAAACTGACTCGGGGTTTGTTCCACTCACCCCCAAAACTCTTTACCAAAACCCAGGTTTTCCTGTATTTTTCCCAGAATCTGTTTTTTCCAAAATTGAAACCATTGTTGCGAGTCTCTTTTGGGCTAAATATTTCAGCGAACTATTTAATCCCCTTTATTTATTTTTTTTTCCCCTTTATGATTTGATATATCTTCCTTAATTCTACCCCTTTCTAAAGAGGCAAATTCAGGGCCCTCAGTCTTCCTCATGGGGGAAGATTTTGATACTGGAATTAACTTTGTCATCCCCTTCGTACGTTTCCAGGGCTTTTATCCATTCTGTAATCGGTACCAGAACTGTGCAGAAAACTTAAATAGGCCTAACCAAGGATATATAATTTGAAAAAACCTGAGGACTTCTTTTATTTATGTTTCAGATATGAGCGAAGGAGTCTGTTAGCTTTATGCGAACACTAAGACTTTTTGTCTTGGTTTTAGATTACTGCTTCAAGCCCCCAAAACCCTTCTCGCATGGTTATTTTCCTGTCCGCTTTAGAATTTTTCATTTCTCTATATTAAATTGCTTTTTGTACTTCCCCGACCACTGCATCAGTCTATTCAAATCTCCTGGAGGCTCTAGTGTCGTCATTAGAATGAAGGGTGGGCCTATTTTGGTGTCATCAGAAAATTTTGCTTTGTCGTTTTTATTCCCTCATCATGTGACGAATTCTTAATCAGTTTATGCCTTTCAAGATTGCTCGAATTGGTTCGGAAATTATTATTCCATAAATTTTCCCACTATGGGGGGAAAGGGGTTATTGGTCTAAGTTCGAAGCCAAAGGGCCTGTCACCTGCCTTGTAAATAGGTTTTACATTTGCATTTTCCACTTATAGCCAATGCCAGTTTGTAGTGATTGTTGAAAAATTACCCAAAGGGGATGAAAATTCCTCTTTACATTCCTTAACACCTTGCAAACATTTTCATCGGGGCCTGGGATTTGTTAGGTTTTAATTCTCTATTTGTTTGAGGACCATGTCTAGCCCTGGCCCCGCCTCTTCTCTGAGCTATGGGTCCTCTCTCTCCCTGCTCCATAGCTTTTTCATACCTCGCCTTAAAACTTGTATGGTTCCCGCCTCCCCTACGTCACTTTCTAGGCTATTCCCCGGCCTGACTCTCTATGACTGAAAAATACTTCTAACATCCCCTTTTTTATTGAGTCTTCAACTTCCCAAATTGTGACCTCTTGTGTCTGTACCCTCTCTGGAACACCGCTTTTTCCACCTTGTCTATTCGCGCATATTTTATTGTCGTTTCATGTTCCCCTGCCCCCCGTCCTCCAGTGTCGTCAGGCCGATTTCCCCCAACCTTTCTTCGTAGGGGCAATCCCGTAGTCGGGACTTGCCCTTTTTGAAAAATTTGCATTTCTCTAATTTCTTAACGTGCTTGACTAGGTGTGGATTCCAAACTGGGGCTGCTACCCAGTATGGGCTGACTAAAAGGTAACAGAGTCTTGAAAGAATCCCTTTCTGAGGTATGGAACGCTATCCCTGGTGTGCGTGTGTGTGTGGTTTTTGTATGTGTTTTCCCGTATATGTTGGGATTTTGATCCAGTCTCTCTAGCTTGAAATCTATAATATACCGTCCGCTTCCTTCCTTACAAATCCCTCTTCTCCACCCGAGAATTTACGACAAAAAAATTTCTTTAAAAATTCTTTAAAAACGGTTTAGTTAGACAAAAAAATACATTTTTTTTGTTATTTATAACTTTCCTAAGTTCTAATTTTTGGATTCCTCCCTCTATATTAGTGTACAAACCCCTTAAAAAATGTATCATTTTTATTAATGCCATTTTTTTCCCTTTGTTGAAAATATTTTCATCTGCTTTTGGTGTTATGTTGAAAACCCTTTAATGGGTTTTTTGAACCTGTAATTTCCCCATACTACCCTTTTTTGCTCTTTTTTGATGAGACCCTGAAGGTAGACTTAGATTTTCCAAAAAGGTTTAACTGCAGAGGTTGTTCGTTGATGCGGCCCCTGGGATGTTACAAGCACTAATGCCCCTCTTTGGGTTCCTGTTTAGTGAAGTCTGCAGCCCCACACTCCTAATGTTTCCGTTTCCGTTTTTTTTTTTCTCCTTTTATATCTTCATGACTTGCATTTTTTTGGGGGGCAATTCAAGCTTTCCCTTGTCTGAATAAACTTTCCGTTTGTCCAAATCCTTGGAAGTAGGTGGTGTGTGTGTGTGTGTTTTTTTTTTGAAATGGGGGGTGCCATTTCCCATTACCCATCGGGAATTTGAAGTAAAGCTTTTTTGGTGACCCGTAGTTTTTTTGCAAATTTTTTGATTTTAAAAAGTCGAATGGGATAATCCCAAATGTATAAATCGAGGTGGGAGGAAAGGGAGGGGGTGGTCATCCGGAGGCTTTAAAAAGGTAGGGAAGGGATTCAGAGTGCTTCGTTTTGTATATTGTGGTGGGTGTTTTCGGGTGAGTGAAGACATACGATTTTTTTGAAATTTATGTGCTGTTGGGGTGTGAGCGAAATAACAAAAGCAAAAGACTTAGGGAAAGGGGGTAAAATGGACTTTCCACAAAGCCCAACTTGTGAGAGGAAAGTGCAGTTTGGGGGGGATCATCTGAATTGTAATGCTTGCACACTTCTGGCAAATAGTGTTGAATGAATGTAGGAATGTGCCTTTTTTTGCTATCATTATGTTCATTAATGATAAAAATGAAGGGTTGGTAAAAAAAACCTCCCGAATATCGATGATGATCTTTCAAGGCTGTTGTACCTCTAGACTGAAATCTTTCTAACAACACTTCTAAGGTGGCGAAATTGTAAACATGTTGAAAAACCAAGAACTTTTCCCCCTGCTTTTATTTTTACACGGAATCTAGATACAAATGTCATATTGAAAATCCCAGAGGGACTGGTTCCCAAAAGTGAATATTTTCCCCGTT
>NC_069434.1:30346943-30348145 GCF_026875155.1 Cherax quadricarinatus | reverse complement strand
GTGTTACTTGGAAATTAATACCCGTTTTTTTGCAACAGTTCAAGCGATGTGGGACATACAATCCACCCCACCCCCCTTCCTTTCTTCTTCTACTTGGAAAAATTTAAAACCCGAATGTGACATTCCCAGCATGTCCGACTTTTTAAAATAAACCACTCCAGTTAAGGCAAAAACACAAGTTACCTGCACAGCAACTAATCTCAACTGTCCATCTTTTCCTAGCACTACGGCTATTAGCATAATAAACTTTGAAAGACTTTCCTTTCTCTTTCCCCTTTCTGCTCTTTTCTTTTTTTTCTACTAAACCTATTCGTCCTTTCACCCAATGTCCTGGCTTTTTCAATACTCCCTCGTTCTTTATTACTATTCCCCTAGAACCAAAATTTACACACGGGGGATTTCACTGTTTTCCTCCCAAACCCCTCCATTAACATTCCTAGTTTAAAGTCCAAACAGCTCCCCCCTGCTTTGCCGTCTCCCCCCCCAACCAAAAGTAAACCCCCTCCCGGGCAAACATGTATTTCTGCCATAGAAGAGTCCCAGTTGTCAATAAATGTTACCGTTTTTTCCCTTACATATTTGTCCACCGAAATTGACACCAATTCCCTGGAAACCTTCATTTCCAACTCCCCCTTGGCAAAATCCCATTGACAGGGTTCCCCCCCTTCCTCCTATTTCTATTGCTGACAAACCCTGCTCATCGATTTTCACTCCTCGTTCCCAAACATCGTTCCCTCAGCAGAACAATAATGGGTTTGTTTCCTTTTACCTCTCATATGCACCAATGGCTAAAAATTCCTCCACCCAAAACCCCAGGAAAGCAAACTCTGTCCCTACTCCTTCCTTCAAGCAAACGCCCTATCCAATCCCAAACTTGGCTACCCCCAAACAACAACAACATTCTTCCCTTTCCCTTTGGGGTGTCGTTCGTCGGACGTTCCCAGAGCGCTCACATTTGTCGGGTACACGAAATTTATTAGATTTTCCACAACATTTCCCCGGCGTCTCTTTTTCTTCTCTTTCTACCTTTTTTCCCTTCGTCTTCTTTATCGTACCTTTGTTCCCCCCTGTCCAGCCACTGACCAGTTTTCCTTTCTTGACCTGAGGGTCAAAACAGGGGGACTACTACGAATCTCTTTTTTTCCCCGGTCATCGCCGAATCTCCCCTTCGCCATCCTCAATTTTTCCTTAAACTTTTGGAA
>NC_069434.1:30299443-30341943 GCF_026875155.1 Cherax quadricarinatus | reverse complement strand
GAACTTGTAACCGATGTCCTGCTACATAAACAGAGGATTGGAGTTACATGGCGTCCAAAGTTAAACGACCACATTGCAAGGGTAACGCTCCTCCCGCAGGCAGGAAGAAAATAAGTGTCTCACCTTGAGAATTGGAGATCTTGGAGTTCCATCTAGTTTTCAAGAAAGTCATTGCCACATGTGTCTGGAAATTCTCTGGCCTATGGTATGGGCAGAATGACAGTACCACTACAAGAATTGAGGGGAATGATTTTTATGATAGTGATAGGACTAGTATCGATATGTGAAAGAAGAGAAAGATCATGAGCTTGGGTAGCATTCCTGGACGCTGATGATACACATAACCACTCTTAAGAACCTGAAAGGAAATATAACACCAACACGGCTAGGAAGCGCTTTGTCAATACTATTGTCAGAAGATAGGCAAGTAGAAAGTTGTCGTAAAGAATTTAGTACATGTGTGGTCCGAAACTGTGTGTGGAGAGGCAGTGGCATGACGTGTCGGCCATTCCGAGTAGAATGGGAAGTAACGAAGTAACGACATCAGGAGAATTGTCGTTGCGTTTTAGAGTGGGACCAGAGTTGACCGAAGGAGTCAGTCGAAACCCCGGCACCTAAGGCGGGTGACGAACATCACCAGCAAGAGGTACAGGGGTCTTAGGTGAGTGTCCGAAGAGTGGCCTAAAGAACGAGGCGAGGTCAAACAGGGTGCGGTAACAGTAAGGGGGCCGGGTAGCGGGTCAATGCATCGGGGACACCATGGTTAGTTTCTTATTTTTTTTTGTTTGTAAGAAAGAATAAATAATAAAAAAAAAGAATAAAAAAGGGGGGACCGGGAGTGATCGTTTCCCTTAGGACGGAATGAAAAGGGCCAGAAATCTCCTCCGCGCCCAGAGTACCTCAGCAACCTGCAAGTAGCGTAGATGCAGCATGGAACCCGTGCCATACCCTACCCAACATGCAGTAAACCAGCATCCGGGATAAGCAACCTTTACATCCTGCCGACTACCTCGGTGAACAAAAGAGAAGGCAAAGCCGATATTCGCCACAAAGCATGCTCCTTCGGCCACCACCCCCGGAAATCCGAAAGGTAGCTTCCAGAGATGCATCCTCGCCAGAATGACACCCAAAGCCACCCTCTGGGATACCGGAGAGGATCGGGACATCCCCAGGCGAACCAGATTTCCACGGCAAAACTACGCCACGCCAAGAACCTCAAATGGAAAGGGATGGACCCCGGTACCCATTCCCCTACCTAGGAACTAGCACGCCTGTGGAAAAATCCCAAAGGCCAAAAAAGGAGGGCAAAAGGGAGGGGTAGGGAGGAGGAGAGGAGGAAAGAAAAAGGGGAGGATGGAGGATGGGGAGGATGGGAGGATGGGATAGGGAAGGGGAATGGGGGGTAATTAGGTTCGGTCTGAGGAAGAGACCCGACAGTACCTAATTTCCTCAGACCAAGACCTCTTCACCACGCCCAAGGACCTCCCCTTCCTTGAAGATGTATGAGGGTTCAGAAACGGTAGTCCAATGTGTACGCGTAAAATAGACGCGAAAACATTATTCACTAACAATATTCAAAGTTTAAAATTTTCTTAAATATCATATATTTGCACCATCATAATTAAATAATTGTTATTACAAATTATCATTACACTTAAGATTTTTTTTTGCAACCAATATAACTTTATTTCGTTGTTTCATCGCTTACATTTAATTGTTTCAATTCCTATTACATTTAATAGGTTATAATTGTGACAATAATTTTTAAACAGGGGTGGCGGTAAGCCAGCGGAAGGCCGCGGTCAGATGACCAAAAGCTGCAACGACGGGCCTCATCTTATAACCCGCAGCAAAACACTTGTCCCGTTTCCTGACGAACCGACCTACCCTAACCTGGGTCTCTCTCATAAATACCCTAAGCATTTACCTTAAATTTTTATGTTATAAATTCCTCCTATTGATTATTTTATTACAATGTTTAGTACAAAATACTGGGACATTCTGAAGTTAATTATTGTAACAAAAGGACACCTATGAAATGAGATCTACAAATAATATTATAATAAACTATTATTTTTTAATTACAAAAAAATAGTTGATGTGTTAACATTGCACAAGATGTGATATTTCTTTATTGTAATAATTCGAGTTTTGATTTAATGAAGCATTCCATTTTATTCAGTCAAATCATTTGCTTAATTTCCTCGCAATAAACTTTTAGGTTAATGATTATATTTTAAATATATTAGCGTAATCTGATTACGTAAAATTTTTTATTGTGTATTAAAATGAATTTACGTCAGAGAATATTTTTTTTATAATTATATTAGCGGGTACTCGAAACCTCACCTGAAAACTAAAAAGTCTTTTCTAAACTGATTTAATATTAGATTAAGCTTTTTTACCTCACATGTTCCGCTTGAAAAGCTGTTAAGGGCATATTCTAAATTTCTGAAAATATTTTTTGGTCACATCAAAATTCCGTCTTTTTTAAACTAATTAGCGTCCCATAATTATCACAAAAATACTGTTAATACACATGATGATAAAAGCATTTTCGATAACGTTTTACAAACATAACTCATACTCCCAATGACCTCTTGATCATAACAATATACTTTTACCGCTGACGACGCTACTACAATTTATTATTTCTACTAATACCGTTACTACGACTACTGCTACCTATACTATTTTATATTTTCTTTACCACTGACTCCTACTTATATCACTACTATAATGCTTTATATACTATTACTCACTACTAACTAATGTCAGTTTTAGTATTACTACCACCAATTACCACTAGTAATATTACAAATGCGCTAAGCTATTACTCAAATGCTACTACTGAAGTATAGTGCTACTTTCTACCATCTACTAGTAAGTAATAATAATTGCTACTAGTCTTAATTACTACCCTTGCGAAGACTGTGTCCTCATAATTACTAGAGCAGGTTGACTAGTTCTGCTACTAATTTCTTTTAACTAAAAATTTGGAACAACTTTGGGGCTAGTTTAGCCCGTTCCTTGTTAGTCTCCAAAGTCCATTAAATTGCCACTGTTACTGACACTGTTACATAACACTTGTGTTCCACAGAAACCCACCAGTGCAACACTTGGCATCTTATTATGGCAAGCGTTTCCGCCCACAGTGGCTGAGGGACTGATTACCTGAAACTCCCTCTGATCTTCACCATTCTCCTTTGTATTGTACTGAGAAGTCAGTGTGTGGGCAAAACGTTTCATAATAAAAAAGTCCCAGTTGTTGCACATGTGTCTATTCATCCAAGATGGAGACATTTTCATGAATTGTAAAGAACGGCAACGAAATATTAATTAGATATAGCTGGAGATCATGAATAGTGATACAGACAGTAGTAATAAGAAAAATGGGCTAAATTTAAGACATGCTTTAGCCACGAGTGTCTCCTTCAGACCACTCGTGATAAAAATGTGCCTCATAAATGTCTTGAAACTACTCATACATGTTTAAATTCAAATACATTACGAGTTGTTTACAAAAGAAACCTGCTACCACACTCCGCTGTTGAGGTGTAATGTGTTTTATACCCTATATAAAATATTGGCGTTGAAATAAAATAAAGATTTACTTCTGATAATGAGAAAATTAGTTCGACTTAAATACGATATATAATTTAGAACATATTTATCCACTGTTTTCAACGAACTCCAATATATCAGAACTTTGAACAACCAATTAAAGAATTTGTGTAGTGTTCAATGAACGGAATGTAGAGTCGAAAAAAAAAATTATTGCCTACATCAGAACCTATAAAGACCCATAACACAATACAACACAGAATACACTGACCAAAGGAGGAAACTTCTCATAAATATTTCCACCCCTGTTGACCAGACCCCCGGCCATAACAGCCCACAGATTAACGACCAAATCCGACAAAAATCCTCTAGACAAATATTTCCAACTATACTGGACTCCGAACCGACGGAGACAAAAAATTAAAAAAATACGAAACCAAGAATAAAAACAGAAAAAAGTGTAATAAACCTTGTTTTTCACAAAATATTGATTCCGGTATAAAAAAAAACAAAACAGAGGAAAGAGATAAAGGGTAAGAACTTTTTTATTTCACCGTGATCATTTTCTAATGAAAATTGAGCCTTTGTCAATCTAAAGGGACGTAGTTGTATAGTTGTGTAAAATCTCAGTCATATATACTATTAAAGAATTATTTTTTCATTGTATACACATGAAGGTGTGTCTTTGTAATATCTTACACTGAAAGCCGTGGTGTTTGTGTAACTATATTTAAAACGAAAGGTGTTTTTTCTAGTGTTTTAATATTAAAAAGGATTCACTCTCAATTCTCTCACTATATATACAATGAGAGGTAAATATTATTAGTGACATTCACTGAGAGGTTTCATTAGCTCAGTGTATTAGGCCGAGAGATGTTTCTCCCTCAGTGTTAAGAAAGGTGTGTCCTCAGTCAGTCATTCCAGTCAGTCAGTCAGTCAGTCAGTCAGTCATCATCAGTCAGTCAGTCATCAGGAAGAAGGGGGGGAGGAAAGAGGGGGGTAGAGAAAAGCGAGAGAAAGAGGTCAGTCAGTCAGTCAGTCAGTCAGTCAGTCAGTCCAGTCAGTCAGTCAGTCCGTCCAAGTCAGTCGGTCATCCGTCAGTCAGTCAGTCAGTCAGGTCCCCCCCCCCCGTCAGTCAGTCAGTCATCATTCAGTCCGTCAGTCAGTCAGTCAGTCAGTCAGTCAATTCAGTCCAGGCGTCAGTCAGTCAGTCAGGTCAGTCAGTCAGTCAGTCATCAGTCAGTCAGTCAGTCAGTCAGTCAGTACATCAGTCCAGTCAGTCAGTCAGTCAGTCCAGTCAGTCAGTCAGTATCAACACTCACGCACTCACTCCTCTCACTCCACTCACTCCTCACTCACTCACACACTCACACAACTCACTCACTCACTCCCTCATCACCACACTCTCTCACTCTCTCACTCTCTCACTCTCTCACTCTCTCTCTCACTCACTCTCTCACTCACTCTTCACTCACTCTCTCACTCACTCTCTCACTCTCTCACTCACTCTCTCACTCACCTCTCACTCACTCTCTCACTCTCTCACTCACTCTCTCACTCACTCTTCACTCACTTCTCACACTCACTCTCTCACTCACTCTCTCATCACTCTCTACTCCTCTCTACTCTCTCACTCAATCTCTCACTCACTCTCTCACTCACTCTCTCATCACTCTCTCACTCACTCTCTCACTTCACTCTCTCACTCATTTCTCTCACTCACCTCTCCTCACTCTCTCACTCACTCTCTCACTCACTCTCTCCTCACTCTCTCACTCACTTTTCCACTCATCTTAAACTCACTCTCTCTCTCTCAGGGTATATACTTCGAGTGGTGAGTATTATTCATTGTTTTAAATACGGAAAGATGCATCTTTTAATGCATATATACCGAGATATGTGTACTTAAAATTTGGGTATCTCTCAGTATATATACACAAAAACCAAAGGGGTATCTGTACGCATGCACATACCCCGGTGATATTTATTTCTCAGTGTATTTACACAGAGAAGTGTTTATCTCTGTGTATATACCCCGAAAGGTTTGAATCAAGCGTTGTATGCGCACTGGAGAGGTATGTATTTTTTCACTTTAGGTTACGCTAAGAGGTATGTATCTCACAATCTATATACACGAATATCTTAGTAATATACAGTAAGACTGGTATCAATGTATATGCATAACGAGGTACACATCTCTCTGTATATATTTGCTCTAAGAATATGTATATACACCACGATCAATACATCTTCATGTTATACAAGCTCAATTAAATGTGTATTACACGAAAGGTTTTCATCTCTTAGTGTATATTTAGAAAGAAAGAGGGTGTGCCTCCCCTTGTTTTATACACTAAAAGGCATATATATTCGTGTATACAAATTACAGTAAGAGGTATGTCTCAGTGCTATTAATCGACCAAGCAACATTATCTCTACGATCTACTTCTGATTTACTTCTACTTAAAAACCAACAGATTAATGGAGACTGGGATATCAGGTAATGAATGTGATGTTATCAGTGATATTTTCAACTAATTTGTTCTGCAACAAGTATCTTGATCTTCAACTCTGTCAACAACCCCCCCATTTTATTTAGCCTTTGCCTAAAAATTATCTTTGGTCATTTACACATTATCTTTTTCTTGATAAACAATATACAGGTAGGTTGTTTTTAAGGTATAGCAGCTAATTTAATTGTTTTGTTACTGTGTCTTATTTGCTATCATATAGTTATTACATTGTATTTAATATTTTGAGTAAATTACAGAAAATTGAAATTAAGATATGAATAGAGTAATTTCTAATGACTTTCATGGGGAAAAAGCAGTGATTTCTGTGCAATTTTTTTCCTCACCTGTCTCCCAGTGCTTTCAAAATTTATTGTCAGTCTTGTAACTTTTTGCAAGAGACAGAAGAGCTCCGTTCTAACTCGCGTTGTTCTGTGCTGCTTTAAATTCTGTAAATCCTGTAATCTGCCATGTGGTTTGATGGGGGATATCTGTTTTTTAATTTTTTATTGGCGTTTTTGTAAAGTAGGATAAATTTAGTGTTTTTTTTGAAGGATGTTATTAGCACTGTTGTTATGACACTTTCAGCGATGCGCTCTCCGAAATAGGTATCCCTCCTCTGTCATAATCATGACCAATGTTTTCTGCAAAGGATTTGTACCTCAAAACCATTAAGAGGCAGAGAGTTGCAGCACCAACTTCCTCAAAAATCTTGGAAGTATAGATAAACCCTCACAAGGGAAAGCTAGAGCTGGAGATCAACACTCTTAAGAGGGTAAGGATCAGGAATTCAATCCAGTGTAACATTGATAATATTTTGTTTGTAACAGATTACATCACAAAGTACACCTAGTTGTTAAAGGGCACAACGAGATTATATGTCATATTTAAACGTGCCACTAAACATAAAAAATAAATTGTATAAATTTTCTGCATACTCTAGCAAAATTTTTTTTATTTTATTTATCCTGAAGGGGATTTATAAGTTTTTGCCAGTTTTTTTCTTTTTTTCTTTAAGGTTTCGATTATATTTCGTTCAAAACAGAAGGCTCATTTGACAGGTTTCAAAATTTTTTTAACGGGTTTGTATAATAACTAGGGCAAGATTCATGAAACTATGGCCAGTGCAGGTGTCCTATTACAAAGTTGTAGGAAATTATCCAACATTTCTGGAAAGGGATTTATAACTTTCAGAAACTTCTGCTCTTGGCTTCAAAGCGTTCAGGAAAGGTGCCTTTACTTTGACAGCAATGGAGAGTAAAACTGAATTTTTTTTTGAACAAAAAGTGTGATTTTTTTTCTAAATCTTTAATTAATATATGTGAATCAACTCTTCTGCATGGCCTCAATACTTAATGACTGATGTATTTATGGAGAGGATAGCAAAACAAATCTTCAAATCTGCTATGCTGATAACTTATAATGTAGCATCTGACTGGGTTCAGACTTAATGTGTATGTGTATTTCAGGATAATGTTCTCTGAGGAAAAACAAAATAATGCCTCTTCGGCATATATAAACTGTGCTTCTTAGTGGAAAGTTTGAATTAATTTTTTGTCTATGTATGTTTTGTTTTGCCCTTATATATAAATGATTAGGATAAATTTGTGGCCCATGTAATAAACTGGATAAATGTGTCAATGTTCTACCAACCATACTGGGGTGCTATTCTCAATATGAAATTTCGGAGATCATCTCCAGAACTCACCGAGAACACAATTTCCTTTCTATCAGTATACACTAGCAGCTGTGGTTTTATAGTTCTTTGCCCTGGATCACAGAACTAAGTTGGATAAATCCCCGTGCATATTCATGACAGCCTTCCCCTCACTATCCAGAAGAAATTCCTGGAAAATAACCAGTGGTCTGTCTCGCTATGAATCGATCTTCAACGATGCCATTAGACTATGTCCATGAAAAAAACGATGACTTGATCAAGGGTTCGGCAGGTTCTCTGGGGCTCTCAGGTAATTCATTTGCTTTCATTTATTAAAATTTCTTCAGTAAAACTTTTGAGGCTGTTGATCACGAAAAGAATTTGATATTATTTACTTAGATTTTACTAAGGCTTTTGTAGAGTTCCGCACCAAAGACTGTTAAAGAAAGTGGCAGCTCATAGCATTCATGGATCGAGTCATGGCTCACAGACAGGAAGCAGAGAGTTTTCCATAAATGGGGTTAATCCGAGTGGAGGATCTGTAACAGTGGCGTACACAGGGATCAGTCTTATGCCCGTTGTTGTTTATTATATATTTTCATGACCTTGATGAGGGTATTACTAGTGATATGAGCAAATCGCCGATGACACAAAGGTAGGTAGGATAAATGATTTCAAACGTAGATGTTAGGGAACTTCAGGAGGATTTAGCAATCTCTATTCTTGGTCAGAAAAAGTGGGAGATGCAGTTCAATGTAGATAAATTGCAAGGTTCTGAAGCTCGGGAGTGTCCATAACCTAGCACTTATAAGTTAAATAATGTAGAACTTAGCCATACAGATTGCGAAAAGGACATGGGGGTTATGGTGAGCAGCAACCTTAAACCAAGACAGCAATGCCTAAGCGTACGTAATAAGGCAAATAGATTATTGGGATTTATATCAAAAAAGTGTAAGCAACGAAGTCCAGAGGTCATACTGCAGCTTTATAAAATTTATTGTAAAAGGGCCTCGCTCTTTAGTGCTGACCTGTACTTAACTCTGTGAAGAAGTGTCTTGTTTGCTCCGTGGACTGAACCAAGATGCCCTCCATCGAGCAACTTTACCAGCAACTTAAGGGGAAAAATTGAGGGCAGCGAAGATGGAGATACGGCGACTGACCGAAGAAAACAAGAGGATTCGTAGTAGTCCCCCTGTTTCGAGTTTCCCCAGGTCAAGAAGGGGACGTGGTCAGTGGTTGGACAGCAGGGGACGACGAAGTTGACGATCAAAAAAGACGAATGGGAAAACCAGAAAACGATGAAGAAGAAAGAGACTGCTGTGGAAACTCCGTGGAAACCTCCAACGCATTCTCGGTGCTACCCGACGAATGTGAGTCTAATTTTCTGGGATCGTCACGACGAACCCACAACAAGGAAGGTAAGAATATTGTTGTTGTTGGGGATAGCCAGGTTTGATACTGGATAGGGCATTCTGCTTGAAGGACAGGAGTAGGAGACAAAGGGTATGCTTTCCTGGGGCTGGGATGGAGGACATTGTTAGCCGGCCCTTTACAACATCATGAACGGTAATGGGATCAATCTATTATTTGCCTCAGTGCTGGAGGCAATGATGTTGGCAAGCGTAGAAGTGTGGATTTAGTTAGAAAGTTCAGGACAAACTATTTGACATGATTAGGAAGAAGGGGGGGCGCCCTGTTTATGTGGCATTTTGCCAAGAAGAGGTGTTGGTAAAGAATGGTTGTCCAGAGAAATTTGGATAAATTGTTGGGGGAAAACACGTAAGGATAAATCTACCATTATTGACAACTGGGACAACTTCTTGGCCGAAATGACATGTATGCCGGGATGGGGTTCCTTATCCAGGGCAGGTGTGGGTTTTCTTGCTAACTCAGTTGAGGGGGTTTTTGTTAGGACTTTAAACAGGATTGTTAGAGGTATGGTTTTTGCAAAAAAACTGTGAAGTCGCGGGGGTAGTAATATGAGTACTAGGAGAATAGTAATAGGCAAAATGAGGAGGATTTGGGGAAACCCAGTGGCACTAATTGACAAGGACAGTAATAGGTTTAGTGGAAAAATAGAAAAAAGCAGGAAAGGGAAAGAGGGGGGGGTTATTAAAAGTTTATTCCCAAAAATAGTCGCAGTGCTAGGAAATAAGGGGGCGAGTTGGACAGTTGTAGTGCGGTAAAAATGATGTATTGCCTTTACTGAGGGGTTTAATTCAAAAAGTGGGGACAGCCTGGGGAATGTCACATTGGGGTTTTAAATTGTTCCAAGTAGATAGAGTTGGGGGGAAGGGGGGTGGGGGGGCATTGTAGTCGAGAGCTTGAACTGTTGCTAAAAACGGGTTTTAAGGGTTGAGTAAACATACAGGTTTTTTTGGATAAAATTTTTTCAGAGGGCATGAAAAATTTAAATTTTAGGGTGATTCCCCCCCCCAAAAATTTTAGATGGGACCGGGGGGAGACAATAGGGGGAGGAAATTTTGGGGCCCCCAAGGACGTTTAATGTTGAAAATTTTAGGAGCTTTAACTTTTAGTCATATTGATTGGAATTTCTTGACTGGGAATTTGAATCATTACGATTTCTTAGAAGGCGGGATTTTTTTTTGAAGCTTTGTGACAGAACCTCAAGGGGAAATAACCTCTTGCTTAGTTTGGCAAACAAGAACCCCTTTTTAAAAATTTTAGAATTTTAGGGAATGGGTGCTAGCGACCAAAATCAATTACTTTTAAAATTTGAATGGAAGTAGATGTAGGGTAATCAGTAACACCCCCGATTTTCGTTTACAGATTCGATGGGCTTAGGAACACTTTTTTTTGACTGGGGTAACAAAAGAGAGCTTAAATAGACGTTTTCAAACACAATACATGCTGCTCAAAGAAGTTTATCCTTATAAGGAAATTGATCAATAAAAGCCCCTAAATGGATAAAATAATAGGCTGAAATATTACTGGGGCATAAGAAAGGAATTTTTAGGCGTATCAAAAGAGGCGAGGGTTTTCTTATGAATCGTTATTGAATTAAAGGGACTTTTAAAAAGGGGTAAAAAAAGCTAAAAGGACTATAAAATTTAAAAGTTGCAGGGTTTTAATTACTAATCCAAAAAGTTTTTTCCAGGTTTTTTTAGAAAAAAAAGTCAGAGATAAAAAGGGTCCCTTAAAAAAAACTATGGGCATTTACTGCAAAAGAATGAAATGTGCTCGATTTTAAATAATTTTTTCCTCGGTTTTTCACGGAAGACACTAAAATATCCCGGAAATTTAATTTTTATAGTGGATCAGAAGAAGATAAATTATGTAACATCACGTCACTATAAAATGGTTGTAAAGCGAAAACCCGACTGAAGCAAAATAATCACCGGGTCCTGATGAGGTTTTTTCAAGGGTTCTTAAGGAATGCAAAAGGGAAAAAGTCTGGAACCATTAACTTTATTTTTTTTTATCTCTTCAAACAGGTGTATGTCTGATATGTGGAAGAGGGCAAGAATTCCTTTTTTTTAAAAAGGGGACAAGTCGTTCCGTAAAATTTCCGCCCAATAAGCCTGACCTCAATTTGGGAAAGTTGTGAGTCAATTATAGTGGATTATAAGAAGATCTCGAAAAGCATAGCTTGATTAATGATATCGCATGGATTACAAGAGGCCGGTCTTGTCAAATAATTTATTAATTTCTTCAGTAAAGCTTTTGAGGTGTTGACCACGATAAAGAATTTATTTTTGTTTATTGATTTTGTAAGGATTTGATAGAGTTCCGCACCAAAAAATGTTGAAGAAAGTAGCAGTCATGGCAGGGGAGGGGTGCTCTCGGGGATCGGTCTGCTCACAGCGGGAAGCGAGAGTGCCCAAAAAAAAGGGGGTTTAAAACCGAGGGGGATCTTTTAACAAGGGGCTTTCCCAAGGGGATCATTTTGGGGCCCTTTGTTGTTTTAAAATTTTAATATCAATGTCTTGATGAGGAATTGTAGTTTGAGAAAAATTCGCCGTGACCAAGTTTAGGTGGGATAATTGATTAAAACGTAGATGTTGGGGAATTTCAGGGGATTTAGAAAAAACTCTACTTTGGGTCAAAAAAACGGAGTGCAGTTCAATGTGGATAATGCAAGGTTTGAAGTGGGGGATGTTAAAACCCTAGATTTATGGAACAATGCTCTCAATGGGGACTGACACCTCAAATTTTTAAGGGTGTGGATATTACATCGTCTTCAAGTATCTTCTGTTCTATCAACTTTTCTGTACTGGGACTAAGAAGCCTATGTGTAGGGGTTTTCAAATAAAATCCTAACTTTGATTGTGTCTTACCTAACAGTCTAAAAACCCTAGCACTTAAAGTTAAATAATGTAGAACTTAGCCATACGATTGCGAAAAGGACTTGGGGGTTATGGTAAGCAGAAACCAAAAACCCAAAGCAGCAATCCCAAAGGGCGTCGTAATAAGGCAAATAGATTACTGGGTTTTATACAAACTGGTGAGACATCCTAGAAACCCCAACAAACCATCGAGAACGTCATGAGAATTCTACAAGTGGTTAATGTACTGGCGAATTGAGTCGACTACTCGGGCACATACGGACGAGCCAAGGAAGGAAAAAAAACATTTTTTGTTGTTGGGATAGCCAGTTTAGGTACAGGATAGGGCATTCTGTTTGAAGGATAGGGTAGGGGCGGAGGTTTTTTCCTGGGGCTGGGATGAAGGGATATTGTTAGCCTTTCTGGATGACATCATGAGAGGTAAGGGGAGCAATCCTATTATTGCCCCAGTGCTGGAGGAACGATGTTGGCAACGTGGGAGTGAGGACCTGATTAGCAGGTATAGGTCAGCAATGGAATAATTGGAAGAAGGGTGGGAAACCGCCCTAGTGGCATTTTGCAAGGAGAGGATTTGGGAAATGAATGGTTTCCGAGAAATTGGGTGTCAATTGCTGGCGGGACAAAAAACTGTAAGGAATGTGGAAAACATTCTTTGAAAAAGGGGACCTCTTCTACGGCAGAAATGACATGTAGCCGGGAGGGGGTTCACTTGTCTAGGTGGGGGGTGGGAGCTTTTGGCCAACACAGTGGAGGGAGCTTTTAGGTCTTTAACTAGGATGTGGTAGGGGTTTTGGCGGGAAAAACTGCAAAGTCGCAGGGTTAAATGATTAGGAGAACTAGTAATGGGAAAAAGAGGGGTTTTGGGAAAAGCCATTGGCACCAAATTGAAAGACAGAAATGGGTTTAGTGGAATAACAAAAAGGGAGCAGGAAGGGTAAAGAGTAGGAGGTCCTTAAGTATATTTTACACAAATAGTCGCAGTGCTAGGAAAAGTGGACGGTTGAGAATTGCTAGTGAGGTAACATAGATGTATTTGCCTTTATGAACTGGTTTAATTCAAAAAGTGGGGCATGCCTGCAGAATGTCACATCGGGGTTTTTTAAATTGTTCCAAGTGATAGAAGTATCGGGAAGGGGGGGGGGGTGCACTGTAGCCCCGAGACGCTTGAATGTTGATAAAAAGGGGTATTAAGTCTGAAGTAACACATAAGAGTCTGTTTGGATAAAATTTTTTTCCAGGGGGCAGAAAAATTTAATTTTAGGTGTGATTCCGTCCCCCAAATTTAGATAGGGCCAGGGGATACTATGGGGGGAAAATTGTTGGGCCACAAGGCACGTTAATGTAGTAATTTAGGAGATTTAAACTTTAGTATATTGTTGGAATTTCTTGACTGGGTTTTTAAAATCAACGATTTCTTAGAAGTAGTTCAGGATTTTTTTTTTAAAGCAGTTTGTCGAACCTACAAGGGGGTAATAACCTGTTTGATTTAGTTCTGGCAAACAATGAATCCTTTTTAATAATTTAAAAAGTTTCGGGGAACTGGGTGCTAGCGCCACAAATCAATTACATTTAAAATTGAAGGGAAGTAGATGTAGGGATAATCAGTAACGCCCCCGATTTTCGCTTAGCAGTTCGATGGGCTTAGAGAACATTATATTGTTGACTGGGGTAATGAAGAGAGCTTAAATATCACATTTTTCGAACACAATCTGCTGCTCAAAGAACGTTTATCCTTAATAAGGGAAAATTTAGTCAAATAAAATGCCCCAAAAAATGGTAAATAATGGCTAAATATCTCTAGGGCAAAAGAAAGGAATTATGGGGTATAAAAAGAGGCGAGGGCATTTTAATCTATTTGACTTTAAGGGGGACATTAAAAAGGGGAAAAGAAAAGCTAAAGGGCATGAAATTAAAGTTGCTGGGATTCAAAAACAAACCCCAAAAAATTTTTTTTCCAGGTCTATAGAAAAAAGTCAGAGATAAGTGGGGTCCCCTTAAAAAAAAACTATGGGCATCTTACTGAAAAAAGGGAATGAAATGTGCTCGTTTTTAAATAATTTTTTTCTGGGTTTTTACACGGGAAAAGACACTAATATTCGAAATTTTTTTTTATAGTGGATCAGAGAAGATAAATTTTGACATCACGTCTCTGGAAATTTGGGTTTGTGAAGCAGATGCAGACGAAGAAAAATAAGTCCCCCGGGCCCTATGGGGTTTTTTTAAAGGGTTCAAAAGAATGAAAAAGGGAATTTGGGAAACCATTAACAAATTTTTTTAAATTTATCTCTTCAAACGGTGTAGTGTTGATTTTGGGAAGAGGCTAATGTAATTCCTTTTTTTAAAAAACAGGGAAATCGTTCCCGAAATTCCGCCCAAAAAGCCTGCCCTTCAATTGTGGGCAAATTACTAGAGTCAATTATGCTGAGATTAAAAGAAACCATCTCGAAAAGCATGCTTGATTAATGATACTCAGCGGGTTCACAAGGGGCCCGGGTCTTGTCTAATAATTTATTAACTTTCTTCATAAACTTTTGGGGGCTTTTGCCACGATAAAGATTTTATTATTTACTTGATTTTATAAGGCATTTGTTTGATTTCCCGCCCCAAAGACGTTAAGAAAGTAGCGCTCGGGCTTGGGGGGAAGGGGTGCTCTCGTGGTCGAATCAGGGTCACAGACGGGGAACAAAGAGTGTCCAAAAAATGGGGTTAAACCCGAGGGGGATCATAACAAGGGCGTTTCCACAGGGATCAGTCTTGGGCCCGTTGTTGTTTTAAAATATTTTAAATGTTTTGATGAAGGAATTACTAGTGTTGAGAAAATTCCCGATGACACAAGTGGGTAGGATAATTGATTTTCAAACGTGGTGTTGGGAATTCGGAGGATTTAGACAAACTCTACTTTGGTCAGAAAAGTGGAATCAGTTAATGTAGATTCAAGGTTCTGAAGTGGGGGAGTGTCCATAACCCTGCACTTATGGGGTTAAATAATTTTAAACTTAACCATACAGATTGCGAAAGGACTTGGGGGTTTATGGTAAGCAGCAACCTTAAATCAAGACAGCAATCCCAAAGCGTACGTTTAAGGAAATGTTTACTGGGATTTATATCAAAAAAGTGAAGAAAAAGAAGTCCGAGGCATACTGCAGCTTTTAAATTTAGTAAGGCCTCACATAGATTATGCAGTTCAATTCTGGTTCCATTTACGGGTGGACAAAAATTCGTTAGAAAACATTCTGCGTGGATGACAAAATTAATAATAGCATTAGAAATCTTGTAAAGAAAAAGGACACAATCAACTAAGTGCATTTATTGTGGCAACGTTTCGTTTCCCCAGGATTTTATCAAGCCATTAAAAAAAATACATGGACAAGGGGTATATAAAGGTCAAGTGAGGGAAATACTAGGAGGTCCATTTCATGTTCACGTGGTAGTGTGTGTGTAGTAGTAGAGTGCAAAAATTTATACTTTGGGTAGAACAATTAATTCGTCATGAGTAAAAGGATATAAAATTTTTATTTGGGGTAACAAAAAAAATGGGTTGGACAAAATAAAGGTTTGAGGCAGCTTGTTTCAGTGTTCCTCTCTGTGCTTTTGTGTAAAACAGGAGGTATGTGAGGGCAGGGTTTAGTTTTCGGGGATTCTTGCTAAACTTCGGAGATGGTAAAGGCCGTTGTTTTGTTAATTGTTTTGAAACGCGATCAGTGGATTCAAGGCACTTGCGTGTGGGGAATTTATTTCTTTTACACAAAGGGGGCGTTTAAATTTTTCTAAGATGATTGGTGGAATTTCGGTGTTGAAAGGCGTTGTTTAAGTTGTGTTTCTACATGCGATATGTGTTCATTGAGGGGGTATCGAGGTTTTTGCTTTTTTCACCTCTAGTTCTTGTCACAGCCTCCACAGGGTTAGTGTAAACTCCTGCTTGAGGGTTCGGGGTGTTTGGGGTTTTTGCCCTGGTTAGACCCTTTTATTAAGGGTGAAGCTGGCGACTTGGTTTAGTTTGTAAAAGTCTTTTGAGACGTTTAGTAACCTGGCTTTTGGAAGAATTAAAAACTTTGGGGGGAGCGGTGTTGATGCGGGGAGAATTGATGACTAAAAGGCTCTTTTCTTGCAGTCTTTGAGAAAAAAGGGGGAAAATTGTACTCATGAATGTTTGGTGAAGTAAGTACATTCCTGTCAAGAAACTAGGACTAAAAATTGGTTGCTCTTGGGAAAAACCCGATGATGATCCCTCTTTTGGTCTTGGTATCTTGACGGGAAATAGAAGGGGTTGAGACATTTTTATTGGTGGGTTTCCGATAATTTGAAATCTTAGGTTTTTTTACTTTGTGAATGAGGACGCGGGGAAAAGGGTAGTTGGGCTTTGGGATCTTCTTTAGTGAAACGAATCGCTGGTTAAACTGCGTTGAGCCTTGCCTGGGCCCGTACATCAAAATTTTTTGGAGTTATTACGGGAACGTCACGTAACGAAAACCAAAGTGACGCTTGAAGGGATGATGTTGGCGAAGTGTTCGGACTCTGGTGTTCATGTAAAAATTTGGCTAGGACGGCATTTTTGGGGGACCCATTCCCATCGTATTTTGTTTGTAGAGCTTTTTATTGAAGGAAAAACAGTTAAATTTAACACAGATTTCTTTCAAGTCAACAAAATCCCCGGGGAGGTAAAGGAAATTAAGGCCCTGGTTGATTTTAGGGTCGTAGAACCCTCGAGGGTTTTTTTGGGGTAGGTACTTTTGTGAAGAGGGAAGTACTCCAAATGTTAGTTTTTTTTTCGGATGGAGAGGTTACGGAGCGGTTGAGAAGGTGTGAGTGTTTAAGATGAGCGGGGCTGTTTGGTCCCCGAAGGCGGAAAGATGTTTGGCAAGAACCCGGTAGTTTGTGGGAGAAACTCCCTATTCCTGACGTGAGGGGGTCTGAGGGAAATATTTGTTTAGGGGTTTTTGGGTAAACCAACATGTGTGCTGGTTTGGGGTTTGTTTGGTAACAAGTACAGAATTTTTCCCTTTCAGTGCTTTGAGTATTTGTTGGTTTTGTATAAAAAAGCTTTGGGGGGTTCTCCCACTGTTGAGTGCTGAGGGGTTCGTTGTGATTGATCATTCAAAAGGTCCTCATTTTAGTGTTGTAGTCAGGGTGTTGAGTATGACGACTCCACCTCCTTTTGTCGGCGGTGGGCGAAAATTTTGGGGGTCGTTCGCGAACTTCAGTACCTCGCATAACAGTCGGGGAAAGGGAAAAGGGGGCGCGAACCCCTGAAAAACAATTATCGTCACGACCTTAACCGACTCGAGAAAAAAAGCATGGTCGGGACTCAAATTTACCACCAAATACGAAAACCAACATAAACTCAATCTTGTTACCAGGAACCTTAACACAGTGACACAATTTCCCAGAAGGGTTATATACAGGGCCTTCTCACTGAGTTTATGTGAACCTTCTTCTTCTAATCTTCCTAAAGAAACCCCTGCCTTAAAGGACCCTCCCCAAAAGCCCCCAAATTTTACGCACACCCCGACAAAGGAGGTGGAGTCGTCTTACTCAACCCAGTGACTAAAAACACAAAAATGTGGACCTTTTGAATGACAATTCATCGAACCCTTTCAGCACTAAACAGTGGGAACGCTCCCCCAAAGCTTTTTATACAAAACCAGAAAATATAAAACCCCTAAAAAGGGAAAAAAACTTCTGTACTTGTTCCAAAGCAACCTAAACCAGCACACGTATGGTTTCCCCAAGACCCAAAAAACACAATATTCCTCTCAGACCAATCCGTCGGGAAATAGGCAGTGCTCCACACAAACTACCCCGGAGTTTTGCCAAAATCTTTCCTGCCTTCTGGGGGCCATCAGCCCCGTTCTTAAACACTTTAGGCGCCCTTTTCAAAACCCCATCCGAAACCCCTCCCTCCGTAAAAAAAACTAAACGTTTGGATGTGACTTCCCTCTTTACAAAAGTCCTACCAAAAAAGCCATCGGGTTCTAGACGTAAAATTTAACCGGACCTTATCTTCCTTTTCCTCCCCGGAGATTTTGTTGATTGATTTAAACTCGTGTTAACTTAACTGTTTTTCCTTCAATAACAAGTTTCAAAAAACCTACGGGTGGGATGGGGTCCCCAATAAGTGCCCTCCCAGCCAAATTTTACATGGAACCCTGAGTCCCCAACACTTTGCCCAAACTTCCCTTAAAGGGCACTTGGTTTCGTTGTGGACATGTCCCCCGTAATAAAATCCAAAAACGTTTTGATGTACGGATCTCAGGGAAAGGGTCAACGCATTGAACGCGATTCATTTTTCACTAGAAGAAGAGTCCAATGACAAGCTACCTTTTTTCCCACGTCCCATTTACAAGTAACAACAAAACCCAAGATTTCAAGTTTATCGGAAACCCCCAAAAAAATGATTCCCACTTCTATTCCCTCAAGATACCAAACCCAAAAGAGGATATCATCGGGGGGTTTTCCCAAGGATTCCCAATTTGTGTCCTGGTTTTTGACGAGGAATGTATTAATTCACCAAACATTCACTAGTTACAATTTCCTTTTTTTTTCATCAAAATGCAAGAAAAGTGTCTTCAGTCTTTAAATTTTACGCATCAACACCCCCCCCAACAAGTTATAATTCTTCCCAAAAGCAGGTTGCACTAAACGTCTCAAAAGTACTTTTACAAGCTAACACCAGAGTCCCACGTTCTACCACTTTAATAAAGGATCTAACCAGGACAAAACCCAAGCACCCCGAACCCGTCAATGCAGGGGTTTCACTATACCCTTGGGGGCTGTGACAAGTCTAGTGGGTGAAAAAAGCAAGAAACCTCGATACCCGCCTCAATTAAAACATATACGCATGTAGAAAAGAAAAAACTTAAACAACGCCTGTGACAACACCGAAAATTCCCCAATACTTTTGAAATTCAGAGAGCCCAAATTTTGATAAAAAAAAAACAAAAATTTGCACAGAAGGCCTTTAATCAGCAAATGATCGCTGTTTCAAATACAAATTTAAAAAAACAACGGGAGCTTCACCCTCTCCCAAGTCTTAGCAAAACCCCTGAAAACATAACCCTGCCACACATAGTCTCTCCCGTTTTACTACACAAAGCACAGGGGAAATGAACACTGAAAAAAGCTGCCTCATTCCGTTTTATTTGTCCAAACCCCTTTTTTTGTTACCCAAGTAATGCTTTTATATCCTTTTACTCTGTACGAATTAAATTTTTCTACCATATTTTATTACTTTTTGTCACTACCTATATTTCTACTACTACTAACCACTAGGACATCGAAATGGTACCTCACTAGTATTCACTCACTCTGAGCCTTTATAACCCCCTGTGTCCATGTATTGTTTGTAATGGGTTGATAAAGCCCTGGAGAGCGAAACGTTGCCACAATAAATGTCCATTGTTGCACTTTTGTCCTTTTCTTTTAAAATTTTCGGTAAATTTACAACTTTTTACTAAAACTTTCCCTTTTGAAGAAGATTTAAGACTCTTAAGTTCATTCACTTGTTAGACGAAGAAAGAGGGGGGGACCTGATCGAAGTGTTAAGTGGAAGATAGGTAATAATAAAGGGGATATTAAAGGTCTTGAGGAATCTCTCCAAGAGAGAACCCGCAGTAAGGGTTTTTAAAATTTGATAAGTTTAGATTTGAAAGGAATGAAAGTATTGGTTTGGAAATAGGGTAGTTGTGTGGAACAGTCTACCTAGTTTGGGGTTTTTGAGGCTGGACTTTGGGTATTTCAAAATTTAGGTTGGGTAAGTACATGAGTGGGAGGGTTGGATTTGAGTGGGACTTTCACATCGGGGCTTGTTTCTTGGGTGGGATGAAAAAATTGGGGTGGGCAAATGTTTTGTTAGTGGGTGAATTGTAAAAGGGCCTGCCTGTATGGGCCCAAAACCTTCTGCAGTGTTCCTCCTTTTTATGTTCTTATGTTCTTTTTATGCAGCTCAGTTCTGTTCCATTTTCAGAATGGACTAAATTCGTTAGAAAAAAATTAGCGTAGAATGATAAATTTTAAAAATAGCTTAGAAATTTCCTTTGAAAAAAGATTGAAGACTCTTTAAAATTTCTTACTTGTTAGACGAAGAAAGAAGGGGACCTGATCGAAATGTATAATGGAAGATGGGTATTTAAAAGGGGATTTAATTAAAGGGCTTGGGATATCTTCCAAAAGAGAAAACCCCCAGTAATGGATTTAAATAGACAAAATTTAGTTTTAGAAAAAGGCATAGGAAAGTATTGGTTTTGGAAAAAAGGGTAGTTGATGAGTGGGGAAAAGCTACCCAGTTGGGTTATTGGGCAGGATTTTAAAATTTAAATTTAGGTTTGGTAAATATATAGTGAGAGGGGTTGGGTTTGGTTGATGGTTATCAGAGGGTTTTTCTTGGGTAGCATTGAAAAAAAGGTTGCAAAATGTTTTGTTTGGGGAGGATTGTAAAGGACCTGCCCCCAGTATGGGCCAACAGGGCCTGCTGCAGTGATCCCCTTTCTTATGTTCTTATGATTGGTAGGAGGTTCCAGGCAAGCCCCTCTTTGAAAGGGGTTTGGGGAGAAAATATTCTATGGAGAGTGAATCTTATTCTATAAAGAAAATGAAAATTTCTGAACTTGGGATGTCCTGAATGTCTTTGGTTAAACAGTCCCCAGAAAGAAACCCTAGGAAAGGTCAGTAAAAAAACGGCAACTCTGTTGTAGATCGTACTTTTCTTTCCCGGGGATCATCTCATGAAACCCCTTGCGACTTTTTTGATCTCCCGACCCAACAACAGCGAGGGATGCTAAGCAATTTCGGCGCAGCAACAAACAAATGTGGGTACGTCCTCAAGCATGAAATTTACCCATATCTCTCCCTATCTGAGGATTTAAAATTTTGCAAAAAGAGCGCAGGGGAGGGCGTCGGTGTTTTGCCCGGGACAAACCCCCCCCAAAATTCTTTTTTTTGGGGGTTTTCCTAGTGCTCTTTGTTTGGGGCTGTACTTCGAGCCCCACCCCCCAAGATTGTAACTTTCTTTTCCACCCACCCACCCCACCCCTCATCCAACCCCAACCTAACCTCCACAATTTCCCAAAAATTACATTTGGGCCTAACCCCGACCCCATACTTACACTGCGTTTCTACCTTTCCCGTTTTTTTTTTTTGGAACATCGCCCCTGGCGATCTAAAAACAAGGAAGGGGACACCATTAGCCCCGGGGGTATTTTTTAAAATCTGGGCGAGAGATGACTTCTAAGTCAGCCCAATAGGAATAGGAAAGCACAGGAAATTTTTTTTTTACAGCATATCTTTGTGTCAGCTGTACCTTACTGGCTTTATGCGAAGTTAAGAGGGAAATCTTGTAAAAAAGTTGGTAGAATTACCGACAATATGTAAAGTAAAAAGGACCAAGTGCAAAAATGTGACATTTATAGTGGGAACGTTTCGCTCTCCAGGGGCTTTATCAAGCCATTAATGGCTTGAAAAGTCCTGGAGGCGAAACGTTTCCACATAAATGTCACTTTTGTTTTTGTGTCCTTTTTTCTTTAAAAGGGAATACTTGATTGTATTTGTTCAATTCCACTGTTGACCTTTGGGTGTATTCCAAAACTCATTTGGGGCAGTACCTGTACTTCCTCTGAAGAGAGCTGCTTCAGTTCTCAGCTAGATTTTAAAAACTAAATAAACTGGGTATCATCCTCATTCCACCAGACAACCCAAAACACGTAGTGAAAATTTTAAAAGGTTTTAAAAAACCGACAGGTTTTTAGGTAAGACACATATGCAACAGTTAGGATCTTTATTTTTGAAACGTTTTGCCTACACATAGGCTTCTTCAGTCGGTACAGAAAAGTTGATAAGAACATAAGAAAAAAAAAAGGAAACACTGCAGCAGGCCGTTGGCCCATACTAGGATCCTTTACAATTCATCCCCCTAAAAAACATTTGACCAAAACCCCAAATTTCAATGCCCCCCCAAGAAACCTCCGACTCAAATCCCACTCAAATCCAAACCCTCCCACTCTGTACTTATCCAACCCAAATTTGAAACTACCCCAAAAACCTAGCCTCAATAACCCCCAAATAGGTAGTGTTCCATCATCAAATACCCTATTTCCCAAACCCAAAACTTTCCTATGTCCTTTCTGAATCTAAACTTTTCTATTTAAATCCATTACTGGGGTTCTCTCTTGGGGAAAATATCCTCAAAACCCGTTATATCCCCCTTTTTTAATACCTATCTTCCACTTCACACTTCGATCAGGTTCCCCTATTCTTCGTTAAAAAGGAATGAACTTTTATACCCCTTTTGTATCTACGCTGAATGTTTTCTAAAAATTTTTATCCATTTGTAATATGGGACCAAATTGAGCTGCTAATCTAGGTGAGGGCCCTTTCTAATGATTATAAAGCTGCAGTATGACCTCGGACTTGTGCACACTTCTTGATATAAAACCCAGTAATTATTTGCCTTTTACGTACGTTTGGATTTTCTGTCTTGGTTTAAGGTTGCTGCTTACCATAACCCCAAGTCCTTTTGCAATTTTTGGGGTAAGTTTACATTTTTAACTTATAATGCTAGGGGTTTTGGACACTCCCCAGTTTAGAAACCTTGCATTTTCACTTGAACTCTTGCCACTTTTTGACCAAAAGTAGGTTTGTCTAAAACCTCCCCAAGTTCCCTAACATCTACGTTTGAAATCAATTTTCCACCTGTCTTCGTGTATCGGGGAATTTGCTCATACACTAGTAATTTTTCATCAAGATCATTGATTAAAATTTTAAACAACCAAGGGGGCCCCCGACTGATCCCCGTGGAACGCCACTTGTTATGATCCCCACTCGGATTTTTAAACCCCATTTTCATTTTAAAAAAAGGTTTAAAATACCCCGGTTGTTGGGAAAACACATATGCAACAGTTTGGTATTTTTTAGAAACGTTTCGCCTACACAGTAGGGTTCTTCAGTAAGTACAGAAAGTTGTAGAAGCAGAAAGATTCTTGAAGAGATGTAATCATTTCCCTCACCCTTAAAGTTTTGAGGGGTCGTCCCCCGCTGGGAAGGCTTGTTTTTTTCCCTAGTATGAAACAATATGGAGAAAGTGACAGAATGGGGCTTTTTTAGCGCCAAGAGGTAGACGTAGGCCCTAGGAGAGGTAAGAACCAGATGTTGAAAGGTCGGTCCCTCTCAAATCCAGCCTCCTCACAGTGGAAATTGTCGAAATTGATTTTCAGGTGTACCAAAATCCCTTGTGTTTTTGTGCTGAAGATTTAACAGATTTGCAACTGTCAGGGCACGAACCAAGGGTATCTTGGACGACCTGCAATCAACTTCGACAAATTCCAGTGGAGAGGCTGGGTTTGAGAGGGACCTGACCTTTCAAAATCTGGTTCTTCCCCTCCATGGCCTAGTCTAATCTTGGCGCTATAAAAAGCTCCATTTTGTCCTTATCTCCATTTGTTTTTTATATATGGAACAATGCTCTTCTCCAGACTGAGGGACTGACCACCTCAAAATTTAAGGGGGGGACTGTTACATGTCTTTTAATTCTTCTGTTCTATCAACTTTTCGTACTTGACTGAAGAAACTCTGGTAGGCGAAAAGTTTCATAATAAAGATACCCAACTGTTGCATATTTGTCTCCTTTAACCCCATTTATGGACATCTCTGCTTTCCCGTCTGTGAGCCATGATTTGAACCACGAGAGCACTCTTTCCCCCGCCATGGGTGCTACTTCTTCAACTCTTTGGTGCGGAACCTATCAAAAGCCTTACTAAAATCTAAGTAAAAAAATATCAAATTCTTTATCGTGGTCAACAGCCTCAAAAGCTTTTTCTGAAAAAAGTTAATAAATTAGTTAACAAGACCGGCCTCTTGTGAATCCCGTGAATTCTTAAACAAGCTATGCTTTCGAGAGGCTTCTTATAACTCAGCTATAATTGACTCTAGTAATTTGCCCACAATTGAGGGAGGCTTTTGGGCGGGAATTTTACGGGGAACGACTTTTCCCCTGTTTTAAAAAAAGGAATTTAAATTTGCCCTCTTCCCATATCAGACACTACACCTGTTTTTAAGAGATAAATTAAAAATATTAGTTAAGGTTCACAGACTTCCCTTTTACTCCCTTTTGAACCTTGAAAAAAAACCCATCAGGCCCCGGGGACTTTTTTTGCTTCAGTCGGGTTTTTGCTTCACAAACCCTTTCACTAGTGACTGTGTGTTACATAATTTACTTCTTCTCCCATTTAAAAATTTAAATTTCCGGAATATTTTAGTGTCTTCCGTGTAAAAACCGGAGAAAAAAAATTATTTAAAAACGGCACATTTCATTCTCTTTGTAGAAAGGCCCCCGTTATTTTTAAGGGGACCCCATCTTATCTCTGACTTTTTTTCTAAGACCTGGAAAAACTTTTTGGGTTGTTTTGAACCCTAGAACTTTAATTTATAGTCCTTTTAGCTTTTCCCTTTTCCCCTTTTAATGTCCCTCTTAATGTCAATATACTGATTCTTTTGTGACCCTGCCCTTTTGATAGCCTTTAAAAACCTTTTCTTAGCTGTGATATTTCCCTATTATTCATCCCCTTTTGGGTCATTTCTATTTGATCTAATTTCCCCATAAGGGGGAAAAGTTTTTTTGAGCAGCATGTATTGTGTTCAAAAACTGTCAAATTTATGTCTCTTCGTTTTCCCGTCAACTATAAGTGTTCTCTAAGCCACGTAAACTGCTAAGGAAAATTGGGCTGTTACTGAGTTATCCCTACTTCATATTCCATTCAATTCTAAATGTAATTGATTTGTGGTCGCTAGCACCCATTCCTCTGAAATTTAATTTTAAACCCAAGGGTTCATTGTTGCCCGAAAAAGTCAAGAGGTTATTTTCCCCCCGTAGGGTTTTGTCCAAAACTGCTTCAAAAAAAATCCGAAACTTTAAAAAATCGTTGATTCTAAATTCCCAGTAAAAAAATCCAATCAATATGCTAAAAATTAAAGTCTCCTGAATTACTACATTTTCGTGTTGTGGCCCTAAAAATTTCCCCCCATATAGCTCCCCCTTTGGGCCCTATTCTAAATTTGGGGGGCGGGATTCACACCCAAAATTAATTTTCATGCCCCTCTGAAAATTCTATCCCAAAAAGACTTTGGGGATGTGTTACTTAGACTTAATTTCCCGTTTTTATGCAACAGTTTTTTAAGCGATCTCGGGGCATCAATCCACCCCCCCTCCCTTTCCCCATACTTCTATTACTTGGAAAAATTTAAAACCCTGATGTGACTTCGCAGCATGTCCCGACTTTTTTTAAATTTAAAACCCCGTCTCAGTAATGGCAAATACATCTATGTTCCCGCACTAGCAAACTAGTCTCAACCCTCCCTCTTTTCCTAGCACTGCGATATTGTGTAATAAATTTTTAATTTACCCCCCCTCTCTTTACCCCTTCCGCTCCTTTCTGTTTTTCCCCTAAAACTATTTTTGTCCTTTTCAATTATGCCATGGCTTTCCAATTCCACCTCTTTTTTTCCTTTTTTAGTTCTCCAATTCATTTCTACCCCGCGACTTCCAGCTTTTCCCGCAAAAACCCATCAAAAACTATTCCCTAGTTTAAAGACCTCAGCTCCCTCCACTGCGTTGGCCGTGCCCCACCCCAACCCAGATAAGTGAACCCCTCCCCGGCATACATGTCATTTCGCCCCTAGAAAAGGGGCCCAGTTGTCAAAGAATGTTCGCATTTTCCTTACAGTATTTGTCCAGCCAGCAATTGACACCAATTGCTTGGACAACCCTTCATTTCCACCCCTCCTTGGGAAAATCCACAATGAAGGGTTCCCCCCCTTCCCCCTAATTATTTATTTCTGACCCATACCTGCTAATCAGGTCCTCACTCCTACGCGCCCCCATCGTTGCCTCCCCTGAGACAGATATAGGGTTGCTCCCATTACCCCTCATTGTCATCCCCGCGGCTAACAATATCCTTCATCCCAGCCCCTGGAAAACACCTCCTGCCTCCTACTCCTATCCTTTAACAGAATGCCCTATCCGTACCCAATCTGGGTATCCCCCAACAAAAAACAATGTTTTTACCCTTTCCCTTGGGGTCGTCCTGTGATGCTCCGAGTAGTCGACTCACATTCGCCCGGTAGCTTACACCACTTGTTTGAATTCGTCAAGACGTTCTCGATGGTCTTCGTTGGGGGTTTTTAGGGTGTCTTACTCACGTCTGCCCAAACTTCTTCGGTGCTCGTTGTGGGATTTCCAGTAAACCCAATTCGTCAGGGCCCGGAATGAGTTGGAATTTTCCCCGGTAGCTTTTTGGTTTTTCGTTGTTTCTGCCTCTCCAACCCCTTTTTTTGTCTTCGCTTGGGTTTCCTGTTGCCCGGGCCCCGACCAAGTCCCCTCTTAACCCCGGGGACTCACAACAGAAGGATTCTACGAATCCTCTTGTTCTCCTCCGTTAATCGCCGTATCTCCATCTTAGCAATTCTGAGCTCTTCTCTCAGCTGCTGGTAAAGTTGCTCAAGAGAGGGCATCCTGGTACAGATTCACAGAGAGCACACAAACAGGTCTTCACAGAGCTAAGTACACGTCACCACTGTGCTAAGTACACGTCACCACTGTGCTAAGTACACGTCACCACTGGAAACGAGTACACGTCACCACTGGAAACCGAAGCAGAAGATACTTGAAGACGATGTAATCAGTCCATCACCCTTAAAGTTTTGAGGTGGTCAGTCCCTCAGTCTGGAGAAGAGCATTGTTCCATGGTATGAAACAATATGGAGATGAAGCGACAGGATGGAGCCTTATATATAGCGCCAAGAGTTGAGACGTAGGTCACTAGGAGAGGTAAGAACTCAGATGTTGGGAGGACAGGTCCCTCTCAAATCCAGCCGTTCTCACTAGTAGAGGTTGTCGAAGTTGATTGTAGGTCTGTACCAAGATACCCTTGTGTTGCAGTGTCAGACAGATTGAACATTAAAATGGTATAAAATACCGACAGGTTGTTAGGTAAGACATATGCAACAGTTAGGTATCGAAATAAAGATACCTAACTGTTGCATATGTGTCTTACCTAACAACCTGTCGGTATTTTATACCATTTTAATGTTCAATCTGTCTGACACTGCAACACAAGGGTATCTTGGTACAGACCTACAATCAACTTCGACAACCTCTACTAGTGAGAACGGCTGGATTTGAGAGGGACCTGTCCTCCCAACATCTGAGTTCTTACCTCTCCTAGTGACCTACGTCTCAACTCTTGGCGCTATATATAAGGCTCCATCCTGTCGCTTCATCTCCATATTGTTTCATACCATGGAACAATGCTCTTCTCCAGACTGAGGGACTGACCACCTCAAAACTTTAAGGGTGATGGACTGATTACATCGTCTTCAAGTATCTTCTGCTTCTATCAACTTTTCTGTACTCGACTGAAGAAGCCTACTGTGTAGGCGAAACGTTTCGAAATAAAGATACCTAACTGTTGCATATGTGTCTTACCTAACACAACGTACTGTATTTGTGGCAAGAATCAACAGTTTCATGAGTGTCTGCGCTGCTGAAGAACTTGTTGAAGAAATTTATCAAGAAAGCTCCGAGTTCAAGGTTCTTAAGGCATGCAAGTTTGCCAAAAGTTCAAGCATCCAGCAGACATTAAGTTTAATCCTAGAGACACCGGAAGGAGCCAAAATCATATGCCAAAATGGTATGAAATGCTTTGGAACCAAGTCTCCATGGGAAGGTTTGTCAGTGTCAATGAATGTTTTAAGTGTTATGAGTTTGGTCCCAACACAAATGTAGTAGCCAAAGCACGATTTGCAGTATCTGCTCTGGTGAGCATGTTTTCAGGGACTGCCCTAACATAAACAACCCCAAGTGTGCCCTTTGTAAAGGGAAACATCATGCTGTCTCCTCTAGTTACCCTGTCAGGAAATCTACAACCCAGCAAATTTTGGATGGTAAGAAACAGGCAAACTCCAAGAAAGCCACTCCCCAAGCACCTCCAAAAATGTCCCAGGACTCCTTTCCTAATCTACCTGGATCTGGTGGGACTCCTACTGCCACCTCTACCAAATATAATGTTTGGAATTCTGCTCTCATGCAGCGCCCCACCCTAACCCCAACAAGCACCAAGCCCAAGGACAATCATCAAACCCTCTGTCCCCCTGGTCCTCAGAGGTAGATGTTATGAGAGGTACACTGATGTTCATGTTGGCCATGGAGATAGTAGGTAGCAATGTTAAGCTCTGCTTCTCTATTTTAAATGGCTTGTTAGTAGCAAATGGAGCCAGGCCCTTAATAATCCCAAATAATGTGAACTCAGTAATGAACTAGCTCCCTGAAGGCAGGAAGTATGTGCACTTCTCCACAACCACACAATCATCAAACCTCATCACATAACCAAGGCCCACCCATAATGGAAGACCCAGCTGAAACAACAACTCAGACCAGTGAATTAATAACTGCCCCTGAGCTTGCACGACGCTGATTTACAATCTGCCGCTGTGGAAGCTGACCCAAAAGTACAATTAGTTTCCAATGATACCCCAAGTGGACCAGTACATTTCCACATGAAGCCCCGCTCTGTCTTCTATTAATCAATCAATCAAAGTTTATTCTCTTTAAGGATTACAATGGGGGGGGGTTTTACAGATTTTGAATATTGTGTGGTTTACATGTTTTAAAATACTAATTACAGATTAATTCTAAACTTTAAATTATTACAGATTATGGTATTAAGGCTAAGTGACTACATTATAGTTTGTGAGTTTAGCAATGTGAACGCTTTTGTTTTGGTACAATACATAGTGTTTATATTGGAGTATCATAGGCAAACTTATGACTAGTTAGGATTCATTATTTTAAGATTAAGATTCGTATTTCTGTGTTTATAGTCAGTGGGTGAGTGAGTGTAAGTGTGAACCACCAGGTTGTTTACATGTAGTTAGTTGACGGGGTGTATCAGGGAGATAAAATGTTTTCTAACTGTAGTTTTGAAAGTGATGAATGTGTCTGCAGTTCTAGAGTTTTCAGGTAGGGTGTTCCAGATTTTAGGCTCTTTGACACACATTGAATTTTTGTAAAGGTTTAGTCGGACATGGGGAATGTCATAGAAATGTTTGTGTCTGGTGTTATGCCTGTGGGTCCTGTCACAGTTATCAAGAAAGCGTTTTAGGTCAAGGTTAATATTGGAATTTAAGGTCCTGAAGATGTAGATTGTACAGTATTAAGTGTGGATGTTCTGAACAGGGAGTAAGTTTAGATCTATGAAGAGTGGGGGGGGGGGAGGGTGTTGCCAGGGATGGGATTTAGTGATTATTCTTACTGCAGCTTTTTGTTGGGTTATTATTGGTTTTAGATGTGTTGCTGCAGTTGATCCCCAAGCACAAATAGCATAGGTGAGGTATGGATAAATGAGTGAATGGTATAGTGTGAGAAGGGCAGTTTGCGGCATGTAATATCGTATCTTTGAGAGAATACCCACCGCTTTGGATACTTTTTTGTTATGTGTTGGATATGGGTGCTGAAATTTAGGTTGTTGTCGAGGTATAGACCTAGGAACTTGCCCTCATTATGTCTGGCAATTAGAGTGTTGCCGATCTTAATGTTGAGTTGCGCAACACCTGCTCTGCTGTAGGTTTTGGCAGTGTTAAGTGTAAGTTTATTGGCTGTCCCCAAGTCAAAAATTTTGGGAAGCGCCCCTCGTTGAAAAGGGGTGTTGGGGGTGGCAAGATTAGGGGGGGGGAGATGACTTTAATTTCGTTTCGTCAGAAAAGAAAATGGGTTTCGGGTTTGTTGGGAAAACTTTTGGGAAATCTTTTAATGTAAATGAGGAAGCCAAGGGGCCAAGGGAAACCATTTCCCCCTTGGGGAAAACCCCCAGTATAAAGGGGGCCTTTGTTGATGAGGCTGTTCTTTAATGGTGACATACTGATACCTATTAGTAAGGTGGTTTTAAATATGCAAGCGCATGGCCCTTTACCATAAGGGGTTAAAAGGTTTGTGGAGTAGGATCCCGGTGGTTTCCCGTGTAAAAAACGCTTTTTTTGGGTCAAAAAAAATTTCCCTTTGGGGTTTTGTTTTCCTTTTTTTCCAAAAGGGCGTGTAAAGCAAATTAGCATTTTTCCCAAATTGGGCATTTTTTAGGGGCTTTTTTTTTTCCTAAAATTCCAAACGGGCGGGGGTTTGAGTATGTTTTGTGAGGGTTATAAAATGAAAAATAGTCCCCCTTTTTCCACGGTTTCTCAAAGTTTTTTGGATAGCAATGGTAAGTTTGAAAATTGGCCTTTGGTTGTTTAAAAACTTAGGTCACCCCTTATGTATTGGTGAAAACCCTTGCTTTTGAGTAGTGTGGGGAAAAGGGGCTAGGTTCAAAGTAAACTTTTTTTAAAAAGAAAATGTAATAGCATTTTTGAAAGGACAGGGGGGCCGCTCGTTTTTAAAATTAATGGTGGGATGAGACAGCCCCCCCAGTTATTTTTAAGTAAACTTTATGTTTCGCGGTGATTTCCCGTGGGCCTCAGTTGGTACAAAATTAAAGGAATTTGGGGAAATTCCTATTTTGGTAGTCCCCGGCAGGGATTGGTACGGGGGTTTTTACGGGAAGATTAGTTTTCCTTTTTTTGAAAGTCGTTTATCTTGTTAGTGTTTTCGGTGGGTTTCAGTGGGGTTTCTGAGGTTTTTTAGTTTGAAACCAATTTCTTGTTTTTATTTTTTTGGGTGGGCCCCCCAAAATCTGGGAAAGTTTTTTCCCAGGTTTTTCCAAACATTCCCCCTTTGTGCCCAGTGAATCTGCTGGGAATAGTAAGTTGTTTGGTTTTCTTTTTTAAATTTCTTTAAAAACCTGATAATAGTTTTTTAAGGGAATACTTTGGGTATTAATCCCTGTCTAATTGCTTTTCATATTGATGTTTTTTATCAATGGATTTTCGGGAAATTTGCTCCCTATTAAAGCCAGGGGCAACCGAGCCGTTTTTTTCGTGATCTGTTTCGGTTTTTTTAGGGTAATTTTGTTGGGTTTGGGTTTAAATATTTTTTTAAAAAAAATTGTCTGGGCCAATCATTTAATACCCTTTGGGCATTGGAGATTTTTGTTGGCCAATTTAACAGTCCCCTTTGGTTTTGCTGGAAATTCCAAAAAAAGGCCCCCGTCCCCTGGAGTTTTAAATGAAAATTTGGGTTTTAATTTTTGGGGGTTTGGGTTTTCTTTAAAGTTTGTTAAGAGGAAAGGGTTTTTTAGTTTGGGCCGTTGCAGTCTGTGGGTTATCCCCGAATTTTCTAGGTTTTAAAAGTAAGTAGTGTGGTTTGCTGGTTGGGGTGTGAAAGAAAAATTCCAAAAGTTTCAGAGAAAAGAATCGGGCGCATCAGTTAAAAAACAACCCGCCCCAGTGAGGAAAAATGAAATAGCCGATACACAGGGGAAAAAAATCAGGACTTCCAAATTCCTTTTCCCTTTACTAGTCGATTTGGGAGAAATGTACACCCCGTTTTTCAGCTATAATCTCAAACATTAAATTCTCAGTTTTTAAAAGCAAAAACGCAAAACCCCACTCGAAAAAATGGGAAAACAAATTTTTCAAAATGGGAAATTAAAAATTATTTTTAACCCGCCGCTATTTTTCCCCCTTGAAGTTGGCTCAAAAATCATAATCCCTTTACATCATCCCCTTTTGAATGAGACAGCTGCGGGGGCAAAACAAAAAAATAAAGATTTCGTGGTTACTCTTTCTGTCGAGAAATTGAGAGGGCTTTTTATTCGAGTGGGGGGTTTTTTGTGAAAAAAAGGATAAAGAAAATTTCCTTTTAAACATTATTAATGTAAAACTAACAACCTCATATGGATCTATCATTCCAAGGCCCATTCTTTAAGACGTATGTAGGCCCTCACCGGGGAACACCTGATAGAGTATAAACCAAAAGATATTGTGACCTATACCATTGCAGTCTCTCTCCTGGTGGAAACGTCGGATCAGACCACATCCCTGTTATATCACTATTTAGAAGCAAAACCTAAAAACTCTAGTATTCGACCCCTTCAGGGACTACCTATGCAATGACCTTACTGTTTCGCTTGAGAACCAGCCATCAAGTGCAACTGAAGAGGCAGTCAGCTCCATCCACGAAAGAATCATAGAGGACACTCATGCAAGTTGTGAATTAAATACATCAAAGATCTATCAGTAATATAAACCAACCAGGGAATTTATGGACTGCATCAAAAATTATCAAGCAGTGAGTAAAAGGCACCACTAAACGAGACAGCCCACAAGGTGTCTACTGCAGAGGCTGAGAAGGGAATTAATTACCCTAATCGCACAATACAAAAGTGAAATGTGGAAATATCTTGTTCTTCAAGCTAATCAATAAAATGGTTAACCTAAAAAATTCTGGAACAAGATCCGCCAGCTTCTAGGGGCCAAGCACAAGCCTACCCATTACGTAAGACATTCCTTTACCGATGACGATGATGAGAAAGTCTTGTAGAAGGTTCGCCGGTCTTGCCCCGGCCAGGGTCTTTTCCAGACGGTGACCAGGCAAATGAGGAAGTGGATATCAAACTTGATGATCCACAAAACCAAGCCAATCTGATGGGTGATGTGTGGGAGAAAATTCTCACACAATGATAGTAGAAGATTTAACAATAACCATTACAAGTGGGTCAACGAATGGAGACGACAACCGAGCAAGTTCTATCACACTCAGAGAGATTAGTCAAGTCATAGGCAGAATGAGTAATAAAGCCCCTGGCCTCTCAGGTATAACAGTGAAACAATTAAAGTTCTTACCCCAAAATTGCAAAATGTCTGTTAAATATCTTTAATGCCAACTTGGTCTCGGGATACCTTCCTGTGGCACTTAAAACAGCAAGGATGATATTCATTGCAAAACCCAAAAAAGACAAACAAACCAGAGAACTATATACCTATCTCATTACTTTAAGTTACTGGTAAAGTCCTTGAGAAAATAATTTCCAACAGATTAAACTACTACATGGAGTGCAATCACCTCTTCACTGAAAAGCAGTTTGGATTCAGGGCCCACAAAGGAACCCAACAAACTATCAGTATCATCATCGATGGTGTGGACAGCCTGAGGAAACGGGGCAACCTTGCTCTAATTGCAATCAGGGATGTGCACAAAGCTTTTGACAGCCTGTGGCACCACGGACTCATATTTAAACTTGTCGACCTTGCGCACCACAAGTGGACTTTTCTCAGATTCTTATAAAACTTATCAGAAAAAGCATCATCCCTACCTTTAAAGGAAAGTCGGCAGAGCATTTCTCACCGACAGCTAGTGCGCCACAAGGCTCGTGCCTTAGCCCGATACTCTTCAACATATATGTAAACGATATTCCTCAACCAGAGTTCAACCATATTATCATCACCCAATTTGTTGATGTTATCAAAGTATCATCATCCACCCCTATAACGAGAAATCAAACATGTGACGGTAATAGAAAAAATGAATACGGAACTACGAATAGCAAACTGTGAGAAGAAATGGAGGATCACGACCAACCCAGACAAAGTCCTCATCAGCACCATCGGTTGTTTTGCAACAACTATAGAAGTCAAGGGGGGTAACTCCATCATAGGTACACCTATTGCCATCAGAAACACGAACAAGATCCTGGGATATGAGATAAACAGATTACTCCACTCTACACATCTCACAAGTGAACTTAGCTAAAGCCTGCCTCAGCAAACTATACATGTTTAATCAAGCCCCTTCCCACATCAAGAAACACATGTACAGGATGATGATAAGACCTATGCTTGAATATCCTTGTGTACCCATGTCATTAACAATGAAATGTAACATGCCACAGCTGCAGAGTCCAGAATAGAGCACTTCACTTTATCACAGGCAATAGGAGGAGAGACAGAATCAGGATGGAAGATCTACGCATCCAACTGGAGATAGATGCAATAAATATCAGGCTTGATAAACTAAAAAAAAGTCAGCTATACAACATACAAGAACTCTGTATATATGACAGAGAAAACCCTCCCCAACCAACAACCACCACCGACATCATCCTCCCCACAATATCTAAAGAATGACCCTTCAGCAAAGAGTTCTACGCTTCATCCACAAGGGTAATTTCCAAAGACCAATGATCCTGAGTGATCTCCCAGAAGATATAGATAAATGGGTACCACCAGAACCCTTATATGTCCGATAAGGATAAAACCACCCCAATTATTAACTAATTAATACTTACATCTAACCATGTAACATCTGCAAACCTACCACGGCAGGACACCACCTATGAAGCAGCTGAACCAACCAGTATTTCCAGGAAGCAATCGACCTACATCAAACACCTTGCTACAATCATTTCCAACCTACGTCCTGCAGTCGCAATTGCAGAAAGTACACCCTCTGCCAACTCATCGTCATGCAGTTATACATCTGTTATAACTGTGTGAAACTGATGGGTAATGTGTTATAACCCTTTCAGTGAAATTTATTTCATTAATACCACACACACACACACACACACACACACACACACTTGTATTAAAATGCACCAAAGTGGTTAGGCCACTTTATTACCCCACTTCCTCTCCCCCTATACACCCTTATCCTATATTTCCATCCTTACCCACCTTTCTTCCCCATCTTACCACAGCTCTGGTCATAATTCGCAGAGGAAAACAGCCGGTGCAAAATATATATGATCTGTTGACTTGCCTGGAGATCTAGGCAAGAATGGATTTCGTACCAGAAACGGAGATGTATACCCTATGTTGCCAGATTCTCTCATGCTCATTCTAGACCAAGATACTCGATAGTAATGATGTTGCACAATTATTTCTCCCCGCATTGTTACTACTTTCACTCACTATGTAGATAAAGTAGTCTTGTCATCACTTACATTACTAGCAGTATTAATTAAGAGTAAGGAAGAACAAAAAGAGGCAGAGACAATAAAAAAACCCTAAAACTGGAAGGGCTTCTCGTTACGGAATCGGAACAATCAGGAACTTTACGAATTCTTCTCCAGCGAGACTGGAAGCATGGATTTCGCAAATGAAACGCAATTTACCCTTACTTCTGCCCAGGAAGTGGTCTTCAGAAGAGATGTAAACACGATGCAAACACGTGGAAGCGAATACCGGAGATCTGATTCGCCTACAGTCCCGTGGTTCAGTTGGTATCGCCCTAAGTTCACAGGGAGATTCCATGGTTCAATCCTCGGAAATGAGGGGAAACGTTGGGCATGTTTCCCTACACCTGTAACAGTAGGTAGATAATTGAGTGTTAACAGACTGTTGTGGGTCGCATCCCAGGGGGTGTTAGTATACCTGAATTAGGTCTTGGCTTTGAAATGAGCTGAGGAATCTTAACACTTAACGTCTTTAAAGTCAAATGTGTTATATAAGTCGGAATGAATCGAGATTTTTCAACACGCCTGATCCGACCCGTGGATACCGACGTTGTTGTAATAATGGCCAGAAAGTTCCACCATCTGTTTAATGTGTGTCCAGCTGCAGACCTGTTGGTGTCCTTCGTAAGTGGAAACAATTTCATATATATGTTTGTCAATGCCCGGACCTCGTCGATTTTCACAGCATCACAGACTGTGATACTGTATCTGCGTTTTTTTAAAGGGTAGGAAGTCTGCATATAAAGTCCCACTTTTTGTAGTTCTCTTTTACATTGCAGTCAATTCCCACTGTGATCTAGTTGTTCACAACAGCATCGTTGAACGCTGAGCAGTTGTTCAAAATGAGAAAACCAACAACCAAAGCTCTGTCAACGAGGCACGGAGATACTCTGGCGAAAAACAGGAAATCGATGGAAAACCTTCCCATGCAGGACGCATTGTTTGAATATTCAGTACGAGTTATTTACCAGACTGGTATCTGGAACTAGAGGATTATTATCCTTCAAAAACAGGCCATCTATTGCTGGAAGAGACAGGACTCTAAACAAGGCAAGTCAATCTTAGTTGTCTCTGAAGATCAGAAGCTTGGAGGAAGCTGGGTAAGTGTAGTTACCAGAGCACGGCAGCCTGCGGTAGAAGTACATGGAAGACAGCTCAGCTGAAGTGTACAGAAATTTGTTATAAATATCTGAAATAAAGACAGAGAACGATCTAAAGGCACACGTAGGTACCGCAACATTTCGTTCATATAACACAATAACCAATCTTGTGCAATTTAATTGCTTTGCCTATCATATACATAACTACATGTGTAATTTACACGGTACTCTTGTAATGTCTTGGAAACTAAGGTGTACTATATGCAGAATATAAGCGTTTAGTTAGTTTTATGAAATGTGGAACAATTTGTCTCTTTACTTTCTAATAACTTCTACAGTTTAATTTTGCGTTTAGATGTTTTAAAAAGTAGCTGTTAGATAATGAAAATTAAGAATTCCTAAAAATAATTCCAAGGTTTTCAGCAAATTGCTTAATAGTGAGATAATGAGGTACACAGTGATAAAGAAAATTTGATGCATTTGTCAATACTTCCATTTTTTATGACGACGTTTCGGTTCGATTTCCACCATTATTAGTAGTGATATGTTTCAGTCTTTTACGAGCGAGTTATTGATGTATTCAGCCCCTTTTCCAGGATGCCATCCACAACGTCTCTACCAGCCCCTGGAATGAACTCGGATCACTTAGATGTGAGCCTAAAGCACTAGGAGCAATATATGTGTACGAGAGGTTGACAAAACTTCTAAATTGACGTGTGATCGTATCAATACACGGCATCTTGAACAGTAATTATACATTTCCCTAAAACCTGCCCACATTATAAAGATAAAATATACACTGGGAAACTCCAACCCTTACACTATTAACTAATGTAAAGGCAGTACCTTAACACTGCATGATATCCCATACTACAACAGACGCTAATTTTATAATATAATGTTTCTCTTATAAACTTTTGTAACTTTTATAACCTGGAATTAATTGGATCAAACAGATCATTAGATAACACAGGTAGCTATGTTTAGGAATTTTATTGCACCTAGGATTTTTCAAATTACGGGAAAAAGGGGAATACCTTGATGAAGCAGTACGACCCATAAATATTTCAGCTAGTGTACGATCCAGGAAACGTATCCCCGGATTGAGCAACACCAGCCCCGGTACCTCAGTGCAGGTGATTAGAATAGTGCAGACAGCGGCATAATTTTCTAATGCAGTTACAGAATTGAAAAACCGACGCAGATCTGACGAGGTATTGACGAGTTATTGGATGGAAACTAAATTCCCCATTTTTTTTCAATAACAAATGACTTATTCGGACCAACACAGTCCAAACATTCCCATAAGAGACACCAGCTCTGAAAATTTAAAACCGATCTAAAAAGGCATTAACTAGTCATCTTACAGGGATCAGAATCATAAAATAGTATACCAATTTTTGAAATTTGAAGTCGCTCAGAAGTTGCATTATCAACTTATCGGTACTGAAGTTTTGAAACTAACCAAGTGAGGCAATCCTAAATTACCACTTAAAAACCTGTATTTCCACTTTCCCAATTTCTTGATGAAAAATGGATAATTGGAACTTACACAGTTTAAATTTCAGAAGAGATATTCTCTAATTATTTCACAGAATCCAATTTATTAAATAAAATAAGCAAATTAAAAGTTACAGAGCCTAATATCAAGGCAAAGTTTTTTTCAGAAAGACGTATTAGCCCTAAAAGTTTGATTCCAACTAGAAAATGTTTCCCAGTTACTGCACAAAACTGAAAACTTTCAAGTTTAATAACTACATTAGCAAATTTGGGAAATGACCACCTGTACAGCCTAACCCCCCTCCCCCCCAAAAAAAAAACCGCTTCATCCATTTCAAAAGATGCATTAGCCATTAAGAATTGCCATTTAGAAGAGTAAATTCCAATAATAATTGAAAATTAATGCAATACTATTTCGTAATCAAAATTGACAAAACTGCAACTAACAATATCAACTTTATTCTACATAGGATACAACAGTGTTGAACAACTGAAACCGATCAGAAACCTCGAATTACTGCATTGAAACCATCTGAAACAGCTTACTTAAAATTGACCAATTTTCCAAGAGCTTCACAACTTTTTTTTTTACTGTTTACTAGTTTACAACTTTTAAGCTGATATATGAAAGCTTCTTGGAAGAAGTACCCCTCAAGGAAGGTTCCTTGATGTTGGTGAGGGGCTCTTGATTTAGGGAATTGGATCTGTGCTCCAGTTCTCCGAATTAAGCCTGAATGCCTTCCACATCCCCTCCCAGGCGCTGTATAATCCTCTGGGTTTAGCGCTTCCCCCTTGATTATAATAATAATAATTGGAAGAAGTAAGTGGCTGACAAGATTATTATAATCAAATAAAGCGCTAAACCGACAAGGGTCATGCAGCAGTGGCTCACAAGAGTGTACAAAATATTGCGATCGGCTCTGGCACATCACACGAAAATAAAGATTTAAATGGTTCATTAAACGCGTGAAATTTACAAAGATTAAAAAACACGCGAATTTTTAAAAGTTTCTCGATTTTTTTCATTTTTTCTATTTAAAAATCTCTACAACTGTAAAAATTAGCAAACTGGATCTTATACCGCCCAATCTCAATAGAAAATAATCCTCATTCAGACACCTCGTTTTGTGTTTGAAGTTGATCGCTTAAACACTAATATGAATACCAAATTTCCTTTTAAAACGTCAACGAACACAAAACGTAGTTGCTCTGACATTCCTGTTATGGAAATCATCAGCGTTAATATTTTACAGCCGACCAGATGTAGCACTGTTTCGTTACCGAACGGATATCAATATTATAATTAATTTAATGAAATTGGCAGAGACCAAAGTAGCCAAAAACTTTTAGTGCTTGTGTGAAAGCAAGGTTCTCACCTTACTTCCACACAAGCACTAAAAGTTTGAAACCTATCATAACAAACATTCTCTCTTTAACACCAGGTGTAAGTAGATTACATTTATTTAACCACTTTAAAGCATGGACAAATTTGGAGCAAACACGAGGTAAACATTTTAGACAGCACACTAGGATGAAATCGGTCATCATATACTGTAGCCGTTCAAAAGAGGTATCTCAATTATATTTAACGTTTGAACCGTTTAAGGGTTAACATTATTTAATGGAAATATAAATTTAACACTATTTTACAAATAAATTAACTAAATGATACCTACCCACTTTACGAACAATCTCAGCCCTGTTCTAATCAGGATACATATATTTAAATGCTTAAAGCCAATCAGAATACACTAAGTTATCGAGTGGACACACAATTTCAAGAGTGGCTACATAAATTTGATCACAGGGCACCTGCGGCTGTGCCAATAGTGGCATTAACCCTTTCTCAGGTGCAGAAAACCAACGAATGGAAATTGGAAGCCGATCAGAGAAAGCATTGTCAAGTTATAAACAAACGTTGGAGGAAGGAAAAAAGAATTGAAGAAATCAGGCAACCATTTAAAGGGATATAATAATAATAATAATAATAATAATAATAATAATAATAATAATAATAATAATAATAATAATAATACCGAGGAGCAGCTTTATGCTGCATTCTTATTACACGACATTATTATTATTAGCAGTATATTATTATTATTATAATAAAAATCAAGTGAAATTTTTTAATTCGTAAAGGTCATATGGTGCCTGGGGAATGGGTGGAATAAAGGGTAATGAGGCTTGATCCGAGGAGTGGAAGGTTATCTTCAATCCTTCAGATGAAGAAGCCTTAATCAGCATTATATTGAAAAATATTCACTACGACAGTATTTAAATCATCATAATTGGATGAAAAATATTCATCAATACTTTCCACAGAACTTAAGTCCGTAGTTTCACCGTCCTTAATACACAATGACAAATCGGTTTCATGTTTTGCTAACGCCTAGCTCAAGCGGCTATTTCAGTAGGTTATACTGATGATAAAATAGCAAGATTTGTCAGAGAACAGGACAAATATTTCATTAGTGAAATGTTGACCTGGTCATCTGATCGAGGTCTTTCCCTGGTTTACTAGTCCACCCCTTTAAAAATTAAAGATAAATAACCTGACAAGGCCGAAATATCTTTAAGCCCTCGAAATGCTCTAAATAAGCGCTTTCACGAGAATAATGAACGAATGTATTTTATTTAGGAAATCTATAAACGTAATCTTGGACAGTGCTTTCATATATACACCTATTTTTCGTCTCTCGCCATTATTGTCATTGGTAAACTGCACAGCGCCGTTGTAATACATTCTAGCCGTTTTTCGGGTGAATTAAATTGAACCATTTATCACCCGCTAAGGGGAAGAAAATCTAAACTTATTGCCAATCAGAGCAGTTTTGTTCGATGTTTTAATAAATTGGTATTGAGAAGAATGATTTAATGCAGGAGTTCCCAATCTGTGATACACGTACCCACAGGGACATGTTTGCACTCCTCAAGGGGTACATAAGAGTCTGAGAGTGTAACTATGGTGTACACTGCTGTACAGTATACAATGTACACTGTACAGCAGTGTACACCATGAGTAATAGAGAACATTAACAGTATAAAACACCCTCGTTACAAATCAGTTGATAAAGAGAGCAGCCAACTAGACAAGCTCTCGTCCCTCTTTCTTCCATCTTACAAACATGTATATAGCACTTCAAAATGAATAAACTCGTAAAAATCATAACGAACTCGTTTTGAACACGTCTAGAGATTAGTCTAGTTTATAGACTCATACGAGGGTAACTAGCAGCTCTCTGCGTCAGTTATCCACAAGCATTAGTCGTATACCTGGAGAAGGTTTCGGGGATCAACGCCCCCGTTGCCCGGTCCCTGACTAGGGTCGTGTGAGGTGAGTTTGTGTTATTTGTGAACATATGTAGTTACCTGCGTAAAAACTTCAGGCGAGAAGTACTCACATTTGTCAATTATTTTTATTACTTCTTAGAGTGAGCTGCCATTTAGCCTATTTCATCCACAGACAGCTCCACACATGTACACACATGTACACACACACACATACACACACACACACATACACACACACACATACACACACACACACACACACTCAAATACATTTGTTATTAATTAAGGAAATTCATTGACTTTTCATTTATTGCTTTTATTACAGTAAATTGACATTTTACTCTACCCTTCAGGTTATATGAAGAGCAAAAAACGGAAATATTCAGAGACTCATTTACAGTTGGGATTTACATCCATAGTAAATAATGATATAAATATTCCACAGTGCGTACTTTGTCAAAAACCACTGGACAGTGATTCAATGATGCCAAGCTTTCTCACTCGACATCTGGAGAAAGTTCATCCAGAATTTAAAGACAAAGATATTGACGTTTTCAAGCGTAAAGAAGCAGTGCTCAAGAAACAACGACTGGATCCAAGTGGTAGTATTTTCCAACAAACCAGTGCAGCAATAAAGGTATCCTATACCTTTATTGCTGCACTTCTATTTCGCAATTTTATAATTGCGAAATTAAAGAATATCCATACCACTGCAGAAGACCTAGCTCTTCCAGCAGGAAAAGAAATGATATTCTGTGTCCTTGGAGATTAATCTCCCTGTTTAATAATACAGTCCAACGACGAATAGAAGGAATGTCAATAGATATTTTGCAGCTAGTGACTGGCGAGATTTATAAGTCTGAAACTGGGTCTGTAATTCAACTTGAGTCCACAGATCTTACGAATTGTGCTCAGTTACTTGTATTTCCTGGTTATGTAGGAAATTAAGGTATTAAGAAAGAGTTATTGATGAATGCAGCACTAGAAGCAAAAGCTAAAGAAGGTTAAATCTTTGAAGTGGAAGGTTAATTTTTCAAACGTCATGGTTTAACAGGGGAAAATCTGAAAGGCTGTACAGTTGACGGGGCATCAGCAATGTTAAGACGAAGGTCTGGCTTCCGAGCTCCTGTCATGGAAGTAGCTCCTCATGTGAGATTTATGTACGGCATGATTACCGGTTTGATTTGGTATGCAGGATCCTGCCTGGTGAACTATCCAGTGTATTATCTCTGGTGGTGACGATTTTGGTGCTGTCCACAGTGTACTTCTGTTCCATACTATGAGCTTCGAAGAGAATTGCTGGAATTTTTTCAACATTGTACCTAGCATGAAGATTTTGTCACGTCCTTGAATTATCAATTCATCATTAATCTTGCTTATCTTGTTAATACCTTTGATGTTCTAAATATGCTAAACCAGAGTCTTCAATAGTTTGTGTATTTATGCGCAAGCGCTGAGCATTTCTTGCAAAACTTCGCCTGTGGAGAGGAAATATTCAATCTGGTACCTTGGCTATGTTTGTGACAGAATTTCTAAATCAGAATCCACAATCTCAACCTGACATATTAAAAGAATTAATCACTGAGCAACTTGAAGAATATTTCCCAAACATTAGTGAAGATGAATTAGTGTATCTTTCTAATCCTATCACTGCATATAATCGGGTGATGCAGGTTGGAACAGGTAAGCAAGATGACTACACC
>NC_069434.1:30264443-30294443 GCF_026875155.1 Cherax quadricarinatus | reverse complement strand
ATATTATATTTTTATTAAAATGTTATATTATATATTTTTAATTATATATATATATTTATATATATATTATATTTTTATATATTATTTTATATATTTTTTTATATATATATATATTTTTTATATTATATATATATAATATATATATATTTTATTATATAAAATTTATATATATGTCGTCCCGAATGGGCAAAACTGGTCAATTAGCAAGAACTCGTTTAAAATTAAGTCCTTTCTAAAATTTTCTCTTATACATTTAAAAATATATTCTTTTCATTAATGTTAATGTAAAATTTTTTAATTTTGCTCCAAAAGAGTCTTAGAAAACTTACCTAACCTTATTATAACAAGAACAATTTATTTTAGCCTAACTCAACTAAATATATTTTAGATTTGTTTACAACAATTTAATACTAAGCAAACATTGGGAAATATATTTTTTTTCGTTAGGTTCAGAATGATTTTGGCGAAATTATTGCATACACAAATTTTCGTTTGCCTATTATGGCAAGATGAGCGTTGCTATTTAGTATAGATTCGCAATTTATGCTATTCGGCACGACTATTATATATATATATATATATATATATTAACAAGTTGGCCGTCTCCCATCGAGGCAGGGTGACCCAAAAAGAAAGAAAATCCCCAAAAAGAAAATACTTTCATTATTCACCACTTTCACTTCACTCATACATAATCACTGTTTTTGCAGAGGTGCTCAGAACACAACAGTTTAGAAGTATATATGTGTAAAAATACACAACATATCCCTCCAAACTGCCAATATCCCTAACCCCTCCTTTAGAGTGCAGGCATTGTACTTCCCATTTCCAGTACTCAAATCCAGCTATATAAAAATAACCGGTTTCCCTGAAACCCTTTACTAAATATTACCCTGCTCACACTCCAACAGCTCGTTAGGTCGCAAATACTATTCGTCTCCATTCACTCTTATCTAACACGCTCATGCATGCTTGCTGGAAGTCCAAGCCCCTCGCCCACGAAACCTCCTTTACCCCCTCCCTCCAACCATTTCGAGGACGACCCCTACCCCGCCTTCATTCCCCTACAAATTTATAATATATAACACAGCTAGCTGTGTGCTGGCTCAGCCATTCTTGTAGGGTTGGGTGGTCCTGTGGTTTAAAGCGTCATGTGGTTCTCGCTTACCATGAGGCAGGCCAGAACAACATGGGTTCGAATCCTTGGCTAGCGCAGTGTTGTTTTACATTATATATATATATATATATATATATATATATATATATATATATTATATAATTTATATATATATTATATATTATATATATATATTTATATATATATATGTCGTGCCGAACAGGCAGAACTTGCGATCTTGGCTTAAATAGCAACGCTCATCTTGCCATATAGGACAAGCGAAAATTTGTGTATGCAATAATTTCGCCAAAATCTTTCTGAACCAAACAATAAAAATATATTTCACTGTGCTTGTTTAGTATCAAATTATTGTAAAAAAAATTAAAAATATATTTAGTTGGGTTAGGCAAAAATAAATTGCACTTGTTTTTTAAAAAGGGTTTGGGTAATTTTTTAAGATTCTTTTGCTGAAAAATTTAAACTTTTTTTACATTAAATTTGAAAAAAATACTCTTTAAACGTATAAGAGAAAATTTTTGAAAGGACTTAAATTTTAAAAAAGAGTTCTTGTAATTGACCGTTTTACATATTCGGCAGACAAATTATTTTAATTTTTTATATAATATATTTATAATATTAAAAATTATATTTTAAAAATATATATATATTTTTTTAAAAATAGTTATTATTTTATTATTAATTATATTATTATATATATATAAAATATTTAAATTTTAAATTAATTATTTTTATATAATTTATAATTTTTATTATATATATTTATATAATATATATATTTATATTTAAATTTTTATATTTATTATAATTTTTATATAAATATATATTAATAATTTAAAATTTTTAATATTTTTTTATTTATTTTTTATATATATAAAAATTTTTTTATTATTATTTTTATATTTATATATAATATTTATAATATATATTTTATATATATATATATTTATATATATTTATATATTTAAAATATATATATTATTTTATTAATATTATATTATTATTTTAATATTTTTTATATAAAATTTTTTTTTATTTTTATATAATATATATTTATATATTTATAAATTAATAATATATAATTTTATATTTTTTTTTAAAATATTATTATTTTTTAATATATATATATTTATAAAATATTATATTATATATTATATAAAATTTATATATATATTATATATATATATTATATAATTTTATATAAAATATATATTATATTATTTTATATACAGAGTGGACCCATCTTATATATAATATTTATATATATATATATATTTTATAAAAATAATTTTTATATATATATATATTATATATATATTTATATTATATTATTTTATATATTATATAAATATATATATTATATATATTTTATATTTATATATTATATATATATTTATAAATTTTAAATATATATATTTTATATTATATATATAAATATATTATATATAATTTTATATTATAAAATAAAATTTATATATTATATAATATATTATTATATATATAATATATATATTTAAAATATTAGTGAGAGAGAGAGAGAGAGAGAGAGAGAGGAGGAGGGGATTGAGGAGGAGAGAGAAGAGAGAGAGAGAGAGAGATCCTTGAGGAAGTGATGCTGGCGTTCCATTGTTCGTGCAAATTCTCCTACTTACCCTGAGAGGATAATATTTATATAAGATAACCTAACCTAACTTTTGGTTTCAAGAACAATGTAAGATCGACCTTCCTGAGAGAACACGAAACTGATCTGAAATGAATATCATAGAAATCATGGTCAAATATAATGAATGTCTGGGAGCCTTCCCGGGAGAGGACCTCACAACAACTTCTGCTCTACATGCAAATCGAATGAGAAACATTAAACAGGACATCGTATCAATAACCACGTTGCACTCGTCTTTCAACAATCTCGGAACGTGATAAACTATAATGCTGACAAGGCCGAGTTCTCGTCTGTAGTTTAAAGTTCCTCCAACAGTGGTGAACTAATTCTTTCAGCTACTTTATTTAATATAGTGGTGTTCTTCATGTGTTTAAAATTATTTTTAGTATATTTTGAGATGGAATATATACATTTTTAAAGCAATTTTTACAAATCTCTGTCTTGATAATGAAAAGTTTTTGACCTTTGTAATGTAAAACACCTGAATTATCTCAACACAAAGAAACAAACACTTTGTTAATTGTGTTCTACACACTCAACCATTCCCCCCCCCCCCTCTGACTTGACCCATTCTATATACTCCGTGTGTTCCGTTTTCTGTGTTAGAAAAAGGAAGTTACTGTAATGCATATATGTATTTTTTGCATAGTTGTTAGGGTTAATCACCATTTACCTCAGTGAAAAGGAGAGAGAATGAACGAATGAATAAGAAAATATCAAAGTAAATTAGTGCAAATATCATGCAATTATCTTACTAATTATGTGTATAGGTTTTATATTTTATATTCTTTGGGTTTAAAACCTATCGACCAGACGAGGATCATCAATGCTACATGTAGTCTGTTTACCACAAGTCAAGAACATTTTCATCGTTTAAATATACACTCAACTTCCAGCGTACATACACTAAGGGACATACACCTCTCCGTGTATATATTACTTGCATTCTTTATAAAATATCCTTAACTACAACACGAACTTAATATTAGGCAATCATCGGCAACTGATGTGATAATCATCGCCTCTGTTACAACACTAATTGTGTGGACACTTATTCCTCGATGATCATATATACTGTTTACTATGACGAGGAGATACCACATGTCTCCATTGGCTCTAATTCGTCTGAATTTCCTATCTCAGATAGAACAACCCCGCAAATTTATCTCGTTAACCTTTAGAAAAGTTTGGATCTAATTCACTCAGTGATCATTTATTGGATTTATCCATCCACATTCTCTTTTGCTAATCTAAAGTTTACATATAGTTCATACGATTTTCAAATTACCACATTATATTGATAGTTTATGTATTACTCCTCTAAGATGTTTTTCTTTATTAGATGTTATAAAGATTTTATTACAAACAATTTTTTTTTAGAGACCACGTCCACATTAGTGGAGCCATCAATGATTCTTTTAACAACCCATAACGGAAACATTCCCATTATGGAAAGTGTCTTGATGGCGGTGAAGAGATCTTCATCCAAAGAATTGGAACTACCCTGCCTTCTTGTGGAACGAGTCTGATTTCCTTCCTTGTACTTGGGGCAGTAGCTGGCTACCGCTCTCTCCATAATTATTATTATATTTACGGAAACATTTTTCAAGTAAGCACTGATCAAATACTGTCCTTGAGAAAACATTACTCTAGCAACCACTGACCATTGCAGTATCCATCCTCTCAAAAGCATTGTTCAAAAAAGTACTGAGCCTTGAAGCACCCTTCTAGAATTCATTCTCACGGAAACATTACTTGAGCAAACAATGATCTTCATGGCATCCCACTAGTATCCATCCTCTCGAAAATATAACTCAATCACTGATCCTTGTGGCACCCTGCTGGAAGCTATTTTCACTAATAATGCTCTTTTTCTGTCACGATAAGATCACAGTCATCCGAATACCTGTTTTCCCTGCCAAAACTGTTTACCCTTGTTTTAGGCCGCCCTTATACCGAACAATCCTAAATGAATCTATTCCTGTTTGTCCTTCTGTAAGAGCTTTCTTACTCATTACAATGTCAATGCACGCATAACAAGCAAAACACCACTCGAAACTTGACCTAACTTTATCTCCTCTCCATACACGTTCACCTTACCAATATTTTCACTGTCTTGTTCTTCTGACTAGTTTGGGTTCCATAAGAACCACTCTCTGCCCTTTTTTTTTCCAATAAATACTTTACCGCACTACTTTTTATGCCATCTTCATCACTGATGCACCCTACTTCCACTGATACTGCTGCTACTTCTACTACAGCTACTACGACTACTACTACTCTTACAACAACTACTACTACTACTGCGGCCTGCTACTATTACTACTGCAGCTGGTACTACTACTACCACAACTACTACTATAATATTGTTCTCATTCCTCTCCGTTGTCCCTCTCCCATCCCCGCCCCCCTCTCGTATATATCAGGCTTCCTTCCGTTCTTTGCGTTCTTCAAACCTCTAAAAAAAACCCTGCTTGAGTCACCAGGCGCTTGGCCTGGCAGCCTGATGCCAGGAATGGCTCAAATGGAGGCAGACTTTTGAGAGATTGATAGCCTCAAACCAGCGACAAACACTGGACCTGCGATACTTTAAGATTTAATCTTGACTCTGGCCAGCACATCTACTACTCCATGCGAGCTCACTGTGTGAGCGGTGAGGTAGCAGACGAGTTTAAGTAGAGAGACTTGCACTACTGAACAGCCTGGAACCGAAACAACTTACTTGAACCGAAGACTATCTGTCCTCCAGAAACAGGGCGTCGACACGATTTGGATATTAAAAATATAATCAAAAAAAGCGTCTAAGGCCACAAGGGCTATACAGCGCTGCAGGGTAGGAAGGAAGCAAGGGAAATAGGAATGCAGAAGGGAGGGGGGATGATCATCAGGTTACAGAAAACAGCGGGGCACGTGGATTAGTACGGGGTTAGAGGGTAGCAATAGGAAACAAGAAGAAAAGAACTGAAAGTATCAGAATTTGTGAAGTAAGTCAGTCGTTGTCAAAAAGTACCATGAGGAGAAGTCCGGGATGAAAGGTGGGTCCAATCAGCGAGAAGGGAAGAAAGAGAGAGCACAGCGGGCGTAAGATGCGACGACAGTGTTAAATTCGTGCGTGCTCGTTGATAAAGTTGGGCAGTCCAACAGAATGTTGGCAGTGGCTGACAGATAATGGGAGCTTGCAATTCTCACAGAAGAGGACAAGACGCCTCTCCAGAGATATCCATGAGTAAGGACGAGTATGGCCCAATGCGAAGACGGGAGAGAGTAGTCCTCCCAACACTCGACACGGGAGATAATACACGGCCAGTAACCTATACTCGGTTAATAACATAAGTATGTTTGCCGATCATAGTAGAACCAACGAATGTTGCCAACGGATGTTGAGGTGGGACGAATAACAGCAAAATCGTCGGTACATGGAAAACCTCTAAAAGAAACTGGATAGGGATCATGTATCTGCTGACCGCGCAGCCAGTGTCTTCCTTTTCATTTGCCCTGTACGACAACAAGACCAGGGACCCAACAAAAAACAATATCTTTATGCTTAGTAAAGATTGGCGTCGTAGCCAAAGTTGGATACGGAGGACTACGGGGGGAGGTGTTATCAAATTTTTGACTAGCCTGTAAAGCACAAAGGGATCTGTACAACCACAAATGAATGACACAGCAAAGATGCAATACGGATAATGTGCTGTATAGGAATGGTCATATAATTCAGCAGTAAAAAATACTAGCTGAAGAATAGAAAAATGCCCTTTACACCTGATCCGGAACACAGCTGCGATCCAACGCCGTCGAGACTTAGAGCCATCAGTGTACACAGCAATGGCATGAAATGAGAGTGAAAGTGGTCAATAAAACGAGAGCGGGAAGCGAACCCGAGACAGTTGGGCTTTTCGAGCAAGGGAGGGAGAAAGAACAGACACGAACAGCTGGAAACATCCCAGGGGGGTAGGGAAAAGAATGAGATGCTACATTACATAGAAAGGTGGGTAGTTGAAGAGAAGACAATAGCGAATGAAGGAAGGCGAATAGCGAAGGGACGGAGTAAGCAGGGGCGGGCGAACAAATAAAGAATGTCTACAAATATCAGTGACCATCCTAGGAAAATGGAAGGATTGCGGAGATCATGAGAGCGTACATAGTAGCGCAAAGCAATGGGCATCACGGCGATCGGATAAAGGATTGAACGTTCGCTTCTTTTGCATAGAGGCAATTCGACAGGGAAGAGCGAAAACACCAAGGCATAAACGTAATCCTTTGGTGATGAAATGGGGGGGGTTAAGGCTAGAGATAAAGTAGCAGAGATCCGCTGAATTAATCTGGTCACCAAAATTCAAGTATTCGATAAAATAAGGGAGAATGTAGGTGAAGGAGGGTTTCGACGATCCAGCACCCCACGTAAAGATAGCAAGTGGTTATAAGAAGGTTCAGCCGGCTGTGACAAGTTGCCTATCAGAGAGGTAATGTGAGGTTTCAGGATAACCTACGATCCAAAGAATGAAGGCCCCGAAACTTTACTGTATTCACGTACGAGGGATACGTGAGCCATAGAGGTACAAAGGATGATCATAGATGACAGAGCGTTCTAGTGAAAGTGATTTGGTGGTTTTAGTTTGCTGGAAAAATTTTAAAAACCCATGTGTGGTGGCCGTAAAAACAAATGGAAAACACGGTCGACTGCATGCCGGAGAGAAACAGTAAGGAGGGTGACAGTCACGCCTGCCACAGGCAATAGCGAAGTCATCAACAAAGAGTGAGAACCCAAATTATTATGGAAGACTAGAGGCCCAAAATCATTAAATAGCAAGGAGAAAAAGTTGTTGTGGCTCAGAACACATCCCTGGGGGTCACCTTCAGCTTGGAACAAAGTCCGGGGAGACAACATAATTTAACCCTAACACGGAAATGCCTGTCATTAAAAAGTTCTACGTAAGGATGGTAGATGCCTCGAAGGCCTAAGGAGTGGGCTTGGGCAAAAATTATTATACCTCCAAGTCTGTGACATAGGCCTTCTCAAGGTCAAAAAATATGGCAATAACTGAGGTGGTTAATCGCAAAGGCATACGAACATACGTATCCAAGCGCAGTAAGGTGGTCTATGGTAGAACGTCCTTACGAAAGCCATATTGACGAGTGGAGAGACTGTTGTGGTGGTCCTCTATATACCACATAAACGTCTATTTACTAGACGTACCCATTACTTTGCAAACTGCACAGGTAAAAGCAATGACGATTGTGGGAGGTTTCATTCCCGTAGTGCCTGGTTGGCGGAAAGGGAACTGGCGGATTTTTCCCCACAGCGTGGAAGAACACCTTGTGACCCACATAAGATTGTAAAAGGCGTAATAGGACTGCAAGGCCTTGACTGAAGTAAATGTTGAAGCAAACAAAATGAAGACGTCGGCCCAGCTGCCGAGATCGACAAGCTGAGAGTGTTTGCCTCCAGTTCTAGAAGTGATAAAAGGCACTTAACTGTTCTTTCTCTGAGAGAAGAAAAGTCCAAGGGGTGCTAACGAACTCTCTGGCAGACTTATGAGGAATGAAATGAGGGGGCATAGATGGAGTCCCGAGAATACTGACCAGATGATTGCCAAGTTCATTGCAACACTAGTGGGTTTCTATATCAACACCGGCAACCCGCAGAACAGGAGCCGGGTCAGGAGAATAAATACACTCAGTTTTCGTACTTTTTCCAGACCTGCACACAATAGAGGAAGCAGAGGAGATGGTGGAGACATAATCCGCCAGCAAGTGCGTTTAGCGTCACGGATGACACGGCGAGCGATCGCAAACGCTTCGTTAAAATCAAGCGTCGCTCTGGGTTCTAATGTAACACGGTAGCCTGACCCAAGCAGCGCGTTTCAAAACGGTACTGCACGAGCACAATGCAGGAGACCACCAAGGCACCGCATATCTGAGAGATGCCTGTCCCGAAGATGGGGTATAGAATGATAATGCTGTGCGGTGAAAACGGAGTTGACCGAAAGAGTGTAAAAGCTCAACGATGAGGACGAAGAAGGAACCTCATAATAAAAACCGTCAATTGTGAGTAAAGGTTCCACATAGCCCGTATTTAAATTGCCAGCAGATTGGGTGCGAAGAGGTGGCGAATATGAAGTGGGTAAAGTAAGAAAGAATGGGAAATGAACACTGTCAAGTAAGACCGCGAACAGACCAAGTAAAGACTAATGCGCCGGAGGAAGAGCAAACATTAAGGATCGATGCACGAGAGAGTATGATCCGAGTATCAAAATAGGGTTTGAGTACCTGTATTTATAAAAATGGAGTGTGTTGGGTGGCAAGAAAAGCCTCAAACCTGCATTCCACGGTAATCACAGTGATGATACCCTCCCCAGAGGAAATGGTGGGCATTCAAATCACCGAGTAACAGAATCGGTGGCGGTAATGACGAAACAAGGAAGGCAAAATCCGGAAATAGAAAATGCCCACGAAGGAGAGAGAATAAAGAAACAGACGTATAACCACCTATGTAAGTGGATACGGGCTGCTGTGAAATGCAGCGAAGTATGAATAGAATGCTGATGGAACGGAATACAGTGCGGAGCAAAGGGCACTTTCATTAAAGGTCCCATCAGGAAAAGGATTCAGTAAGAATACAATAAATTATAGCCTGAGAAGTGAGAAATAACAGCAGAGTGTAAATTTTGGTCCTGTAAGGCACACACCAACAGGGCAAAACTGGGAAGAGTAGACATCTTAAGCTCACCCTCGATTACCCCTGAGTCGCGTATAATCCACTGCAAAAAGGGCCATGATTGGCAATGATAAAAGATACTTGTAAATCCGCAGTAAGGGTTCTACCTACGGACAGAAGGGTAATAAAAGTCCACATGCGGAGGCAGTGAAAATGTTCAACAGCGAAGGAACGGTGCGCAGTGAAGAAAGGAGTTGCGCAGATGGAGACATGAGGAGAGAGAAAAAGAGCGGAAGGTGGATCAGTGTCCATTGATTGGTTTGGTCTCTGCAATAATTCAGGAGATTGCTTCAAGTGTTTCGGAATCAGAATGTCGTATGGTAGACAAATATGGGAATGGTAGGGGGTAGATGAAGTAAAGAAAGGAACTGTAATGGACTGTAACCAAGGTAGGGGGGGGGCGAAAGGGTGAGGAACTGGAGAAAGCGTGGCAGGGGACAGAAGATGCCAGGAACCTGGGAGGTGGCAGAAGAGGAAGAAACTTTGGAGGGAACGGGGATGAAGGTACATTACGAGGAGGAGGGTGAACCTCTGCACTTTAACAGAGCCAGATGAGAGGGGAAGAACAAGGGACAGAGAACAGGGAGGGTAAAATGAGGAGGTGAAGATGGGTAGAGGTGTTACCGTACCATTTTTTTGACTTTTGTAGAAGTAAGATGGACGATTGTGGAAGAGGTGTGTCGTAAGAGGTCACGTCGATACTGGCTTGTAAGAGAAACTCAAGAAGCGATATTAGACTGGTTGCGTTGAATTAGGGACGTCTGAGCCGAAGGACAGCAAAGGATTAGATACAGGAGTGATTAAATGGGAGAGTTAACCACAGAGGTTGTGTAGAAGATGGAATACCATAAGTGGGGGGACGTTTTTGAAACACGGAATAAGAAACACTGTGGGAGTCCACCCTTGGAGGCGGAGATGAGAAACAGCCATGGCATAAGGGAGACCATCTGTCTCCTTTGATGTAACGATATCCCGTGCTCGTAAAATAGAACCTGACACCGGCGAGAGTCCGAGGGTGATCCTCATGACAGTTAAGGCAAGAGTGAGAATCGATTGCAAGACGATATATAGAATGGTCATCGGCACCACAGACCTGGGCATATCGCGATAGATTCTGCAATATTTCGCTGGATGGCCAAAATCGTGCCTACAATTTACTACACTGTTTAGGTTAAGGGGTATCCCTTTCGAACTTGTTAAACCGATGTCCTGCTATATAAACGGAGGATGGGAGTTCTCGGCTTCAAAAGTTAACCGAGCCCATCATGCTAATGGTATCGTCACCGCCACGGGCAAGGAAGAACGTAAGTGTCTACCATGAGGATTGGGAGATCTAGGAGTTCCAGCTGTTCTAGAATGTTCGTGCCACATGTCCTGGAAATTTTTTGTTGAACAATGGTATGAGGCAGAAACGGTAGCCACACCAAGAATTGAGGGAATGATGTTTTTCAAGGGTGACAGAACAGTATCTATATGGGAAAAGACGAGAGAGCTCACGAGCCTGGGTAGCATTCTGAACGGTAATGATGCGGCTGTACCGCTCTTAGAAGCATGAAAAGAAAAAATCTTTAACCAACATGGCCGTAGGAGTTGCCTTGACCAATACTTGGTCAGAAAGATAGGCAGTAGAGGAATTGGTCCGTAAAGTGAAGAATTTAGTCCCCTGTTCAGTCTGAAAACTTAGAGCGTGGAAAGGTAATGAGAAGGACGTGTTCCGATCGTTTCTGAGAAGAACGAGAAGTGAAGGTGGAGAAGTAACATCAGGAATGTAATTGATGACGTTTAGGCTTGGGACCAGAGTGGTCCCGACGTGGCACGGGTCGGGCGAATGAAAATTGCCGCACCGTAGAGGGAGAAGCCGGAAGCATAGTCAGAGAGAGCGAAGGTCTGATAAATCGAAGGAGACAGCCGAGGCCTCGAGTACCTGAAGCGGGGTGAGGAAACAGCACCGCAATAGTACAGAGGTATGATGAATGTCTGAAGAGTGGTCCAAAGACGAGGGCGGGGTCAGAAACGGGTGCCGGTATCACGAAGGTGCCCGGGTACCAGTTCATGGACTATGGCTGCCAATGGTTAGGTTACTTCTCTTTTTGTTTTTAAGAAAAAAAAAGAAAGAAGAAAAAAAATAAAAATAAAAAAAAAAAAAGAAAAACAAAAAGGGGGGACCGGGAGGGATAGTTCCAGAGAAATGAAAGGCCAGAAATCACCCTCCGCGCCCAAAGGACTCGAACAAAACAACCCTAGTACGCAGATGCCAGCATGGAACCCGTGCCATACCCTACCCATTCATGCCAGTAAACCAGCAATCTGGATAGCAACCTCACATCTGCCGAGCTACCTCGGTGGACAAAAAGAGGGCGCGCCTATATCCGCCACAACGCAAACCTCTTCAGCCAATCCACCCCCGGAATCCGAAAGGTGGCTTCCAGAGAATACACCCGTCGCCCAAAAGACACCCAAAGCTACTTTCCGGATACCGGAGAGGGATCGGACAATCCTAGGCCATCCAAATTCCACGGCAACCTACGCCACCGCCAAGAAACCTCACGGAATGGGAATGGACCCCGGTGTCCTTTCCCCTACCCAGGAACTAGCGCGCCTGTGGGAGAAATCACGAAGGCTAAAAAGAGGAAGGGCAAAAGGGAGGGGTGAGGAGGAGGAGGAGGAATGGAAAAAGGGGAGGATGGGGAGGATGGGATTAGTGGGAGTGGAAATGGGGGTAATAAGTTTCGGGTGGTCTGAGGAAGAAGGACCGACAGGGCTAATTCCTCAGACCAAGAGCCTCTTCACCACGCCAAGGAGCCCCCCTTGAAGAGGACGACGATTGGAGGTTACTGCTACACCACTTCTGCTGAAGAAAAATCACCGTGCTTTTGTCATAGGGCTACCCCCGCCATAGAGCTGTAAATGTTATTCCACTTGACCCAAAGAAGGCTCACCGTGGCCATGTCATAGGGCTGTAAACACAGTATATCACTCTACAAACTCTGCTGACACTCCTTCGAGCCAGGAACGTATCATCACCACTGGAAAAAAGAAACCCACCTGCAGGGCAATCGGGTCCTGGAGAATATTATCATTAACCTTTCGCGTTTCTCTGTGTGACTAATTAATGTATCAAGTTCGACCATAATGTCGTAATAAACTTACCTCTTCTGAGCTGGTTATTTATGTAATGTTCCAGTCAGGGTATTGTGCCTCTTTTTATTCCCTGAAGAATTCTTAGCTAGAAAAAATATACTTATTCATAAAAAGTGGTTTACTAGGGGGGTTGGCACCCTCAAGGTAATGGGGGAGAGGCTACTTTGTTTTTAATATGATGACCTTGAGCTAGCTCGTTTTTATTCAGTGTGCCCTCGGGAATGGATGTGTGTATGAGCGAGAAAGCTGGGTTGGGAGAATTACCGGATTTTCTATATAAACGTGAAATAATTTAAGGTCTTCCACTTGGCCGGATTTGTAAAACTTTGAAACATCTCCTACATGAGTAATCATCACTTATGAACAGTTATTCAAAGATGCAAAAATGGCCCTTGCAGACAGGAAACTGATGAACTTGCTAGATAATGGGCTGGAAAACTCGTGCATTATAATTGTCCAAAAAGAGCTGTCTAGATATAACACTTTGGCTAACGGACGTTCAGCATCGACTCAAGCACACCTTGAATTAATGGAAAGAACATGCAGGCAGTTCGAACCGAAAAAGCAAGAAGAGGAAAAGGGAGCTGGACACGTCCAACGAGCCTGTAGATGCCATTAGATAAATAATGCGTGTGTCCACCTACACATAGTCAAAGGTTAGCAATTCCTAGCGGTATTTTGGTGTATTTTTTATATGTAATAAATATCCATATATATGTGGCAATTAACATATATCTGTACATAATCACTGGAATAGGATTTGAGAATCATTTCTTTCTTATTCAGTTTGATTGGGATGGAATAGTAATGATAGGTGGCCGGCCCACCAGAGAACATCAGTGATAAAGGGAATCTTCATGGACCTACAGTGGAATGTCTATACAACCATTCTACTACTCTCAATAAAGTAATAAAGGCACTAAGATTATTTTTTACCCACTATATTATAAAATGTTCAATGTATTTGTTGAATATTTCTCGAAATTGCATTTATTTGTATTTCGGGCTTTTGATGATGCATAGCACCATTATATGAACCGTCAATTCTGAATTTTACAAAAGTTATTCAAGGACCCTGATTGAACTTTTTGATGTAGTAATCTGGGTAATAAATCCCTTCCATTTTGCATACCATGGATTAATTATTATTAAATCATTCGCGGATATCTCCCGGCCCCGGGCTTTTTTCCCAATGGTGGCCCTGGCCATGCACCCCTCTTTAGGGAGTGTTCGAGACCTAATCTTCCCATGGAGGAGGCACAAGAACCCATCCCTCATCTTTGGGACCAAACTGTCCCCCAGGGCCACTGCCACAAGCTAGGCCCTCTCTGGTCTGCCATCCCCGCCCCAAGGGGGCAAATGGGAATGACAGTCATATGAGTTAAAGGCTCGGGCTCAGGCACCTACCCTACCCTAGAAGGGTTAGGCATGGTGTCGATGCATGGATTAAAATGCCAAAAAAAAAAATCTAAAAAAAAGCAATACCTTAATTTTTTGGTACAAAAAAACATTTATGACATTTTTCTGAACATCAAAAGTCAATTTGGCATTTCTTTATCATTTGTAATTATTAACAATGATTTCGAGATTGCCAGTATTGACCATTGTTGTTAGTCTCTGGTAAAAAAATCAACGAAATCGTGTAAAAAAAAAAAAAAAAAAAAAAAATAAACAAAGGAAAAAAAATTAAATTCCATGGCCCCTAAGAACGTGCAATTTTCTCTGAGTAGTGTCAGATGAAGGATTCCAGCAATATCCCCTCTCCAGAGAATCTTACTTTTTAAAGAACAGCAGTGTGATTCCCCTTACCTGAAGCGAACACCTGAAGGATACCCAGTGCAGTTCTTTTTAAATTTCATTTTCGTGAATCTATAATCATGAAGACTAATGATATTTGGTTTCAAGTATTCTCTGTAGTAACTACATTTTATTGTGGAACTTTTCCTGTAGTGATAACAGGCAAAAGTCATAATAAACCAGGATTGTACCTATGAAATGAAAACATGTAAAATTGCGGGGATACATTATAAAATTGTGTGAGATACACAGAGAATCATAAAATTACTCAATAAGATTGAATTTACCAAGAAATGTATTCTCAAAGCACTACGCTGAATCACATTAAAAATAAACGTATTAATTTCTGTAAGCAATAGTCAAATTAGGTGTTTAACCCGAGAAGAGTCGTAAGTGTGCATTCCTCATCCAATTAAAGCCACATTTTAATCAGTAAGAAAAGCTAATGAAAAATTAATGCTCCAAGAGAAAAATGAATTGGTCTATGGGTTTATCCACTACAATGTTACACAAACAGGGGAATGTGGCCTAGGCCTGGGGACAGATTGGTACCAAAGATGATGGGGTACTTGAACCACCTCCTTCATGGGAGGCTTACGTCTCGAGATACTCCCTAGATAGGAGCCATGGCCGGTCACCACGTACTTGAAAAAGACCCCGGGCCGTGGAGAGTACGCGGTGAATAATAAAAAAAAACATACTCTAGCATAATCATTAAGCTGGGGGATTAAAACCCACTTATTCCCATAGCCTTATACTTCTCACTCTTCCTCTCATTAAATATAAAAAATATAATAAAAATATATATATATATATCTATATAATATATTATATATATATATATATATCTATATATAAAAATATATATATATATAAATACAAAAAAAAAAAATTATAATATATATATATAAGATATAAAGTAAAACAGGTAGATGGGATACAAGAGAGAATAGAAGAGCATCAGAAAGAAGAGTTGAAAGGTTTATAAACTAAAAGCGGAGTCCTTTAGGGTAAGATATAAAAAGCTATTGGAGGATAGATGGGCTCATGAGAGCATAGGCAATGTTGGTCGAAGAGTTATTGGGGTAGGTTAAAAATGTAGTGGTTAGAGTGTTCAGCAAAGAAGTTGTGGTTACAGGAAAGTGGGTGCAGGAGGGAAAGAGGAGCGATTGGAGGAATGCTGATGTACATAGATAGTAAGGAAGTGAAAAGTAGCATATGATAAGTATTTTACGAAAGTAGAAGTGAAGCAAGGAGGGAAGAGTATATGGAGAAAGAGAGAGAGGTTAAGAGAGTGGTGAAGCAATGTAAAAAGAGAGCAAATGAGATGAGTTGGGTGGGGAGATGTTTTATCAACAAATTAGGTTGAAAATAAGAAAAAGTTTTGGAGTGAGATTTAACAAGTTAAGAAAGCCTAGAGGACAAATGGATTTGTCAGTTTAAAAATAGGAGAGGATAGTTAATAAAATGGAGAGTTAAGGTATTTGAGATGAGTGAATAATTTGAGGAATTGTTAAATGTTGATGAAGATAGGGAAGCTTGTGATTTCGTGTATAGGGCCAGGAGGAAATAACATCTTGAAGGAGTGAGAAAGAGCCATTGTGAGTGTGGGGGAGTGTTCGTGAGGCAGTAGGTAAAATGAAAGGGGGTAAGGCAGGCAGTGGAATTAGATGGTGAAAACGATAGAAAGTTAAAAGCAGGTGGGGATATTAGTTATGGAGTGGTTGTGCAATTAATTAATAAATGTAAGGAAGCGGGTAAGGTAACTAGGGATGGCAGAGAGCATGCAAAGTTACCTTTGTATAAAGGCAAAGGGGAAAAAAGAGAGTGCAAAAATTAATAGGGGTGATTAAGTCTGTTTGGTATACCTGGTAAGAGTATGGGTAGAGTTATAATTGAAAAATAAATAGTGAAGACGGAAAATAGGATAGTAGAGAACAAGGAGGCTTAGAGTAAAGGTAGGGGTGTGTGGACCAGGTTGTTTACAGTGAAACATATAAGTGATCGTACTTATATAAGGCTAAAGAGTCCTTGTGGCATTTATTGGATTTGGAAAAGGCGTATGACAGGGTGGAAAAGGTGCATGATGGCAGAAGTTGCAGTGTATGGTGAAGAGGAAGTAAACTGAAAGCAGTGAAGAGTTTTATAACGAGGATAGAGCACAAGTTAGAGTATGTTAGGAAAGAGGGAAATTTTTTCCCCAGTAAAAGTAGGCCTTTAGACAAGGATGTGTTGATGTCACCGTGGTTGTTTAAATTATTTTATAGATGGGGTTGTTTAAGAGAAAGTAAATGGCGAGTGTCTTTGTCAATAGGCGGTTGGAGTTAAAAGATAAAGAAATCACACACAAAAGTGGGAGTTTTGTCACAGCAGCTCTTGCTGATGACACTGTGTCTCTTGGAGATTCTGAAGTGGAGCAGTTTTCAGAAATGGTGGAATGAATATGGTAGGTGAGCAAAAGAAGAAAATTAAAGGGTGAATACCGGAAAGATACAGGTTATATGATAAACAAAAAGATTAGGTGATGAAAGATTGAATATCAGTATTCGCGGTAGAGAGTATGGAGGAGGTGACGTATTCAATATTTGGGAGTGGAACGTGTCAGCAGATGTGTTCTATGAAAGATGATGTGAATCATAGAATTGAGATGAGGGAAAAGAGAGCGAGTGGTGCACTTAGAGACTGTGGAGACAAAGACTTTGTCCTAGGAGGCAAAGAGGGGAAATGTAAGCGAAGTATAGTTTTACCAACGCTCTTATATGGGTTGTGAAGCATGGTGATGAATAGGTTGCAGCGAGGAGAAGTGTCAGGAGGCAGTGGAGATGTCAAGACTGAGGCAATGTGAGGTGGAATATAATGCAGAGAAATTCGAGTTTGGAAGTTAGGAGGAGGTGCGGGATACCAAAACTGGTTGTCCCAGGGCTGCGAAGGGTTTGTTGAGGTGGATCGGACATGTAGAGAGAATGGAGCGAAACATAATGACATCAAGAGTGGTTAATCAGACTGTAGTGAAGGAAGGCAGGGGTAAGGGTCGGCCTCGGAAAGGATTGGAGGGAGGGTTAAAGGAGGTTTTGTGTGCGAGGGGCTAGGACTTCCAGCAGTGCATGCCGTGAGCGTGTTTGATAGGAGTTAATGGGACCAATGGTTTTTAATTACTTGACGTGCTGTTGGAAGTGGAAGCAAAGTAACAATTATGAAGAGGAATTCAGGGGAAACGGCAGGCCGGACTTGAGTCCTGGAGAAGGGATTACAGTGCCTGCACTCTGAAGGAGGGTGTTAATGTTGCAGTTTTAAAAACTGTAGTGTAAAGCACCTTCTGGCAAGAAGGAGTGATGGATGAATGATGGTGAAAGTTTTTCTTTTTCGGGCCACCCTGCCTTGGGTGGGAAATCGGCCAGTGTGAAATAAAAAAAATAAACATATATATAATATATATATATGATATTTATATAATATATATATATATATATATATATATATATATAATATATATAATATATAATGTATATATATAAAACAACACTGCACTAGCCAAGGACGTCGAAAACCCATGCTGCTTAGGTCTGCCTCAATGGTGAGCCGAAAACACCTACGCCCTTATCCACTAAACCTACGATCCTTTAAAAGTAGGGCATCCAGACGGAACTGGATGTTTTACTCCCTACCCAAGGACACACGATGGTGTGGATGACTCTAGGCTAATTTCATTCTAGTCCCTGTTTGGTGTACTAGTTCAATGAGCAGTATTTTATATTATTGTGACCACGAACGAGTGGGCAAATTAGGTCAATTTTTGTCACCAATCGACTAACACCCAGGCACCCATTTTACCGATGTATGAGCATAGACAACAGGTGTAAGGAAACATTCTCAGTGTTTCCACCCTTGCCGGGAATCGAACCGGGATCTTCAGCGTGTGAAGAGAGCTTTGCCAGCCATGCCACGAGCCACTACGCAAAACCAGCTGTGAAACCAAAGTGAAGAGACATACTCTTTTTATCTCAGAGGGACATATATCCTAAAATGCATCAGCACATTAATATTTACATATCTCAAACTGAAAGCTAAACTTTCTCCTAATAAAACTTATCAACAATGAAGGTTTGAAGCTCATCAGAAAAGGCATTCTCCTTCCTCTGAAGCAAACGATTCCCATAAACTACAATTATTCATTAATATTACTGATTTACATAAACACATTCTTGTGGAATGCATCAGCCTTGATTTTGTTTGAAGACAAGATGGGAGATTTAAAGAACATTCCTTATTTTACTCGCGGTGAAAATTAATAGTACTGTTTATTTTTTTTTTGTAAAAAAAGTACAACTGGGATTAATTGGTATCCGAATGAAGAACGCAAAATCCTTTCCCTTTGTGAGAAAGAGCACGCTAGAGCATGAAAATTTGAAGCATGTTCAGAGGGGCCAATTCTTCCTTATAGCAAGTAGTGTAGTATGTAGAGCAGCCCGGAGAGCGCCCCCCTTCCTTTTGTGAGTTGGGAGTGTGAGGGAAATAGGGCTGCTGCGGTTTGCAAGACTCTAAAGGCCACCTGTCCATGTATCTCCTTGGAGATGATTGTGGTCTCGTTCAAAGGAAGGCTGGTCGGGTGAGGAATCTCATATCAGGAACTAATTTCAGCCTATATATTTTTTTATTTCTCTCCTCTCTAATTTCTCTTCATGATTAATTTTTGAAGTATTCAATTGCTCTTATATGCCAATCACTGCCTCAGCCTCAAGACCACCACCACTACCATGAACACTATACCACCCTCAACAAATACAGTGCCTCTACCTCGAAACCACCCCCATGCATCGTCCCACTATTGCAACCACTGCTGCACACTATTACTGACTGCCCGCCACCCACCATCCTCACTACATCACTATCAGCACTGCCATCACCTTCACCACATCCTCGCACCACACCAGCACAATCACTACCAGCACGACTACCACCACCACCACCACCACCACCAATCAATTCTGCAACCACTGATGCCGCTGCCACCCTCATCACCACATCACCACCCACACTCCCACCATTTACCGCCACCCACACCAACCACCACCATACGACCACTAACACTCCCACCATCACTCCCACCATATCCCCACATCCCTCCATCACAAGCAGCTCTTGCCACACGTATCTGAGGAAATGGTTCCCACACCCCAATCTCATGCTAACTCTGATACTTTCGATTATCGAGGGTTGAGCTATCTTTGATATAATGTGACACGAGTCTAGTAGCATTTATCGGTAACAATTTGCTATTTCTCTCTCCACTCCTTCGCTGACCTCTGCTCAAAAATATTTTACTGTGGTATATCTAGAGAGGGAAGTTCTTAAATATATACCATCTCTCCTTTATTTTCCTTTCCTTCTCTCCTCTTCTGAGTGTCCACCTTCTTCGTTCTTAAGTAGGGAAAATCTTTGTCTATCCATAATAACGTTTACGCTTATTTAGGAATAATAATTCTTTATTTTATAATGGTTTAAATCATTCATACTAAGTGTGTATGGATTACTGCATACATAATTAACAAAATAAATATCTCAGCCTGATTGTTTGACTTTCTTAGGTCTTCCCGGGCTTCTAATCATCTGGTAAACAATCATAAAAAAATCTTTTACACTTGCTTGCTGTCTAATCTGTGGCTCATGGGCCACAGATTTTAGGGGTATCTCTGATTTCACAAGGGGAATTGAATCTGGTGCACTGCTTTCACTACATTGTTTTTTTATTCCATTTAACTGTGATACTTTTTTGTAACTGCATTTAAAACCATCTTAGATCATTTGAAATTTATTTTAGACAAATCTTTAAAGTAATCGTGTAATTTTTTATATACACACAGGTAGTCCAAAGGTTTCTAGAGTGTTTCAATGTATTTTAAAGAATATCTCAAGGGAGAAACAATTACATGATGGTAATGTATTTCATGGAAATGTGATCATTACATTCTGGTAATACCTGCAGAAGGGACTGAAGCAGTAATATTGAAGTCGAGTGTTTCATTTTGCCAAGGTAGAGTTCATTCATGGTTTATAATGGAAATGTCTTTTATTGTTGCTTATGTTTCATGGATGTGTATTGTGTATTTTTAATTAATGCTTCCTCAGATAATGTATTGCATAATAGTGTTTCAAGTGCTTGATAGGTAACGTATACGAAAATAATGTTTTCAAGATATTCTTCTATTGCAGAGGATGTGTATACTACTAAAGAATGATTTTACTTCCAAAAGAACGTCGCTAATAAAAATTAAATAGAGCGTTATATGTGATGGCCAAACGATTATCAAAAGCTCGTTTTCTCGTCTTGGCTACCCTAACTATAAGCAAGATCTCTGCCTACAGGTCAAGCAAAAGTTTTATCCCCTAAACTCTTCCTCTTCGTACGTCTCCTGCCTGTAGCGGCGTGATACCGGAGTCTACGGCGTTTTCCCCCCTGCTCCTTCCCTTGGCCTCTCCACTGCATTGGAGAAACTGGCTACTCCTACCATAATAAAGGACGCAAAAAGAAAGGGTTAGGACTTTCTGACACTAATAATGCTCTTTTTCTGTCACGATAAGATCACAGTCATCCGAATACCTGTTTTCCCTGCCAAAACTGTTTACCCTTGTTTTAGGCCGCCCTTATACCGAACAATCCTAAATGAATCTATTCCTGTTTGTCCTTCTGTAAGAGCTTTCTTACTCATTACAATGTCAATGCACGCATAACAAGCAAAACACCACTCGAAACTTGACCTAACTTTATCTCCTCTCCATACACGTTCACCTTACCAATATTTTCACTGTCTTGTTCTTCTGACTAGTTTGGGTTCCATAAGAACCACTCTCTGCCCTTTTTTTTTCCAATAAATACTTTACCGCACTACTTTTTATGCCATCTTCATCACTGATGCACCCTACTTCCACTGATACTGCTGCTACATTCTACTACAGCTACTACGACTACTACTCTCTTACAACAACTACTACTACTACTGCGGCCTGCTACTATTACTACTGCAGCTGGTACTACTACTACCACAACTACTACTATAATATTGTTCTCATTCCTCTCCGTTGTCCCTCTCCCATCCCCGCCCCCCTCTCGTATATATCAGGCTTCCTTCCGTTCTTTGCTTTCTTCAAACCTCTAAAAAAAACCCTGCTTGAGTCACCAGGCGCTTGGCCTGGCAGCCTGATGCCAGGAATGGCTCAAATGGAGGCAGACTTTTGAGAGATTGATAGCCTCAAACCAGCGACAAACACTGGACCTGCGATACTTTAAGATTTAATCTTGACTCTGGCCAGCACATCTACTACTCCATGCGAGCTCACTGTGTGAGCGGTGAGGTAGCAGACGAGTTTAAGTAGAGAGACTTGCACTACTGAACAGCCTGGAACCGAAACAACTTACTTGAACCGAAGACTATCTGTCCTCCAGAAACAGGGCGTCGACACGATTTGGATATTAAAAATATAATCAAAAAAAGCGTCTAAGGCCACAAGGGCTATACAGCGCTGCAGGGTAGGAAGGAAGCAAGGGAAATAGGAATGCAGAAGGGAGGGGGGATGATCATCAGGTTACAGAAAACAGCGGGGCACGTGGATTAGTACGGGGTTAGAGGGTAGCAATAGGAAACAAGAAGAAAAGAACTGAAAGTATCAGAATTTGTGAAGTAAGTCAGTCGTTGTCAAAAAGTACCATGAGGAGAAGTCCGGGATGAAAGGTGGGTCCAATCAGCGAGAAGGGAAGAAAGAGAGAGCACAGCGGGCGTAAGATGCGACGACAGTGTTAAATTCGTGCGTGCTCGTTGATAAAGTTGGGCAGTCCAACAGAATGTTGGCAGTGGCTGACAGATAATGGGAGCTTGCAATTCTCACAGAAGAGGACAAGACGCCTCTCCAGAGATATCCATGAGTAAGGACGAGTATGGCCCAATGCGAAGACGGGAGAGAGTAGTCCTCCCAACACTCGACACGGGAGATAATACACGGCCAGTAACCTATACTCGGTTAATAACATAAGTATGTTTGCCGATCATAGTAGAACCAACGAATGTTGCCAACGGATGTTGAGGTGGGACGAATAACAGCAAAATCGTCGGTACATGGAAAACCTCTAAAAGAAACTGGATAGGGATCATGTATCTGCTGACCGCGCAGCCAGTGTCTTCCTTTTCATTTGCCCTGTACGACAACAAGACCAGGGACCCAACAAAAAACAATATCTTTATGCTTAGTAAAGATTGGCGTCGTAGCCAAAGTTGGATACGGAGGACTACGGGGGGAGGTGTTATCAAATTTTTGACTAGCCTGTAAAGCACAAAGGGATCTGTACAACCACAAATGAATGACACAGCAAAGATGCAATACGGATAATGTGCTGTATAGGAATGGTCATATAATTCAGCAGTAAAAAATACTAGCTGAAGAATAGAAAAATGCCCTTTACACCTGATCCGGAACACAGCTGCGATCCAACGCCGTCGAGACTTAGAGCCATCAGTGTACACAGCAATGGCATGAAATGAGAGTGAAAGTGGTCAATAAAACGAGAGCGGGAAGCGAACCCGAGACAGTTGGGCTTTTCGAGCAAGGGAGGGAGAAAGAACAGACACGAACAGCTGGAAACATCCCAGGGGGGTAGGGAAAAGAATGAGATGCTACATTACATAGAAAGGTGGGTAGTTGAAGAGAAGACAATAGCGAATGAAGGAAGGCGAATAGCGAAGGGACGGAGTAAGCAGGGGCGGGCGAACAAATAAAGAATGTCTACAAATATCAGTGACCATCCTAGGAAAATGGAAGGATTGCGGAGATCATGAGAGCGTACATAGTAGCGCAAAGCAATGGGCATCACGGCGATCGGATAAAGGATTGAACGTTCGCTTCTTTTGCATAGAGGCAATTCGACAGGGAAGAGCGAAAACACCAAGGCATAAACGTAATCCTTTGGTGATGAAATGGGGGGGGTTAAGGCTAGAGATAAAGTAGCAGAGATCCGCTGAATTAATCTGGTCACCAAAATTCAAGTATTCGATAAAATAAGGGAGAATGTAGGTGAAGGAGGGTTTCGACGATCCAGCACCCCACGTAAAGATAGCAAGTGGTTATAAGAAGGTTCAGCCGGCTGTGACAAGTTGCCTATCAGAGAGGTAATGTGAGGTTTCAGGATAACCTACGATCCAAAGAATGAAGGCCCCGAAACTTTACTGTATTCACGTACGAGGGATACGTGAGCCATAGAGGTACAAAGGATGATCATAGATGACAGAGCGTTCTAGTGAAAGTGATTTGGTGGTTTTAGTTTGCTGGAAAAATTTTAAAAACCCATGTGTGGTGGCCGTAAAAACAAATGGAAAACACGGTCGACTGCATGCCGGAGAGAAACAGTAAGGAGGGTGACAGTCACGCCTGCCACAGGCAATAGCGAAGTCATCAACAAAGAGTGAGAACCCAAATTATTATGGAAGACTAGAGGCCCAAAATCATTAAATAGCAAGGAGAAAAAGTTGTTGTGGCTCAGAACACATCCCTGGGGGTCACCTTCAGCTTGGAACAAAGTCCGGGGAGACAACATAATTTAACCCTAACACGGAAATGCCTGTCATTAAAAAGTTCTACGTAAGGATGGTAGATGCCTCGAAGGCCTAAGGAGTGGGCTTGGGCAAAAATTATTATACCTCCAAGTCTGTGACATAGGCCTTCTCAAGGTCAAAAAATATGGCAATAACTGAGGTGGTTAATCGCAAAGGCATACGAACATACGTATCCAAGCGCAGTAAGGTGGTCTATGGTAGAACGTCCTTACGAAAGCCATATTGACGAGTGGAGAGACTGTTGTGGTGGTCCTCTATATACCACATAAACGTCTATTTACTAGACGTACCCATTACTTTGCAAACTGCACAGGTAAAAGCAATGACGATTGTGGGAGGTTTCATTCCCGTAGTGCCTGGTTGGCGGAAAGGGAACTGGCGGATTTTTCCCCACAGCGTGGAAGAACACCTTGTGACCCACATAAGATTGTAAAAGGCGTAATAGGACTGCAAGGCCTTGACTGAAGTAAATGTTGAAGCAAACAAAATGAAGACGTCGGCCCAGCTGCCGAGATCGACAAGCTGAGAGTGTTTGCCTCCAGTTCTAGAAGTGATAAAAGGCACTTAACTGTTCTTTCTCTGAGAGAAGAAAAGTCCAAGGGGTGCTAACGAACTCTCTGGCAGACTTATGAGGAATGAAATGAGGGGGCATAGATGGAGTCCCGAGAATACTGACCAGATGATTGCCAAGTTCATTGCAACACTAGTGGGTTTCTATATCAACACCGGCAACCCGCAGAACAGGAGCCGGGTCAGGAGAATAAATACACTCAGTTTTCGTACTTTTTCCAGACCTGCACACAATAGAGGAAGCAGAGGAGATGGTGGAGACATAATCCGCCAGCAAGTGCGTTTAGCGTCACGGATGACACGGCGAGCGATCGCAAACGCTTCGTTAAAATCAAGCGTCGCTCTGGGTTCTAATGTAACACGGTAGCCTGACCCAAGCAGCGCGTTTCAAAACGGTACTGCACGAGCACAATGCAGGAGACCACCAAGGCACCGCATATCTGAGAGATGCCTGTCCCGAAGATGGGGTATAGAATGATAATGCTGTGCGGTGAAAACGGAGTTGACCGAAAGAGTGTAAAAGCTCAACGATGAGGACGAAGAAGGAACCTCATAATAAAAACCGTCAATTGTGAGTAAAGGTTCCACATAGCCCGTATTTAAATTGCCAGCAGATTGGGTGCGAAGAGGTGGCGAATATGAAGTGGGTAAAGTAAGAAAGAATGGGAAATGAACACTGTCAAGTAAGACCGCGAACAGACCAAGTAAAGACTAATGCGCCGGAGGAAGAGCAAACATTAAGGATCGATGCACGAGAGAGTATGATCCGAGTATCAAAATAGGGTTTGAGTACCTGTATTTATAAAAATGGAGTGTGTTGGGTGGCAAGAAAAGCCTCAAACCTGCATTCCACGGTAATCACAGTGATGATACCCTCCCCAGAGGAAATGGTGGGCATTCAAATCACCGAGTAACAGAATCGGTGGCGGTAATGACGAAACAAGGAAGGCAAAATCCGGAAATAGAAAATGCCCACGAAGGAGAGAGAATAAAGAAACAGACGTATAACCACCTATGTAAGTGGATACGGGCTGCTGTGAAATGCAGCGAAGTATGAATAGAATGCTGATGGAACGGAATACAGTGCGGAGCAAAGGGCACTTTCATTAAAGGTCCCATCAGGAAAAGGATTCAGTAAGAATACAATAAATTATAGCCTGAGAAGTGAGAAATAACAGCAGAGTGTAAATTTTGGTCCTGTAAGGCACACACCAACAGGGCAAAACTGGGAAGAGTAGACATCTTAAGCTCACCCTCGATTACCCCTGAGTCGCGTATAATCCACTGCAAAAAGGGCCATGATTGGCAATGATAAAAGATACTTGTAAATCCGCAGTAAGGGTTCTACCTACGGACAGAAGGGTAATAAAAGTCCACATGCGGAGGCAGTGAAAATGTTCAACAGCGAAGGAACGGTGCGCAGTGAAGAAAGGAGTTGCGCAGATGGAGACATGAGGAGAGAGAAAAAGAGCGGAAGGTGGATCAGTGTCCATTGATTGGTTTGGTCTCTGCAATAATTCAGGAGATTGCTTCAAGTGTTTCGGAATCAGAATGTCGTATGGTAGACAAATATGGGAATGGTAGGGGGTAGATGAAGTAAAGAAAGGAACTGTAATGGACTGTAACCAAGGTAGGGGGGGGGCGAAAGGGTGAGGAACTGGAGAAAGCGTGGCAGGGGACAGAAGATGCCAGGAACCTGGGAGGTGGCAGAAGAGGAAGAAACTTTGGAGGGAACGGGGATGAAGGTACATTACGAGGAGGAGGGTGAACCTCTGCACTTTAACAGAGCCAGATGAGAGGGGAAGAACAAGGGACAGAGAACAGGGAGGGTAAAATGAGGAGGTGAAGATGGGTAGAGGTGTTACCGTACCATTTTTTTGACTTTTGTAGAAGTAAGATGGACGATTGTGGAAGAGGTGTGTCGTAAGAGGTCACGTCGATACTGGCTTGTAAGAGAAACTCAAGAAGCGATATTAGACTGGTTGCGTTGAATTAGGGACGTCTGAGCCGAAGGACAGCAAAGGATTAGATACAGGAGTGATTAAATGGGAGAGTTAACCACAGAGGTTGTGTAGAAGATGGAATACCATAAGTGGGGGGACGTTTTTGAAACACGGAATAAGAAACACTGTGGGAGTCCACCCTTGGAGGCGGAGATGAGAAACAGCCATGGCATAAGGGAGACCATCTGTCTCCTTTGATGTAACGATATCCCGTGCTCGTAAAATAGAACCTGACACCGGCGAGAGTCCGAGGGTGATCCTCATGACAGTTAAGGCAAGAGTGAGAATCGATTGCAAGACGATATATAGAATGGTCATCGGCACCACAGACCTGGGCATATCGCGATAGATTCTGCAATATTTCGCTGGATGGCCAAAATCGTGCCTACAATTTACTACACTGTTTAGGTTAAGGGGTATCCCTTTCGAACTTGTTAAACCGATGTCCTGCTATATAAACGGAGGATGGGAGTTCTCGGCTTCAAAAGTTAACCGAGCCCATCATGCTAATGGTATCGTCACCGCCACGGGCAAGGAAGAACGTAAGTGTCTACCATGAGGATTGGGAGATCTAGGAGTTCCAGCTGTTCTAGAATGTTCGTGCCACATGTCCTGGAAATTTTTTGTTGAACAATGGTATGAGGCAGAAACGGTAGCCACACCAAGAATTGAGGGAATGATGTTTTTCAAGGGTGACAGAACAGTATCTATATGGGAAAAGACGAGAGAGCTCACGAGCCTGGGTAGCATTCTGAACGGTAATGATGCGGCTGTACCGCTCTTAGAAGCATGAAAAGAAAAAATCTTTAACCAACATGGCCGTAGGAGTTGCCTTGACCAATACTTGGTCAGAAAGATAGGCAGTAGAGGAATTGGTCCGTAAAGTGAAGAATTTAGTCCCCTGTTCAGTCTGAAAACTTAGAGCGTGGAAAGGTAATGAGAAGGACGTGTTCCGATCGTTTCTGAGAAGAACGAGAAGTGAAGGTGGAGAAGTAACATCAGGAATGTAATTGATGACGTTTAGGCTTGGGACCAGAGTGGTCCCGACGTGGCACGGGTCGGGCGAATGAAAATTGCCGCACCGTAGAGGGGGAAGCCGGAAGCATAGTCAGAGGGAGCAAGGTTGATAAATAAAGGGGGTCAGTCGAGGCCTCAGTACCTGAAGCGGGTGGGGAAACACAGGCAATGGGGACGAGGTATGGGAATGCCCCTAAAGAGTGGTCCAAAGACAGGCGGGGTCGAAGGGGGGCGGTATCAAAAGGGGCCCCCGGGGGGGGTACCAGGTTCATGACTAGGGCTGCCAGGGTTGGTTACTTCTTTCTTTTTGTTTTTAAAAAAAAAAAAGAAAGAAGAAAAAAAAATAAAAATAAAAAAAAAAAAAAAAAAAAAAAAAAGGGGGGGGGCCCGGGGAGGGATTTCCCTAGGAGGAATAAAGGGGCCAGAAATCCCCTCCGCCCCCCAAGGGACTCGAACCGCTAGTAGCAGTGCAGCAGGGAAACCCCCCGGCCCATCCCTCCCCTTCTGCCAGTAAACCGCAAATCGGGGATAGCAACCTCACATCTGCCGAGCAAACCTGGGGGGGGACAAAAGGAGGGGGGGCGGATATCCGCCAAAAAGCTACCCCTTCAGCCACCCCCCCCCAATCCGAAAGGTGGCTTCCAGATACACCCGTCCCCCAAAAGACCCCCCAAAGCTACTGGGATCCCGGGAAGGGGATCGGGACCCCCAGGCAATCCAATTCCACGGCAAACTACGCCACCGCCAAGAAACCCAACGGAAGGGGGAGGGCCCCCGGGTTTGTCCTTTCCCCTCCCCAGGAACTACGGCCTGGGGGAGAAATCACGAAGGAAAAAAGGGGGGAAGGGGCCCAAAAGGGGGGGGTGGGGGAGGAGGGGGAAGGGAAAAAAGGGGGAGGATGGGGAGGATGGGATAGGGGAGGGGAGAATGGGGGGAAATTGGGTTCGGTCTGGGGGAAGAAGACCGACAGGGCAAATTTCCCTAAACCCAAGGCCTTTCACCACCCCAAAGGAGCCCCCCTGAAGGGGGACGACGATTGGAGGTTAGTACACCACTTCGCTGAAAAAAAACACCGTGCTTTGTCTAGGGTACCCCCGCCAAGAGCTTAAATTTATTCACTTGACCCAAAAAAAGGCTCACCGTGGCCATTCATAGGCTAAAAAACAGATATCATTTCTACAAACTGACACTCCTTCGGAAGCCAGGGACGTATCCCCCCAAGGGAAAAGACCCCGTCAGGGCTTGGGTCCTGGTGATTTAATTTTCATTAACCTTTCGCTTTTTCCTTGTGACAATTAATGTATCAATTTTGACCATAATGTCGTAATAAACTTACCTCTTTGAGCGGGTTTTTTTTTGTAATGTTCCAGTCGGGGTATTGTGCCTCTTTTTTTCCCTGAAAAATTCTTGCTAGAAAAAATAACTTTTCATAAAAAGGGGTTTATAGGGGGTTGGGCCCCCAAAGGGTTTGGGGGAGGGGCTACTTTTTTTAAATTGATGACGTGAGTAGTTAGTTTCAGTGTCCCTCGGGAAGGATGTGTGTATGAGCGGGGGAAAGCTGGGTTGGGGAGATTTACCGATTTTTATTAACTGGAAATAATTTAAGGTCTTACTGGCAGGGATTTTGAAAAAACTGTGAAACATTCCTACTGAGTAATATTCACTTTGACAGTTTTTCAAAGATGAAAAATGACCTTGCAGCTAGATTGTGAAATTGCTAGAGAAGGGTGGAAATCTATGCTTAATATTGGACAAAAAGGGGTGTCTAGATATACCATTGGCTACGGACGTTCAGATCGATCAACCCCTTGAATTAATGGGCAAGAACATGCAGGCGTTTGGATCCGAAAAAGCAAAAAAGAGGAAAAGGGAGCTGGGGCACGCCTAGAGCCCGGAGGGAATTTGATAATCGTGTGTCCACCTAACATAGTCAAAGGTATGCAATTCCCAGCGGTTTTTGGTGTTTTTTTTATGTTAAAATATCAATATTTGTGCAATTTCATAATCTGTACTAATCACTGGGAATAGGATTTTTGAGAATTCATTTCTTTTTTTCTTTTTATTGGGATAAATTTTTTATGATTGGCCCGGGCCCCCAAGAACTTCAGGAAAAGGGGGTTTCATGGGAAATTCAGGAAGTCTATACAACCAGTTCTACTCTCAATAAACGTATAAAGGCACTATGAGATTTTTTTCCCCCATATAGTAAAGTTCAATGTATTGTTGATTTTTCCGAAAGTGCATTTATTTGTTTTTTTTTTGATGAGCAATTATTTAGAACCCATCATTCGAATTTTTCAAAAGTTATTCAAGGGGCCTGTTTTTTACTTTTTTATGTAGTAGTCTTGGGAAAAAAT
>NC_069434.1:30249443-30259443 GCF_026875155.1 Cherax quadricarinatus | reverse complement strand
TTGGAGGGATATGTTGTGTATCTTTATACGTATATGCTTCTAAACTGTTGTATTCTGAGCACCTCTGCAAAAGCAGTGATAATGTGTGAGTGTGGTGAAAGTGTTGAATGATGATGAAAGTATTTTCTTTTTGGGGATTTTCTTTCTTTTTTGGGTCACCCTGCCTCGGTGGGAGACGACCGACTTGTTGAAATTATATATATATATATATATATATATATATATATATATATATATAATATATATATATATATATAATATATATATATATATATATATAATATAATCAGTACTCATGCTTTTTTTACTTCGTTTCAACAGCCACATTTCTTTACTTGCGTCTTGGAAATTTTTATTTTCGTCTGCATTATCTCTTGAAAATACTGTCAATACTTAATATTTGTTACTGCATAAATATCTTCACGTTTTCGGTTGTAGGCATTCTTACTATCTTATCATACTTATTGCTTGTTTTATTCTTCTCTATCTTCCAAATAATTTCTCCTCCTTTACTACCTCCTGCTATTATTTAATCTCCTCCTGTACTATCTCCTCCTATTATTCCACCACTTCCAATTTCGTCTCTGAGGTAAAAGGTCACATGTGCAACTAATATAGCATTTTATTGTTGCATTAATTGCACTTGTGTCCTCTCTCCTAACATACTGTCTGTAATTCTACCAACATTATTACACCATTTTTTCTACTTCATCCTCCGCCTCCTGTGCTTCCTCCACCTCCTGTGCTTCCTCCACCTCCTGTGCTTCCTCCACCTCCTGTGCTTCCTCCACCTCCTGTGCTTCCTCCACCTCCTGTGCTTCCTCCACCTCCCGTGCTTCCTCCACCTCCCGTGCTTCCTCCACCTCCTGTGCTTCCTCCACCTCCTGTGCTTCCTCCACCTCCTGTGCTTCCTCCACCTCCTGTGCTTCCTCCACCTCCTGTGCTTCCTCCACCTCCTGTGCTTCCTCCACCTCCTGTGCTTCCTCCACCTCCTGTACCTCCTCCACCTCCTGTACCTCCTCCACCTCCTGTACCTCCTCCACCTCCTGTACCTCCTCCACCTCCTGTACCTCCTCCACCTCCTGTACCTCCTCCACCTCCTGTGCCTCCTCCACCTCCTGTGCCTCCTCCACCTCCTGTGCCTCCTCCACCTCCTGTGCCTCCTCCACCTCCTGTGCCTCCTCCACCTCCTGTGCCTCCTCCACCTCCTGTGCTCCTCCACCTCCTGTGCCTCCTACATATCCTTACACCTCTCATATTTCTCATCCCTCTAATTCATCTCCTAATCTGCCTTTCTTATCCTCTTTCTACTTTCCGTCCTTCACCTCCTCTTCCACATCATCGACCATCTTTTGCACCTCCTCCACTTCAACTTTACTTCCTCTTTAACCTCCTCTTTTCACCTACATCTTATCCTCGCATACTGTCTTCTCCCCACTTATTATTCAATCATTCTCACTTACTTCCCATTCCTTCCCCTCCCTCAAACTACTGCTCCTTATTTTTTTTAACCTCCTCTTCTTTCCCACATCTACTTTGTTTCTTCACCTAATCTTTCACCACTTCCTCCACTTCATCTTCCACATTATCCTCCACCTCTCAATCAATCTCTTACCCTTCTTATCTTGCCACATTTAATCTCGGATGCATCGCAGTGTATTTTCTGTAAAAAAAAAAAACTCAGAGATTTAGTTTTCCTACACTACTCCAAGTGTGGTTAACACAACTGGGAAGCAACTGAATATTTTTGTGAAGAAACATATAGCCATGTGGACCACGTCTGAATGTGACCACCTCTTTAACTACTGCATTTCTGTGCTTCTTTCATTGACTTCCGTTTCAAAGTTTCCGTCCTCATTACAGGTGAAGGTTCTATCAGACAAGACACACAGGCGAAGGTTCTCTCAGACAAGACACATAGGTGAAGGTTCTCTCAGACGAGACACACAGGTGAAGGTTCTCTCAGACAAGGCACACAGGTGAAGGTTCTCTCAGACGAGACACACAGGTGAAGGTTCTCTCAGACAAGACACACAGGTGAAGGTTCTCTCAGACAAGGCACACAGGTGAAGGTTCTCTCAGACGAGACACACAGGTGAAGATTCTCTCAGACAAGGCACACAGGTGAAGGTTCTCTCAGACAAGACACATAGGTGAAGGTTCTCTCAGACGAGACACATAGGTGAAGGTTCTCTCAGACGAGACACACAGGTGAAGGTTCTCTCAGACAAGACACACAGGTGAAGGTTCTCTCAGACGAGACACATAGGTGAAGGTTCTCTCAGACAAGACACATAGGTGAAGGTTCTCTCAGACAAGACACAGGTGAAGGTTCTCTCAGACGAGACACACAGGTGAAGGTTCTCTCAGACAAGACACACAGGTGAAGGTTCTCTCAGACAAGACACACAGGTGAAGGTTCTCTCAGACAAGACACACAGGTAGAGGTTCTTTCAGACAAGACACACAGGTGGAGGTTCTCTCAGACAAGACACACAGGTGAAGGTTCTCTCAGACAAGACACACAGGTGAAGGTTCTCTCAGACAAGACACACAGGTGAAGGTTCTCTCAGACAAGGCACACAGGTGAAGGTTCTCTCAGACAAGGCACACAGGTGAAGGTTCTCTCAGACAAGGCACACAGGTGAAGGTTCTCTCAGACAAGACACACAGGTGAAGGTTCTCTCAGACAAGACACACAGGTGGAGGTTCTCTCAGACAAGGCACACATGTGGAGCACATGCACCTCATTCGTCAAATTGTTGGTATTACATATTAAATTTAATGATGCCCCTTGTGTACAGTTGTCCCTCAAAGACCACTAGTTATGCCAATGTCACACACACACATACACACACACACACACACACACACACACACACACACATCCCATCTATGATGTTGTTACACAATGTCGCTAGCCATGATGTTGTATCACACGTACATGCAACTAGCCATGATGTAACACACGCGCATGCAACTAGCCATGATATTGTGACACACACACATGCAACAAGCCATGATGTAACACACATGAAGCTAGCCAAGATTTTGTAGCACAGACATGCAACTAGCCATTATATGACACACACTTGCAACTAGCCATGATGTAACACATACACATGCCACTAGCTATGATGTAACACATACACGTCACTAACCATGATGTAACACATACACATGCCACTAGCCATGATGTAACACTTACACGTCACTAGCCATGATGTAACACATACACATGCCACTAGCCATGATGCAGCACACATGCCACTAGCCATGATGTAACACATACACATGCCACCAGCCATGATGTCACACGTACCACCGGTTACGTTCTAGTCACATACGCATCACTATACAAGATGTTACACACACGCATACAACCAATAATATTGTTTTCTCTCGCATGCTACGAGTTGGTTGTCATCATTCGCATACCACCGGTTATGTTGTCACTCACACACCACCGGTTATGTTGTCACTCACACACCACCAGTTATGTTGTCACTCACACATCACCGGTTATGTTGTCACTCACACACCACCAGTTATGTTGTCACTCACACATCACCGGTTATGCTGTCACTCACAAACCACCGGTTATGCTGTCACTCACAAACCACCGGTTATGTTGTCACACACCACCGGTTATGCTGTCACTCACACATCACCGGTTATGTTGTCACTCACACACCACCAGTTATGCTGTCACTCACAAACCACCGGTTATGCTGTCACTCACAAACCACCGGTTATGTTGTCACACACCACCGGTTATGCTGTCACTCACACATCACCGGTTATGCTGTCACTCACACATCACCGGTTATGTTGTCACTCACACACCACCAGTTATGTTGTCACTCACACATCGCCGGTTATGCTGTCACTCTCACATCACCGGTTATGCTGTCACTCTCACATCACCGGTTATGTCACTCACACACCACCGGTTATGTTGTCACACACATCATCGGTTATGTCACTCACACACCACCTGTTATGTTGTCACTCACACATCACCGGTTATGCTGTCACTCACACATCACCGGTTATGCTGTCACTCACACACCACCGGTTATGTCACACCACCGGTTATGCTGTCACTCACCAGTTATATAATTTTCACATACCACCAGCTATATAATTGTGACGTACCACCAGTTGTATAGTTGTCACTCAACACCAATTGTTTACTTGGCACTCACATAAAATGTATACTGTCGACATCTTGTCTTATTATTTCTCCCATCAGGGAGAAGTTTTTGATGCTGGTTAAATGCTCTTGATCTAAGGAAGAGGAGCCAACCTTTCCATGGATCAAACCTATTTACCTCCAATTCCCCATGGGCTACATTACACTGTCATCTTCATTCTCCTCTCGGCGTCATTATCATCATCTTTCACTGCGCTACGTCCTTCCTTCTTCATTTGCATCATGTTCACCCCTCACTGTGTCATCTTTAACCTCTGCATCATCTTAACCCTCTCTATGTCATCTCCTTCACCCTCTCTCTATGGCATCTCCTTCACCCTCTCTCTATGGCATCTCCTTCACCCTCTCTCTATGGCATCTCCTTCACCTCTCTCTATGGCATCTCCTCACCCTCTCTCTATGGCATCTCCTTCACCCTCTCTCTATGGCATCTCCTTCACCCTCTCTCTATGGCATCTCCTTCACCCTCTCTCTATGGCATCTCCTTCACCCTCTCTCTATGGCATCTCCTTCACCCTCTCTCTATGGCATCTCCTTCACCCTCTCTCTATGGCATCTCCTTCGCCCTCTCTCTATGGCATCTCCTTCACCTCTCTCTATGCACTCCTTCACCCTCTCTCTATGGCATCTCCTTCACCCTCTCTCTATGGCATCTCCTTCACCCTCTCTCTATGGCATCTCCTTCACCCTCTCTCTATGGCATCTCCTTCACCCTCTCTCTATGGCATCTCCTTCACCCTCTCTCTATGGCATCTCCTCACCCTCTCTCTATGGCATCTCCTTCACCCTCTCTCTATGGCATCTCCTTCACCCTCTCTCTATGGCATCTCCTTCACCTTCTCTCTATGGCATCTCCTTCACCTTCTTTCTATGGCATCTCCTTCACCTTCTCTCTATGGCATCTCCTTCACCCTCTCTCTATGGCATCTCCTTCACCTTCTCTCTATGGCATCTCCTTAAACCCTCTCTCTATGCATCTCCTTCACCTTCTCTCTATGGCATCTCCTTCACCTTCTCTCTATGGTATCTCCTTCACCTTCTCTCTATGGCATCTCCTTCACCTTCTCTCTATGGCATCTCCTTCACCCTCTCTCTATGGCATCTCCTTCACCCTCTCTCTATGGCATCTCCTTCACCCTCTCTCTATGTCATATCCTTCACCCTCTCTCTATGGCATCTCCTTCACCTTCTCTCTATGTCATCTCATTCACCTTCCCTCTATGGCATCTCCTTCACCCTCTCTCTATGGCATCTTCACCTTCTCTCTATGTCATCTCCTTCACCCTCTCTCTATGGCATCTCCTTCACCTTCTCTCTATGTCATCTCATTCACCTTCTCTCTATGGCATCTCCTTCACCCTCTCTCTATGGCATCTCCTTCACCTTCTCTCTATGTCATCTCATTCACCTTCTCTCTATGGCATCTCCTTCACCCTCTCTCTATGGCATCTCCTTCACCCTTTCTCTATGTCATCTCCTTCACCTTCTCTCAATGTCATCTCCTTCACCCTCTCTCTATGTCATCTCCTTCACCCTCTATGTCATCTCCTTCACCCTCTCTATCTTCTTCACCCACTCTCTGTCATCTCCTTCACCCTCTCTCTATGTTATCTTCTTCACCCTCTCTCTATGTTATCTTCTTCACCCTCTTTCTCTGTCATCTCCTTCACCCTCTCTCTATGTTATCTTCTTCACCCTCTCTCAAATGTTATCTTCTTCACCCTCTCTCTATGTCATCTCCTTCACCCTCTATGTTATCTTCTTCACCCTCTCTCTCTCTGTCATCTCCTTCACCCTCTCTCTATGTCATCTCCTTCACCCTCTATGTTATCTTCTTCACCCACTCTCTATGTCATCTCCTTCACCCTCTCTCTATGTCATCTCCTTCACCCTCTATGTTATCTTCTTCACCCTCTCTCTCTCTGTCATCTCCTTCACCCTCTATGTCATCTCCTTCACCCTCTATGTTATCTTCTTCACCCACTCTCTATGTCATCTCCTTCACCCTCTCTCTATGTCATCTCCTTCACCCTCTATGTTATCTTCTTCACCCACTCTCTATGTCATCTCCTTCACCCTCTCTCTATGTCATCTCCTTCACCCTCTATGTTATCTTCTTCACCCACTCTCTATGTCATCTAGTTTCTCTCTCATTCTCCTACAAAGCTTTAAACATTACGAGTATTTAGGTCAGTGCCTTGATGCTGTTGAAGAGTTCTTCCTGCAAATAATAGAATTTATCCTTCCCTTTCTCGGATCAAATCAGAAGGCTACGTATGACTCTTGGCTTAATTGGTGCTACATCAGTATTGTGAGGGAAAAGCCCTTAAAAAAAGGGGTGGTCTGATTTGCTTTAATTTCTACTCCTGGTAGAATTAACCCTACCTGGTGTGGGTTAAAGTTTGGAGAATCACTTCACTTCCACTCTTCTCCTGATCAGGTGAGGTGATCTACCATATTTCTGTCCATTGTTACTGATTTATCTGATTACCAGTAATGATGTTAAAGTAGAATACCACCCTTTGTCTTTCTTCAATGTTATTCTTATTAACTCTTAGGTAACAAGTGTTGTTTTTTTATCATCTGTGCTGCTGGCCTGGTCAGCCATGGTAGACGCTAGTTACTGGAGCAAGATCCCTGTCAGCGGGACATATTGGGACATAACGACTCCTCATGTCTTCGAAATATGAAGTGTGGTACTGTGACCAAGTATTGACAGGACGGACGAACATCGGACGAACACCGCCACCCAGGATAACCAACAACTTTTCTTCTAAAAACATCACAGAAAACCATCCTGGGCATAAGACACTCCTGTCTCAACATCATCCTCAAACCACAGCGGCCAATTTTATTTTTCAGAATTTTAATTAAAATTCTTAGAAAATTATCTTAGTTATTATTCCTCAAGTTATTCATGATTTATTTTTCCATTCTTTTGTTCAAGCGGAAGGCGTTCCTTTGACAAGTATAATAATAATAATGGTAAGTCATAATAATAAACAATAATAATAATGACTAATTAATATAATATTTGATTGCTTGTTCCCCATAAAAACTTTTCTTGCCAAATAATTTTTTTATACTTCCTCAGATTTCGATAAGATAATCTGTATTTTTGTTTTCTATTTCCACTATTTCATTTTTGTTAATCAACTACAATCATATTTCTTCATTCTAAGTTAGTGACAATCGTCTAAGTTTATTATTCAGCAAAATACGATTCATTCTTTTGATTTTAATTATTCCTCAAAGATTTCTTCTTTTGCCAAAGCCTTTTTTTCCATTCAATTTTATTTCATTCATCAAAGGTCTTTTCATTCCTCTTATTTTTTTTTTCGTTTATCAAAGCTTTTTCTCGTTCTTCATTTTTTTACGTTGATCAAAATTACTTGTTCATCGAAGATTTAGTTTCACATATAAAATATTTTTCTCGTTCCTCTTAAGCCTTTTTTTTTTTTTAATTTGTCAGTTTATTTTTATTTATCAGTTAATCTTTAATCCATCAGTGTTTTCCTATGTCCAAGCTTTTTCATTACTTAAAGATTTTTGTCATTCCTTGAGAATTTCACTTCATAAAAAATTTTTATTCATGAAAGTATTTCTTCCTCAACTTTATTATACATCACAGTTTTATTTATTCAAAGTTTATTTCCATGCTAAGCTTTTTTTTAACATTCAACAGAGCTATCTTAAATAGCTCTTTTTTTTACGTGCATTGAAGCTCTTGCATTTATAAAAACTTTTTTCAGTCATCCAAAAATTGTCTTCATCAAATTTTCTTTATTAACGTTTTATCATTCGTCAAATCTTCCTTCAACCATAAAAATTCTTCCTGTGATTCTCTTACTGAATCACTGAATATTCTCATCGTCTCCTAAATGTTCTTATTAAACAAAAACTGAAACATTTACCACAACTTGCAATCATAACATTCACTGAACTTTTTTAGCTTACCCTTTAAAAGGGAAATTCTGGTGAAAAATATAGAAACTTACATTTTACATTCAACTACAGGTCGTTTTTTGACTAAAATATATTTTTCTTATTGAATAAGAGCAGGCATATATTTATTAGTTCGTGAGAGGGACGAGTCCCAGTTTAAAAATATAGTTAAAGGATATAGCATATCGGATGAGAGAGCGATATTCTTACAGATTCCTAAGGATGCTTAGTACAGAAAAACTGAGGAATTCCACAAAGTCAATGCCAGGATAGCTCATTCAGAATGTTAGTTACAAACACATTGTACTGAAGGGATGGATCAGTGATACATTATACAAAATAGTAAACAGTCTTAGGAATTCTAAAAGAGAGAGGGGAAGAAAAATTCTTCAAATGGAATGTTCTTATGTTTTGTTGAGTTTGGGGTATGAGAAAGACCTGACTAGTACGGGCCAGTGGGCCTGCGGCAGTGCTCCTCCATTACTTTATTCATGTGAAAGGATACCCAAGTCACTATGAAAATATTAGTTTGCATCATATATAGTAACAGGATACCTCGTATAGGATGATGGCGAAGGAGTACACGTCCCCCTTCTGCGTGCCTGCTGGAGGTGCTGAAGTGTCACGCAGCAGCTCTGGCGCCCGGTACAACAATTCTTAGGTAGAAGGAAACAATGATGAATAGGTAACTGAATAAAGGAGACAGTATAGTTTATTCTCTGAAATAATTCTCAAATAAAGAATATATATATATGTTTTGCCGAATAGGTAAAACTCGCGATTTTGTGTTAAACAGCAACTCTCTTCTTGCAGAACAAGACAATCGAGAATTTGTGTACTCAATGATTTCGCGAAAATCATTCTGAACCTAACGAAAAAAATACATTTCTTTGTGTTTGTTTATTATTAAATTATTGTAAACATATCTAAAATACATTTAGTTGGATTAGGCTAAGTTAAATTGCCCTTATTATAATAAGGTAAGTTTTCTAAGGTTCTTTTGATACAAAATTAATATAAATGAAAAAATATATATTTAAACGTACAAGAGAAAATTTTAGAAAGAACTTAATTTTAAATGGGTTCTTCCTAATTGATCAGATTTACCTATTTGGCACGACTATATATATATATATATATATATATATATATATATATATATATATAATATATATATATATATATATATATATATATATATATATATATATAAGATCACAGTAAACAGGTGATTTCAGAATATGCAAAACAACCATTGTGAAAGAATAGAGAAATTCCAAGCGCTTTCGTGACTACTCACATTGTCAAGGAACAATAAAAATAATGTATGTTGTAGTAGGTTTGCCGGTACTTGCGGCCCGGGTCTTCTCCAGATGGCGACCCGGCGGTGGCCTCCCGTGCGGGGGGTGTCGTTCATCGTCCTCTTTCTTCTGTATTTTTTCTTGGGGCCCTCCGGTTGGAGAGTGACTTCTTCTTCTGTCTTGCGGTGACTCCCCAAGTGGGAAGTGTCTTCTCGTTTAGCATCTTCAGCAACGGTGATTGATCATTGACTAATAAAAGTAATGCATCAGAGGAAGGCATGTAAACTGCCTAGACCACACCTCACCATCACATCCTACAACAAAGCAACACCTGACGCACGACTCATAAGAGAAAGTTGTATCAAGCAAGTCCATGGTCGACAGGAATATAATTGAATCTTGTTTCATAAAAAGCGGTTTTGACAATAATATGAATATTTTCTTTGGTTTATATAAATTAGATCCATTTATAATTAATAGAATTTGGGAAGAATTTAATAATACATTGGGGAAATAATAAATTTTAAAATTCTTATTA
>NC_069434.1:30231626-30248943 GCF_026875155.1 Cherax quadricarinatus | reverse complement strand
GGTTACGGGAAAGGGGTGCGGGGAAGAGGACGATTGGGGAATGATGTAAAAAGTAGAAAGGGAAAAAAGTTTAGCAATAAAGTTTTTACAAAGTAGAAGTGATGCAAGGAGGGAAGAGTATATGGAGAAAAAGAGAGAGGTTAGAGAGTGGTGAAACAATGAAAAAAGAGAGCAAATGAGAGAGTGGGTGAGATGTTATAAACAAATTTTTTTAAAAATAAAAAAAAGTTTTGGAGTGAGATTAACAAGTTAAGGAAGCCTAGAGAACAAAATGGATTTGTCCAGTTAAAAAATAGGAGAGAGAGTTATAAATGGAGAGTTAGAGGTATTGGGAAGATGGAGGGAATTTTTTGAGGAATTTTTTATATGTTGATGAAGATAGGGAAAGCTGTGATTTCGTGTATAGGGCAAGGAGGAATAACATCTTGTAGATGAGGAAGTGCCAGTTGTGAGTGTGGGGGAAGTTCGTGAGGCAGTAGTAAAAGAAAGGGGGTAAGGCAGCCGGGATTGATGGGATAAAGATAGAAATGTTAAAAGCAGGTGGGGATATAGTTTTGGAGTGGATGGTCAATTATTTTATAAATGTATGGAAGAGGGTAAGGTACCTAGGGATTGGCAGAGAGCATGCATAGTTCCTTTATATAAAGGCAAAGGGGACAAAAGAGAGTGCAAAAATTATAGGGGGATAAGTCTGTTGAGTATACCTGGTAAAGTGTATGGTAGAGTTATTATTGAAAGAATTAAGAGTAAGACGGAGAATAGGATAGCAGATGAACAAGGAGGCTTTAGGAAAGGTAGGGGGTGTGTGGACCAGGTGTTTACAGCGAAACATTTAAGTGAACAGTATTTAGATAAGGCTAAACAGGTCTTTGTGGCCTTTATGGATTTGGAAAAGACGTACGACAGTGTGGATAGTGGGGCAATGTGGCAGATGTTGCAGGTGTATGGTGTAGGAGGTAGGTTACTGAAAGTAGTGAAGAGTTTACGAGGATAGTGAGGCTCAAGTTAGAGTATGCAGGAAAGAGGGAAATTATTTCCCAGTAAAAGTAGGCCTTAGACAAGGATGTGTGATGTCACCGTGGTTGTTTAATATATTTATAGATGGGGTTGTAAGAGAAGTAAATGCGAGGGTCTTGGCAAGAGGCGTGGAGTTAAAAGATAAAAAATCACACATAAAGTGGGAGTTGTCACAGATGCTCTTTGCTGATGACACTGTGCTCTTGGGAGATTCTGAAGAGAAGTTGCTGAGATTGGTGGATGAATTTGGTAGGGCGTTTCAAAAGAAGAAAATTGAAAGTGAATACAAGAAAGAGTAAGGTTATGAGGATAAAACAAAGATTAGGTGATGAAAGATTGGATATCAGATTGGGGGGGAGAGAGTATGGAGGAGGTGAATGTATTCCGATATTTGGGAGTGGACGTGTCAGCGGATGGGTCTGTGAAAGATGAGGTGAATCATAGAATTGATGATGGGAAAAGGGTGAGTGGTGCATTTGGGAGTCTGTGGAGACAAAGAACTTTGTCCTTGGAGGAAAAGGGGGAAATGTATGAGAAGTAAGTTTACCAACGCTCTTATATGGGTGTGAAGCATGGGTGATGAATGTTGCAGCGAGGAGAAGGCTGGAGTCAGGGGAGATGTCATGTCGAGGGCAATGTGTGATGTGAATATAATGCAGAGAATTAGTAGTTTGGAAGTTAGGAGGAGGTGCGGGATTACCAAAACTGTTGTCCAGAGGGATGAGGAAGGGTTGTTGAGGTGGTTTGGACATGTAGAGAGAATGGAGCGAAACAGAATGACTTCAAGAGTGTATCAGTCTGTAGTGGAAGGAAGGCGGGGTAGGGGTCGGCCTAGGAAAGGTTGGAGGGAGGGGATAAAGGAGGTTTTGTGTGCGAGGGGCTTAAGGAGTTTTTTTTTTTTGCGCGAGGAGCTTGGACTTCCAGCAGGCATTCGTGAGCGTGTTTGATAGTGAATGGAGACAAATGGTTTTTAATACTTGACGTGCTGTTGGAGTGTGAGCAAAGTAACATTTGTGAAGGGGTTCAGGGAAACCGGCAGGCCGGACTCGAGTCCTGGAGATGGGAAGTACAGTGCCTGCACTCTGAAGGAGGGGTGTTAATGTTGCAGGTTAAAAACTGTAGTGTAAAGCACCCTTCTGGCAAGTGATGGAGTGAATGATGCTGATAGTTTTTCTTTTTCGGGCCACCCTGCCTTGGTGGGAATCGGCCAGTGTGATAATAAATAAAATATATAATATATATATATAAAATTATATATAAAAATATATATATATTTTATTTTATATTTTTAATATAATATATTAAAAAATATATTTCACTGTGTTTGTTTAGTATTAAATTATTGTAAACAAATCTAAAATATATTTATTTTGGGTTGGGCTTAAAATAAATTGTTTTTGTTATAATAAGGTTTGGAAAGTTTTCTAAGAAATTTTTTTGGAGCAAAATTATTTTTTTTTAAAATTAACCCTTATGAAAAAAAATATACTTTAAACGTTTTAAGAGAAAATTTTAGAAAGGACTTAATTTTAAATGAGTTCTTGTTAATTGACCAGTTTTACATATTCGGCACGTATATAATTATATATATATATATATATATATATATATATATATATATATATATATTATATATATATATTTTATATAATATTCATATTTCATATCTACGTATGCATGTGCTTATGTAAAACACACAAATATGATTCTGCGTTTTATGCATATACAGCATATGTAAACACATCCGCAAAAGCATGTGCATGTATGAATGAATGAAATGTTCATATTTGTATGCATGCATATGTTAAAAGCATACTAATATATATATATATATAATATAAATATAATATATATATTAATATTATATATATATATATATATATATATATAAAATATTTATATATATATTATAAATATAATATATATATATATATATTATATAATTATATATATATATAATATATAGATATATTATATATTAATATATAATGTCGTGCTGATAGGTAAAAATTTTTTTATTTTTTTTTCCCTTAAATAACAACGCTCTTCTTGCCGAATAAGGTAAGTGAAAATTTGTGTATGCATTAATTTCGCAAGTCATTCTGAACCTAACAAAAAAGTATATTTCATTGTGATGGTACCACCTCTAGAACTGTCCTAGAGACCCTCATCCTCAGAGAAAATAATAAAACTTACTTCAGGGAAAACTCACGGGTTCTCCCTGAAGCTGTTTGAAAATTTTCTCCTACCACCCCCTATATATGATAAATATTTTATTTAAAGACAAAATACATTGGCAAAACATTCACAAAAATACAAAAGAAAGTAAAACAACATAGATAAAAACTCAGAGCAACATCACGAATACTTCGTCCAGCTCCCCTGCGGTGGGCCGCGTGCCCAGGATGCTCCATGAATTCCAATGATTATTTGTTTTACCATTCCCTTGTATAGACATATTACCCAATCACAAACAAAACTTAATGAGTACTATCCTGGCCATAAAATTCGTCAGATATTAAATACTGAAGGCGTTCAGTAGAGGTAAACTAAAATTTATTTTCCATGATTTAAAGGAAATAAAGAATTTCGCACTGTCTTGCACATGAAATAGGAAAATATGCACCTACACACTTGAATTTCTCCTCGCCAGCCTCGTCGAATTATAAGGTATCACTTTTAAATTTCTGAAGCAACGCCGAAGACGGTTGTTGAAGTTAGCCGAGACATTCCAGGATACTTGGAATGTGTTTAGCAACTTTGGCAATGCGTTACTTGTACATGTTCTAAGAATGTTGCCTTACACCAGAGTTAAAAATTTAGAACCGATCTGATGAGGCCTTTTCCAGTTGGGAGTGAAATATAAGCAAGAAGTTGGAGGAAGGAAAGAATGAAATGTGGCAACCCACTTCAAGGTTCCACTTCCTGGAAATTTAATAATATAAAATAAGCAAAAGATATAGTTTGATATTTAAAAAGAGAGCAAATGAGAGAGTGGGTGAGGTGCTATCAACAAATTTTGCTAAGAATAAGAAAAAGTTTTGGTGTGATATTAATAGATGAGAAAGCAAAGGGATCGAGTGAATTTGACAGTTAAAACCAGAACAGGAGACTTATTAGATGAAGAGTTGGAGGTATCGGGAAGTTATAGGTTAAGTTTCGAGGAACTGTGAAATGTTGATGAAGATTGAAAAACTGATTTCTTGCATTGGCATGTAGGAATGAGGAAGAGCCAGACGTTATTGTGGGGGAGATGCGTGAGACAATGAGTAGCATAGAAGGGGATAAAGCAGCTGGGATTGATGGCATGAAGACAAATGTTAAAAACAGTCAAGGATATACTTTTGGAATGGTTGGTGTTTTAATTTAATGTTTGAAAGCGGGGAAGGTAGTATTAGTGAAAGCAGATGAAAGATTTTACGAGGATAGTGAGGCTCAGGCTAGAGTATGTAGGAGAAAGGGAGATTATTTCCCAGTAAAAGTAGGCCATAGACAGAGATGCATGATGTAACCATAGTTGTTCAATATATTTATAGATGGGATGATGAGAGAAGTGAATGCTCGGGTGTTGGCAAGAGGTGTGGGATTAAGAGATAAAGAATCTAACACAAAGTGGGAGTTGTTACAGTTTGTTTTTTGCTGATGACACTGCTTATGCAGAGGTTGGTGGTAGAGTTCAGAAGGATATGTAAAAGAAGGAAATTAACAGTGAGCATAGGAAAAAGTAAGGTGATGAGGAAAACAAAAAGATTAGGTTATGAAAGATTGGATACGAGATTGGAGGGAGGGAGTATGGAGGAAGTGAATATATTCAGATATTTGGGAGTAGACTAGTCTGCAGATGAGTCTATGAAAGACGATGTGAATCATAGAATTGATGAGGTGGAAAAAGGTGAGTGGCGCACTGAGGAGTCTGTGGAGACAACGTTATCCATGGAATCACAGAGGGGAATGTATGACAGTATAGTGGTACTAACGTTCTTAAATAGGTGTGAAACGTAAGTGGTGAATGCTGCAACAAGAAGGCTAGAGGCATTGGAGATGTCTGAGGGCAATGTGCAGTGTGAATATAATGCAGAGAATTCATAGCTTGGAGATTAGGAGGAAGTATGGGGTTTCTGAAAGTATTGTCCAGAGGGCTGAGGAGGGGTTGTTGGGTGGTTCGAACATTTAGAAAGGATGGTACGAAATAGAATGACTTGGAAGGTGTATAAATCTGTAGTGGAAGGCAGGCGGGGTAGGGGTCGTCCTAGGAAATGTAGGAGGGAGGGGGTAAAGAGTTTTTTGTGTGTGAAGGGCTTAGACTACCAGCAAGCGTGTGTATGATAGGAAAGAGTGGAGACAAATGGTTTTTATGACTTGACGTGCTGTTGGAGTGTGATCAAAGTGACATTTATGAAGATTGAGGGAAACCATTTAATCGGACTTGAATCGTGGAGGTGGGAAGAACAGTCTCTGCACTCTGAAGGAAAGGTTGATATATTTTGCTTTTTTTTCACTGTAGTGTAGGCACGCCTCTTGCAAGATAGTGATGAAGTGAATGATGAGTGTTTCTTCTTCCTCGAGTCACTCTGCTTCGGCGGGAAGCATCCGATGTGTTGATAATAAAAAAATCGTATTAGGTGGGAGATGAGAGCGTCTTTTGTGAAATTAATTGCATGTCTAGCCTTTCAAGGAGAGAACAATATGAACAGAATACAATAAAGGTGTTGATTTAGATACTCGCTGCACCTGAAAACTACGTAGACGACGTTCCACCTGTGCCGCAATCTTTAAAATTTTTAGCAGATTATATCTGAAGAAGCCTGTTGCGCAAGCGAAGAGTCGTGTACATGAAGTTTCTAACTGATGACAAATGTCTTTATTAACTGGAACTTTCTGGTACTTACACATCATCTGTTATTAAATGAACACTGTAAACAAGATCAACTTTAATGACAGAGTTAATAAAGTTAAAAGTGATAAGAATTGTAAATGATATCGGTAGGGTGTTAGTAAGACCGAAAGTGCAAACACTGGGATGTTTTAACGAAAACGTTTCGGCGTTGAGTGTGACCATGGCCCCAGAACCAAAATTTTCAAGAGAAATGTCTAGTTTGAAGAAGGTTAAACAGTGCAAACAGAAACCAGCAGATCAACTGTGTATTATAATGCCGAGTGCCAAGTAAATCATGTTTGTGAGGAAAGTAACAAGATTAGTACACTACAAAATGATGCAGTTGCTAGACCAAGGCTAGGCTACAGATGTCATCGGCATTTCATTTTGTATGGAGATATCAACTGCATGAAAGGCAATTTGTTTGCAAAAGAGGCAGAGCCACACTCTACATTATTTCTTAAAACTGTCCAACTGTTATGGAAATTCCAAATAAACCCTACAGGAAATGTGAGACATTTTAATAAGATATTGAAACCTTGAGACTGTATCCATAATTCGTACAGGCTAGATGAATTACATATGAATAGAGGAGATGGTAAATGACCAATGTTTACAGAAGAGTAATACGATATTTTAATGTTTCAAGGTTTTGTTCACATACTGTTTAGGGTAGATACCTTGCTAAATAATGATAAAATAGTATATGAAATGACTAATATCTTATATATTATTACTAAAGGCGTCTGATGTACATTGTAACGTTTGTAATTTAGTCCTCTATGAGCTGCCGTTAATAAGAACAACTCTGCATAAAAACTCAGCGTAATCCAACAGTTCAGGCGGCAAAATAGTTGGTAAAATCAGCTTAATACACTTTAAATATTTTTTGATATACACAATTTTCACAAATTCATAAGAAAATATTAATTGATAGTAAGATCATTGAAACTAATACATAAATATCAAGAGAACATCAATTATATATGGACTGTAGGTTGAAGTTTAACAATAAATTAATGGTTTTCATTCTTACGTGTACACAAAGCCGCGAGACCCATAACGTAAATGACCAGAAATGCGTCATTTTTTCTATAGAGAACGTAGAAAGAACCACGGTCTAACTTTTGAAGAGATAGTGTCGCCTCGGCTCAGACAGGTAAGAACAGAGTTCCTCCATTATCCCAGGCAACTCCTTCCTTTATCCTGTGAAAGTCTTTCCGTTGGTCTTCACTAGTCTGTCTTCGACTCTCAACGGTAGACAAAATTTGCTGTATTAAAAGCCAGTTAACATCTGTCTTCAAACTTGGTAGATTAGGTTGGCATAGTGCAGGGTTAACTACCTAACAAGATGATTGAGAGACTTGCTTGCCTCTGTAACGAACGGTCTGTTATAGGCAAACATTTGTATAAAATTATACAACTCAAATTTATTCGCCAAATAAATGAGTCAATGGAAAATTGGTAAAACCGAAGTCAACTAAAATTCTTCTCTTTTCTGCGTAATATAAAGAATCATTTGGCAATACATACAAGACACTGTAACTACATAAACTAGTGTATGTAATTATATAATACAAATTACACAAGAACAATTACTAAGAAATTCTTGTGTTATAAAAAGTCCTCGACCAACGTACATTTTACAGGTTCACATGCGACATATCTTGCAGGAAATCAGGTTCAGAAAGAAAAGAGACCGTCACTAATTGACCGAGCTATCACAAAACTGTTCCTCCACAACAAGAACTGAACCAACGGTGTACCTCAAAAGGTAAATCCAAAAGCAAAACAGTTTACACATGACCAGCGTGCATACACACCCCTACGATGATATACAAACATGATAAGATGCAGAAAATAACTCTACATAGAAATAATATATATGAAATTGTAAGGGATGATTGAGCTACTGGATATAAGACATTCCTGTATCGAACCTATGAACACTAAATCTAACTCTGAGCAAAATCAACAAGAATTAGATAGTACTACATACTAGTCCACATGCCTACCATGGTGTAAGGGTAACCAAGACTCTCAGAAACTGGTCTCCAAAACGATAATATAATAAAAAGTGTGTGTTAGGCTCTGAATGTTTAGAAACAAAGCAACCTAACTTTGATGTTTAGCTAGCAAGTGAAAAGAGCCAATATGGAATAGCAATATGGAAAGTCTTTAGGAAGCTTCTGGCAATTTGCAAAGTCATAGGCAATGCTTAAGTAACGCAGATCATAATTACCGTAAATCACAATTACACTGATCTTCAGATAGGTAACATGCTATGTCATCAACAGGCACGTATGTGAATAATGATTTGATATCCAAATTAACAATATTTTAATTGTTTAATTTACCAACAAGTTCAATATTATATTTAACATTAAAGCTGGAAACTTTGCTTACAATATGTTGAGGCCAGTTGTAGGCAGAGTTACTAACGTTAATATTATGAATAATAGTCTTCTGGTTGACAAATTAAGTACTGTAACTGACCTAAAAGGATCTAAGGATCTGTTCTTATGTACACTATTATTCATCACGTCATGACAGTTAAATGTTCATTATTCGCCTTCATGGTCTTCAGATCTCTGCACATTTGTAGCCCAAAGTTCATAAATGAGGAAATTTTGAAAATTTATGAAATAGCATATGACTTAAAATATCCAAAAAGTTTCGCTGACTATTCTTTTAAAATTTACAGAAATATTTTAAAAGTAATGTAGGTGTCGGCCAGGGTAGGTGCTATCGTCCATTCTTCCATGGGTATAATGTGATCCCGTAAGGATGTCTGGCAAGCAAATCCGTGGTGCTTAGCACTAAAGGTCGAGATTCTCTCTCCGCTGGGCACAGAGCTGTAGCTAGGCTTATTTTGATGACCTTGTAGACAAATGTGTCTAACATGTCAACTTTAAAACTCAAACAGTTAGGACTACGCAGACCGTACTGATCTACTAACACTTTGTCGCAAATACACTTGCACTCAGTGCGAATTAGGTCCAAAAGGTAGAGCTACTGTGATACGAAGGGTCTGTTGGTCAAGACATGAACAAGTCACCGAGAGGGGAACTGTTAGTAGAAAGTTAGTTATTTTTGGCATATATCTACGTCTTTTAATTGCTTATCTCCACTCAGTAAAAAAGGATTCTCTAACAGAAGCAAAGATTCGGCTCTTTTCAGACTGTCTGTAACATTTTCATGGGGTAATAGTGGTAATTTCTGTTGAAAGCATAAGAAAATCCAAGAGAGAGCGCCAACCTTGACACTCTTCACTTTTGTGAATGTTTATCTCTGCACTGTTTGCCTTTGTTTACTAAATATTGTTTTATTTTGTTACATACCTTACGGACTTGTCAGCAGTTGGGGTCATTGAAAGACGAGGTGAACCATAGAACTGATGAAGGGATAAAGGTGAGTGGTGCAATGAAGAGTCTGTGGAGACGAAGAACGTTTTCCATGAAAGCAAAGAGGGGAATGTATGAGAGTACAGTGGTGAACATTAAAATGGTACAAAATATCGACAGGTTGTTAGGTAAGACACATATGCAACAGTTAGGTATCTTTATTTCGAAACGTTTCGCCTACACAGTAGGCTTCTTCAGTCGAGTACAGAAAAGTTGATAGAAGCAGAAGATAGTGTCTGTCAGACACTGCAACACAAGGGTATCTTGGTACAGACCTGAAATCAATTTTGCCAACTTCTACTAGTGAGAATGGCTGGATTTGAGAGGGACCTGACCTTCCAACGACAACATTCTTACCTCTACTAGTGGTCTACATCTCACCTCCTGGCGGTATATAGGCTCCATCCTGTCACTTCAACTCCATAGTGTTTCAGACTATGGAACAATACTCTTCTCCAGACTGAGGGACTGACCACCTCCAAACTTCAAGGGTGATGGACTGATTACATCGTCTTCAAGTATCTTCTGCTTCTATCAACTTTTCTGTACTCGACTGAAGAAGCCTACTGTGTAGGCGAAACGTTTCGAAATAAAGATACCTAACTGTTGCATATGTGTCTTACCTAACAACAGAGTACAGTGGTATCATCGCTCTTATATGGGAGTGAAACATGGGTGGTGAATGTTGCAACAGTGAGAAGGCTTGAGGCAGTGGGGATGTCATGTCTGAGGGCAATGTGTGCTACGTAATACACAGATGAATCATAGGGATGTTAAAGAATCCTTTCTTTTCCCTCGGGAAGAAAAATGACAGTTCAAGGGAAGAAAGAGATGTAAGGGAGTGTTATGCAGAGTATCTGTAGCTTGGAGATGAGAAGATGGTGTTGAGTTTCAAAATTTTATCCAGAGGGCTGAAAAAGGGTTGTTGTAATTCTGACAGAGGAACAAAATGGAATGGCTTGGAGAGAGTATAAATCTGTAGTGGAAGGAAGGTGGGGTAGGGGTCGTCCTAGAATGGTTGGAGAGAGGGGGAGGGGGGTAAAGCAACTATTGTGTACGAGGAGCTTAGACTTACAGCAAGCATGTGTGAGCATTTTGGATAGCGAGTTGGAGCGTGAGCAGAGTAATATTTATGAAAGGATTCAAGGAAACCAGTTAGCAGGAGCTGAGTCTTGGAGGAGGGAAATCGTGTCTGCGACCTGAAGGAAGGATGGATATATGTTGAAGTTAGTTTTCGAAATGTAGCATCGGCACGCCTCTGACAAGAATAACAGTGTGAGTGATGATGAAAGAGTTTCTTCTTTCTCGGGTCATCTTGCTTCGGTGGGAAACGGCCGATGTGTTCATAGTAACAGATAAGGAAATATAAATGTTTTTTACTACTATACGCCCAAGTGAAAGAAGGAATTTGATATTATATCTGTGAAAACCACAAGCTGAGGAGTGGAAATAATGGAGCGAGGAGACACCTGTGGAGTGGGTTGTTGAGAGTGGAGTGAGGAGACACCTGTCGTTTTGGTCACCGCATTACAGAATGGATATAAATGCACTGGAAAAGGTACAAAGGAAGATGACAAAGTTGATCCCATGTATCAGATATCTTCCCTATGAGGATAGGCTGAGGGCCCTGAATCTGCACTCTCTAGAGAGGCGTAGAATTAGAAGGGGGGGATATGATTGAGGTGTGTAAAAGGAAAACAGGAATTAATAAAGGGGATGTAAATAGCGTGCTAAAAATATCTAACATAGACAGGACTCGCAGCAATGGCTTTAAATTGGAAAAATTCAGATTCAGGAAGGATATAGGAAAGAACTGGTTTGGTAATAGAGTTGTGGATGAGTGGAACAAACTCCCGAGTACCGTCATAAACGCTAAGACATTGTGTAGTTTAAAAATAGGTTAGATAAATACATGAGTGGGTGTGGGTGCGTGTGAGTTGGACCTGACTAGCTTGTGCTACTAGGTCGGATGCCGTGCTCCTCCCTTAAGTGACGTGTCTGACCTCACTAGGCCAAGGCATTGGCTTAAGCCGGTGGGAGAATTGGACCTGCCTCGCATAGGCCAGTAAGCCTATTGCAGTGTTCCTTCTTTCTTATGTTCTTATGAGTGAGGAGACACCTGTGGAGAGGGTTGGTGAGAATGGAGTGAGGAGACACCTGTGGAGTGGGCTAGTGAGGGTGGGCACGATGGTCGCCTTGGGAGTGGGTAGGGGGATGGGGTGAGTTGGTGGTGGGTGAGGTAGGTGAAGGGTGGTCTTGATCCGAAGGCTTGGCATGAGAGAGGTTGAAGGTGGAGCCAGGGGAGAGGTGGTGACTGAGGGTTTTCGACCCGAGGAATTGGATCAAGGATAATGGACAAGGGAGATACCGATGAGGGTGCACTTAATCCAAGGACATGGAGTGGGAGAGGCTGAAGGTTGAGTGGGGGTGAGATGGTGGGTGAGGAAGATGCTGGGGTGAGGATTATTGATCTGAGGAAATGGATCAACAGATTTTGATTCAAGGGCTTGAAGGATAGTGGATCTTGATCCGAGGACTTGGAACAGGGATGGAGAGTGTGGTGGTGATGGTGTTGGGTGGGGGTGGCCATCCCCCGCCTCTAAAATACCCCCCCCCCTCCCTTCCCCCCGGATTTATACGTCACTCTGGGACATTATCCCCTACTCATCTCCTCCCCTAATACTACTACTACAGCTACTACTAGTACTATTGCTTTTACTACTATTATTAGCAGTACTGTTACTATTAATACTACTTCATTATTACTACTACTATAAATACAACTGTTACTACTATTACTATTAATCTATTATTTTTACTCCTGCTATCATTATTACTACTGCTGTTACTACTATTACGACAACTTTTCGTGAAGCCACTTGTTCACAGCTCCATCACCACTTGTGCAGTTTTCTTGCAGTATCATATAGATTGACCCCAGCAGAAATTGTCTTTATAACTGAAAGTGTGTGTTGTCATTCATATATTTAAACACGTATTGGCTACACAGCGTTTAACGGAGTATGTATAGGAGAGGGAAAGTAATGACAACGTTTCGCCTTGACTGGGATCATTAACAAGTCACAATGCAGCAAAAAGGGAAGAAAGCCAGAACATATGCGATAGTAGTAGTAGTAGTAGTAGTCGTAGTGCAGGTGTCTTGTCAAATGATCGAAGTCGGTCCGAAACGACGTCGTTACTTTCTCCCTCCTAAGAGCGAGTTACTTATGTATTGCTCCAGCAACGGTTATGTGATTTTTTTTTCCGTCTTTAAACCCCTCAAGGAAGGTTCCTTGATGTTGGTGAGGGGCTCTTGATTTAGGGAATTGGATCTGTGCTCCAGTTCCCCGAATTAAGCCTGAATGCCTTCCACATCCCCCCCCTCCCAGGCGCTGTATAATCCTCCGGGTTTAGCGCTTCCCCCTTGATTATAATAATAATAATCCGTCTTTAAAGAGTGTTTCTGTGCACGTGTGTTCTCATCTATTTGAACTTAACTTGCCTATTTGTAGTTGTAGGCGCTGAGTTTTACGTAATGACCCTGTCTCCTAGTTTGCAGGGTTTACTCTCTCCTAGTATCGTGGGCTCTGTTGTACCTATTAACAAAACAATGTATGAAGCCTACCTCCATCCCACTCTCTTGCTGAAGTAATATTTTCTGTGTGCCCTCCAATTATGTCCTCGTGTACCTATTTTCCGCCACTAGTCTAGTCTCTAGAACTAGTCCACCCTATAATAACTTCTCAGTATTTTGTATATAGTTATCATGCCTTCTCAGTTTTCTCTACCCTCTAATACCGTTAGGTTCATTTCCTTTAGGTTTTCTTCTTGGCTCCTTCCCTTTGTCTCTGGGACTAGTTTCTTCACATACTTTTGCATTTCCTCCAGTTTCTTAACTTGTTTTAGCAGGTGAAGGTTCCAAGGTGGTGGTGTATTCTCCAAGATAAAACTCAAATGTATCGTAAAGACATTTTGATGAGATTTCTGAAAGTTACTCTTATATGTACCAAACGAGCACATTAAGCAGAGGTCATTCAGTAGAAGTGTGTTTCTGGCAAGATGTTCAGCACTACGTTCACCCTTATGTTTTTCCCCTTGAATGACATATGCAGCCTCTATACCTTAGAGTCTATACTCAGTTTTCGGTCTTGTAACCAGTCCCCCTATTTACATACCCCTGCGTTGCTGAGGTTGAATTCAAGTAGCCACATGTCTTACCTATCTTGCGGTTTATACAGGTCCATTTTTGTCCTCATTAATCTTTGATAATCTATAAAAAATATATATTTCTTTAAATATGCAATTTAAATTTAAACAAATTATACCAGTCTTAATACTGATACAAGGAGTCCAACTTCTTACACATTCCCATCTCCCTACCTACTGGCGGACAATCAGCGTCTTCTTTCCATTTGGCACTCACTGACTTGCTTCACCGAATGATCCTCAAGATTTTGTCTCGTGAATATATAAACTGTCAATCCTTCGCTGCTTCACCTCTGTTACTGCCACTGAATTCCAATAGTTTTTTTTTAATACCAGTTTTAGCTATTTCTGGACTCCTGATGTAACTTGTTTATGCAACCACTTCTCTCTGTGGTTGCAGGGGTCGAGTCATAGCTCCTGGTTCCGCCTCTTCACTGGTCGTGTGTGTGTGTGTATGTGTACTTATGTGGTTATGACTGTGTGTCTTTCTGTTTCTCCGCTTTAGATAATCTCTCTTAATTTAATAATGGTTTGTAAATCACTATTAGTAGATGAAAAAAGACATATCTTTAATCCTATCCATAATTTTATAATTATTTTTCCTTTTAAAACATATTCTCTGCCGTTATTTGTCTTATTTATGTTCCAATTTTCAATTATTTTATTTTCTCTGCAGTAAGAGTTCTCTAAAATGATGAAACATGTGAATTTCCCTATGTTATCTAGAAATCCTCCCTATCTAAAAACGCGAGTTTATTCTGCTAATAATAAAATTGCACTTCCGTGGGAATACAATAGTCAAGTGGAAATAAGACACAGGTAACAGAGTCTTTATTTCTAATTCCGCAGGGAATTTTTTTCTCTTCAAATTCAGCAAAAAGTTAGTAAGTCTTAATTATTAGTGACCTTATCGTCATCAATTTGTATAGTATATTAATTTAAATCATTTATATTCTCTATTGTTCAAGTGCTTTTTTAGTAAGCAGCAAATACAGTAGCTTTTTTTCTTTTCGTCTTTATATATATATATATATATATATATATATATATATATATATATATATAATATATATATATATATATTATATATTATATATATTATATATTGCTGATGGCCTCACCCTTGACACAGACTGGACTATAATCACATGAGAAACATCCTGGACTATAATCACATGAGAAACATCCTGGACTATAATCACATGAGAAACATCCTGGACTATAATCACGTGAGAAACATCCTGGACTATAATCACGTGAGAAACATCCTGGACTATAATCACGTGAGAAACATCCTGGACTATAATCACGTGAGAAACATCCTGGACTATAATCACGTGAGAAACATCCTGAACTATAATCACGTGAGAAACATCCTGGACTATAATCACGTGGAGAAACATCCTGGACTATAATCACGTGAGAAACATCCTGGACTATAATCACGTGAGAAACATCTGGACTATAATCACGTGAGAAACATCCTGGACTATTATCACGTGAGAAACATCCTGGACTATTATCACGTGAGAAACATCCTGGACTATTATCACGTGATACATTAAAATTAAGGGAGAGTTTCCTCTCCATAATGTGGATTAGATGTGAATCGTTGTTCTTATTGACACATTTTATATTTTGGCTGAAAACAAAGTTTACGAGCTTAGCACCTGGTGTCTTTGTGTATATAAATTATAACTATTAAACTGATCATTTAATACTTTTGCATATGGAGTTAATTGTTATGTGGGGAAAATTTATATGAAAAATGTGGGAGATCTGTACCAGTGAGAAGCCATCACCAGGCTCATACCACATTTGAACTTCTGTGTTCACAGGGAAATAACATGTTGAAACAAGAATTTGTACAAGTCTTACTTCAGAGCACTGATTCTCAACCAGGGGTAAATTTACCACTTGGGAGCAAAAAATTACATGGCAAGGAGTAAATATTTGATGTACCTGATAACTGAATGATTTATTTTTTTTCTGACCTTGTTTTTCTGTCCCTTTATGATGGCGATAAATTTTTTGTATGGAAGCAAGGGGGTAAATTGTGAAATACATCAAGCCGAGAGGGTTAGTGATGGAGGAAAAGTTGAGAATCCTGGTTTAAAGGCTTATGAGTTCCCGTGTTTTTGTGGAGTAACTTGATGTTTTCGTTATCCTAAACAATTTTGTTTTCTCCTTGTGTTCCAAAATGGTCTTGCTGATCTTTTTTATTCCAAGTGACCATTATCACTTTTGAAAGGAAATGCTTAGTCATACGATGATTCACAGCTGGAGCTTTTGGTCATCTGACCGAGGACTTCTGCTGGCTTACCGGTCCACCCCTTTAACACGTGTAGGTCATTCGACGCAAGTAGTCATGGAGGCTCCGTTCTCTGTTTACTAATCGCCGACTGGTCTCTGTTTAGTCATCCTATTAGTGACTGCAGTCACGTACAATAAAAAATAACTTAAATATTGCAAGGTCAAGGTAAAGTCGGATGATGCAATTATTTAGTCCAGAAGATGAAAAAGGAAGAACAAAAAGTATTTACCTGGATTGTGTATAGCAATCAATTTACAGAGGGACTTCAAGGGAAAAATGCAATCAAGTCTCCGACGACCTAACTCAGACCCTCGTTTAGTAATCTTTAATCCGTTTCTTCGGCGGCAGTTTCCCTTCCACTATTAAATACAGAAAAGGGTTGTGTGCCATTTTTCTTCAATCTCTAAATTACTTGTATGAGTAAACCAACCCATTTCTTTCTGATTCTGAATATTCTTTAATAACCCGAACCCGTTTTAGATCTTTGTGGCTGTACTATTATTATTACTGGTGTTTCTGCTGCTGCTTCTGCTTCTTCTTCCTCTGCTGCTTCTGCTGCTGCTGCTGCTGCTGCTGCTGCTGCTGCTGCTTCTGCTGCTGCTGCTTCATCTTCTACTGGTTAAATAATTATAATAAAATATCTGAAAAAAAGGGGCAGTCGATAAAGGTAAAAGCATACCCTACACCTACACATGACAAACTTGTAGAAACAGTTCTAAATTTTCTTGAAAGTCAACGTACCAAATGCAAGAGAGAGAGAGCGATGTTCCTTCACCTCAAGGGTGAGTGCTGTGCTCCCTGCCACCCGATGTTTATCACCATGGTCCCTCACTTAGTGAGTGAACACACACACACCCTTACCTCGACTGAGAACACACACCCTCAACTAGAGGGTGAACTTTCACTAATTCGCCTTAACCGAACTAAGATTATCAGTAAACTAAAGTTTATAAAGTCAGTTTATTCATATTTCAAAATACAATATATTATGAATAGAGTTTTGATCAAAGAGCTCCCTGTCAGAGCTACCGCTCGCCAATGTTTGCATAGTTGATTAAAATACTAAAGCCTATAAGCTCTGTAAGATCTTTTATTACTGCTTTAGGATTTGCAGTCTATGATCTCTCATTGCTCAGAACAAGCGCCTCTGGCTCACAACCAAAGGACCTGGATTGTTTCTTGGATAAATCAAGATGTATAGGCAGATCTCAGTTCATGTGTTGCTAATGTTCACCTAGCGCTAAATAGATATTTAGGTATATTGGATTTTTAGTATAGCTTCGACTGAGCTGGACTTGAAATAGCCTATGCTGGATGAAAGCTCTGTTTTTTAATTTAACAGCATAAAAAGTAAGAAATAGTAAATATCCTGATACTCAAACAGCTTTTTTTTTTTATTCCCTCTGTGAACAATGTTGGTCTTTCAGAAAAGTTACCAGACAATTATCGTTGGTATTGATTCGAAATTTGTCAGCTTGGATGTTATGCTCCGTTTACAAA
>NC_069434.1:30212051-30231126 GCF_026875155.1 Cherax quadricarinatus | reverse complement strand
ATCTTTGTGGAAGGGGTGGGTTAGGGGTCGCCCTAAATGGTTGGAGAGGGGGGGGGGGTGGGTAAAGCAACTATTGTGTACGAGGAGCTTAGACTTACAGCAAGCATGTGTGAGCATTTTGGATAGCGAGTTGAGCGTGAGCAGAGTAATATTTATGAAAGGATTCAAGGAAACCAGTTAGCAGGAGCTGAGCCCTTGGAGGAGGGAAATCGTGTCTGGGGACCTGAAGGAAGAGGGATATATGTTGAAGTTAGTTTTCGAAATGACATCGGCACGCCTCTGACAAGAATAACAGTGTGAGTGATGAGAAAGAGTTTCTTCTTTCTCGGGTCATCTTGCTTCGGTGGGAAACGGCCGATGTGTTCATAGTAACAGATAAGGAAATATTAATGTTTTTTACTACTATACGCCCAAGTGAAAGAAGGAATTTGATATTATATCGTGAAAACCACAACTGAGGAGTGGAAATAATGGAGCGAGGAGACACCTGTGGAGTGGGTTGTTGAGATGGAGTGAGGAGACACCTGTCGTTTTGGTCACCGCATTACAGAAATGGATATAAATGCACTGGAAAAGGTACAAAGGAAGATGACAAAGTTGACCCCCATGTACAATATCTTCCCTATGAGGATGGGGCTGAGGGCCCTGAATCTGCACTCTCTAGAGGGGCGTAGAATTAGAAGGGGGGGATATGATTGGGGGTTGTGTAAAAGGAAAACAGGAATTAATAAAGGGGATGAAAAATAGCGTGCAAAAAAATATCTAACATAGACAGGACTCGCAGCAATGGCTTTAAATTGGAAAAATTCAGATTCAGGAAGGATATAGGAAAGAACTGGTTTGGTAATAGAGTTGTGGATGAGTGGAACAAACTCCCGAGTACCGTCATAAACGCTAAGACATTGTGTAGTTTTAAAAATAGGTTAGATAAATACATGAGTGGGTGTGGGTGCGTTTTGAGTTGGCCTGACTAGCTTGTGCTACTAGGTCGGATGCCGTGCTCCTCCCTTAAGTGACGTGTCTGACCTCACTAGGCCAAGGATTGGCTTAAGCCGGTGGGAGAATTGGACCTGCCTCGCATAGGCCAGTAAGCCTATTGCAGTGTTCCTTCTTTCTATGTTCTTATGAGTGAGGAGACACCTGTGGAGAGGGTTGGTGAGAAATGGAGTGAGGAGACACCTGTGGAGTGGGCTAGTGAGGGTGGGCACGATGGTCGCCTTGGGAGTGGGTAGGGGGATGGGGTGATTTGGGTGGTGGGTGAGGTAGGTGAAGGGTGGTCTTGATCCGAAGGCTTGGCATGAGAGAGGTTAAGGTGGAGCCGGGGGGGAGAGGTGGTGACTGGGGGTTTTTCGACCCGGGGAAAATTGGATCAAGGATAATGGACAAGGGAGATCCCGATGAGGGTGCACTTAATCCAAGGACATGGAGTGGGAGAGGCTGAAGGTTGAGTGGGGGTGAGATGGTGGGTGGGGAAAGATGCTGGGGTGAGGATTATTGATCTGAGGAAATGGATAACAGATTTTGATTCAAGGGCTTGAAGGATAGTGGATCTTGATCCGAGGACTTGGACGGGATGTGAAAGTGTGGTGGTGATGGTTGTTGGGTGGGGGTGGCTCCCCGCCTCTAAAATTACCCCCCCCCCCCCCCCTTCCCCCCGGATTTATACGTCACTCGGGACATTATCCCCTACTCATCTCCCCCAAATACTACTACTACAGCTATCTAGTACTATTGCTTTTTACTACTATTATTAGCAGTACTGTTACTATTAATACTACTTCATTATTACACTACTATAAATACAACTGTTACTACTATTACTATTAATCTATTATTTTTTTCTCCTGCTATCATTATTACTACTGCTGTTACTACTATTACGACAACTTTTTGTGAAGCCACTTGTTCACAGCTCCATCACCACTTGTGCAGTTTTCTTGCAGTAAACATATAGATTGAACCCCAGCAGAAATTGTCTTATAACTGAAAGTGTGTGTTGTCATTCATATTTTAAACACGTATTGGCTACACAGCGTTTAACGGAGTATGTAAGGAGAGGAAAGTAATGACAACGTTTCGCCTTGACTGGGATCATTAACAAGTCACAATGCAGCAAAAAGGGAAGAAAGCCAGAACATATGCGATAGTAGTAGTAGTAGTAGTAGTCGTAGTGCAGGTGTTCTTGTCAAATGATCGAAGTCGGTCCGAAACGACGTCGTTACTTTCTCCCTCCTAAGAGCGAGTTACTTATGTATTGCTCCAGCAACGGTTATGTGATTTTTTTTTTCCGTCTTTAAACCCCTCAAGGAAGGTTCCTTGATGTTGGTGAGGGGCTCTTGATTTAGGGAATTGGATCTGTGCTCCAGTTCCCCGAATTAAGCCTGAATGCCTTCCACATCCCCCCCCTCCCCAGCGCTGTATAATCCTCCGGGTTTAGCGCTTCCCCCTTGATTATAATAAAAAATAATCCGTCTTTAAAGGTGTTTCTGTGCACGTGTGTTCTCACTATTTGAACTTAACTTGCCTATTTGTAGTTGTAGGCGCTGAGTTTTACGTAAGTGACCCTGTCTCTAGTTTGCAGGGTTTACTCTCTCCTAGTATCGTGGCTCTGTTGTACCTATTAACAAAACAATGTATGAAGCCTACCTCCATCCCACTCTCTTGCTGAAGTAATATTTTCTGTGTGCCCTCCATTATGTCCTCGTGTACCTATTTTCCGCCACTAGTCTAGTCTCTAGAACTAGTCCACCCTATAATAACTTCTCAGTATTTTGTATATAGTTATCATGCCTTCTCAGTTTTCTCTACCCTCTAATACCGTTAGGTTCATTTCCTTTAGGTTTTCTTCTTGGCTCCTTCCCTTTGTCTCTGGGACTAGTTTCTTCACATACTTTGCATTTCCTCCAGTTTCTTAACTTGTTTTAGCAGGTGAAGGTTCCAAGGTGGTGGTGTATTCTCCAAGATAAAACTCAAATGTATCGTAAAGACATTTTGATGAGATTTCTGAAAGTTACTCTTATATGTACCAAACGAGCACATTAAGCAGAGGTCATTCAGTAGAAGTGTGTTTCTGGCAAGATGTTCAGCACTACGTTCACCCTTATGTTTTTCCCCTTGAATGACATATGCAGCCTCTATACCTTAGAGTCTATACTCAGTTTTCGGTCTTGTAACCAGTCCCCCTATTTACATACCCCTGCGTTGCTGAGGTTGAATTCAAGTAGCCACATGTCTTACCTATCTTGCGGTTTATACAGGTCCATTTTTGTCCTCATTAATCTTGATAATCTATAAAAAATATATATTTCTTTAAATATGCAATTAAATTTAAACAAATTATACCAGTCTTAATACTGATACAAGGAGTCCAACTTCTTACACATTCCCATCTCCCTACCTACTGGCGGACAATCAGCGTCTTCTTTCCATTTGGCACTCACTGACTTGCTTCACCGAATGATCCTCAAGATTTTGTCTCGTGAATATATAAACTGTCAATCCTTCGCTGCTTCACCTCTGTTACTGCCACTGAATTCCAATAGTTTTTTTTTAATACCAGTTTTAGCTTATTCTGGACTCCTGATGTAACTTGTTTATGCAACCACTTCTCTCTGTGGTTGCAGGGGTCGAGTCATAGCTCCTGGTTCCGCCTCTTCACTGGTCGTGTGTGTGTGTGTATGTGTACTTATGTGGTTATGACTGTGTGTCTTTCTGTTTCTCCGCTTTAGATAATCTCTCTTAATTTAATAATGGTTTTTTAAATCACTATTAGTAGATGAAAATAAAGACATATCTTTAATCCTATCCATAATTTTATAATTATTTTTCCTTTTAAAACATATTCTCTGCCGTTATTTGTCTTATTTATGTTCCAATTTTCAATTATTTTATTTTCTCTGCAGTAAGAGTTCTCTAAAATGATGAAAACATGTGAATTTCCCTATGTTATCTAGAAATCCTCCCTATCTAAAAAACGCGAGTTTATTCTGCTAATAATAAAATTGCACTTCCGTGGGAATACAATAGTCAAGTGGAAATAAGACACAGGTAACAGAGTCTTTATTTCTAATTCCGCAGGGAATTTTTTTTTCTTCAAATTCAGCAAAAAGTTAGTAAGTCTTAATTATTAGTGACCTTATTCGTCATCAATTTGTATAGTATATTAATTTAAATCATTTATATTCTCTATTGTTCAAGTGCTTTTTTAGTAAGCAGCAAATACAGTAGCTTTTTTTCTTTTCGTCTTTTTATATATATATAAATAATATATATATATATATATATATATATATATATATATATATATATTATATATATTATATATATATATATATATTGCTGATGGCCTCACCTTGACACAGACTGGACTATAATCACATGAGAAACATCCTGGACTATAATCACATGAGAAAACATCATGCGACTATTAATCACATGAGCGAAACATCCTGACTATAATCACGTATGAGAACATTCCTGGACTATATCCACTTCGAGAAACATCCTGGGACTATAAATCACGTGAGAAACATCCTGACTATAATCACGTGGAACATCCTGGACTATACTCACCTGTGAGAAACCATCCTGAACTATAATCACGTGAGAAGAAACATCCTGGACTATAATCAGTACGAGAAAACATCCTGGACTATAATCACTGTGAGAAACATCCAGGACTATAATCACGGAGAAAACATCCGGCTTATAATCAACGTGAGAAAATCCTGGACATTTCACGTGAGGAACATCCTGGACTATTATCACGTGAGGAAAAAAAACATCCTGACTATATCACGTTGATACATTAAATTTAAGGGAGAGGTTTCCCTCCATAATGTGGATTAGAGTGAATCGTTGCTTCTTATTGACAACATATTATAATTTTGGCTGAAAAACAAAGTTTTACGAGCTTAGCACTGGTGTCTTTGTGTATTATAAATATAAACTATTAAACTGATCATTTAATACTTTTGCATATGGAGTTATTGTTTAAGTGGGGACAAAATTTATATGAAAAGTGGGAGATCTGTACCAGTGAGAAGCCTACACCAAGGGCCCTCAATACCACATTTGAACTTCTGTGTTTCACAGGGAAATAACATGTGTGAAACAAGAATTTGTACAAGTTCTTACTTCAGAGCTCTGATTCTAAACCAGGGGTAAATTTACCACTTGGGAGGCAAAAAATACATGGCAAGGAGTAAAATATTGATGTACCTGATAACTGAATGATTTATTTTTTTTCTGACCTTGTTTTTTCTGTCCCTTTATGATGGCGTTGATGATAATTTTTTGTATGGAAGCAAGGCGGGTAAGGTTTAAGGTAAATTGTGAAATACATCAGCCCGAGAGGGTTAGTGATGGTAGGAAAAGTTGAGAATCTGGTTTAAAAGGCTTATGAGTTCCGTGTTTTTTGTGGGAGTCGAGTAGTAACTTGATGTTTCGTTATCCTAAACAATTTTGTTTTCTCCTTTGTGTTCCTACAAATGGTCTTGCCTGATCTTTTTTTATTCCAAGTGACCATATCAAATTTTGAAAGGAAATGCTTAGTCATACGATGATTCACCAGCTGGAGCTTTTGGTCACTCTGACCGAGGGACTTCTGTGGTTACCTGTTCCACCCTTTAACTCGTGTAGGTCATTCGACGCAAAAGTAGTCATGGAGGCTCCGTTCTCTGTTTACTAATCGCCGACTGGTCTCTGTTTAGTCATCCTCCATTAGTGACTTGCAAGTCACGTACAATAAAAAAATACTTAAATATTGCCAAGGTCAAGGTTAAAGTCGGATGATGCAATTATTATAGTCCAGAAGATGAAAAAGGAAAGAACAAAAGTATTTACCTGGATTGTGTGTATAGCATTCCACCATTACTGAGGGACTTTCAAGGGAAAAATGCAATCAAGTCTCCGGACGACCTAACTCAGCCCTCGTTTAGTAATCTTTAATCGTTTCTTCGGCGGGCAGATTCCCTTCCACTATTAAATACAGAAAAGGGTTGTGTGCCATTTTTCTTCAATCTCTAAATTACTTGTATGAGTAAACCAACCCCATTCTTTCTGATTCTGAATATTCTTTAATAACCCGAACCCGTTTTTTTAGATCTTTGTGGCGTACTATTATTATGACTGGTGTTTCTGCTGCTGCTTCTGCTTCTTTTCCTCTGCTGCTTCTGCTGCTGCTGCTGCTGCTGATGCTGCTGCTGCTGCTGCTTCGCTGTGCTGCTTCATCTTTCTACATGGTTAATAATTATAATTAAAATATCTGAAAAAAGGGGCAGGTCGATCATAAAGGTTAAAAGCATACCCCTACACCTACACATGACAAAACCTTGTAGAAACTGTTCTAAATTTTCTTGAAAGTCAACGTACCAAATGAAAAGGAGAGGAGCGATGTCCTTCACCTCAGGGATGAGTGCTGTGCTCCTGCACCCGATGTTTATCACCATGGTCCCTCACTTAGTGACAGTGAACACACACACACCCTTACCTCGACTGAGAACAACACCCTCAACTAGAGGGTGAACTTTCACTAAATTCGCCTTAACCGAAACTAAGGATTATCAGTAAACTAAAGTTTATAAAGTCAGTTTATTCATATTCAAAATACAAATATATTATGAATAGAGTTTGATCAAAGAGCTCCCTGTCAGAGTACCGCTCGCCCAATGTTTGCATAGTTGATTAAAATACTAAAGCCTAATAAGCTCTGTAAGATCTTTTATACTGCTTTAGGATTTGCAGTCTATGATCTCTCATTGCTCAGAACAAGGCCTCTGGCTCACAACCAAAGGACCTGGATTGTTTCTTGGATAAATCAAGATGTATAGGAGATCTCAGTTCATGTGTCGCTAATGTTTCACTAGCGATAAATAGATATTTAGGGTATATTGGATTTTTAGTATAGCTTTCGACTGAGCTGGACTTGAAATAGCCTATGCTGGATGAAGCTCTGTTTTTTAATTTAACAGCATAAAAAGTAAGAAATAGTAAATATCCTGATACTCAAACAGCTTTTTTTTTTATTCCCTCTGTGAACAATGTTGGTCTTTCAGAAAGTTACCAGACAATTATCGTTGGGATTGATTCGAAATTTGTCAGCTTGGATGTTACTGCTCCGTTTACAAAGATTTTTTTTTATTATTTATCGTCTCTTTTTATAGAAAAGTTCCATATTTTAACATTTATGTCATTATGATCGACTGAAATTTTCTGTCTTGCTTGCTCGAAGCTTTTTGACTACATGACCTCTTCAAGGGGGCTCCTTGGCGTGGTGAAGAGGCTCTTGGTTGAGGAATTAGCCTGTCGGTCTTCTTCCTCAGACCGAACCTAATTACCCCCCATTCTCCCCTCCCCATCCCATCCTCCCCCTCCTCCCCTTTTTCCATTCTCCTCCTCCTTCCTCACCCCTCCCTTTTGCCTTCCTCCTTTTTTTGCCTTCGTTGATTTCTCCCCCAGGCGCCTAGTTCCTAGGTAGGGGAAAGGACACGGGGTCGATTCCCATTCCGTTGAGGTTTTCTGGCGGTGCGTATTTGCCGTGGAATCTGGATTGCCTGGGATTGTCCGATCCCTCCCCGTATCCCGGAGTAGCTTTGGGTTGTCTTTTGGGCGACGGGTGTATTCTGGAGCCCCCTTTTTTCGGATTCGGGGTGGTGGTGAGGAGGTATGCTTTGTGGGGATATCCGGCCGCCCTCTCTTTTTTTCCACGAGGAGCTCGGCAGATGTGAGGTTGCTATCCCGGTGTGGTTTACTGGCATAAAGGTAGGGTATCTCCGGGTTCCATGCGCATCTGCCTACTAGGGGTTTGTCAGTCCTCTTGGGGCGGAGGAATTTCCGGCCCCTTTTCATTTCTGGGAACTTTCCTCCCCGTTTCACCCTTTTTTTATCTTTTTTTTGTTTTTATTTTCTTTCTTTTTTCTTTTTTTTTTTTTTAAAACAAAAGCAAAGGAGTAACCTAACCATGGCAGCCTAGCCTGAACCACTCCCCCGGGCCCTTCTTGATACCGCCCCCATTCTGACCCTGCTGTGTTTAGACCACTTTCGAATCGATGCCCGTACCGCTTGCTGGTGCTGTTTCCTCACCCTTCAGGTACCGGGGCTTCGACTGACCCTTCGATTTGTCTAACTCCGCTCTCCTTTGACTAGCTCTTCCGGCTTCACCCTCTACGGAAGGGCAATTTTTCGAATCCCCCAACCTTTCTGCCGGACAACCCCGGCCTATCCTAAACCCCAAAACGTCATCCTGATGTCCCCGTCGTTACCTTCCCATTCTATCGGAAACGACCGACACGTAAAGAAACTCCCTCTCCACGTCAGTTTCGGACCACACAATGGATAAATTCTTTACTTTAAGACAACTTCTTTTTCCAACCTTTCTGACCATGTATTCCCAAAGCGCTCCTGCGTCATTGTTGGAAAGAGTATTTTTTCCGCTCTCAGGGGGTAGCGCTTTCTTTCACTGTCCAGAATGCTACCCAAGCCCCATGATCTTCTTCCTTGAATATCGAAACTACTCCTACACTATTGAAAAATCTTTCTCTCATTCTTGTAGTGGTATGTCATTCTGCCCATACCATAGTCACAGATTTCCAGTCATGTGGCAATGACATTTTGAACATGGAACCCGGAATCTCCCAATCCTCAAAGTGCACTTATGTCCTTCTGCCGGGGGCGGAGACGTTACCTTGCAATGTGGCTCGTAACTTTTGACAGCCGAGAACTCCGTCTCTGTATTTTGTCGCGGACATGGTTACAAGTTCGAAAGGTGATACCTACACGGGCAACAATGTAAAATTTGGCGTTTTGGTACCCAGCGAAATATTGCAAGATCTATGGCGAATGCCGTCTGTGGTGCCGACAACCATTCTAATACATTTTGCAGTCAACCTCCACCCTTGCCTTAATTGAAATTTGAAGCTCACCCTTCGTACTCCCGCCGTTGCCGGTCTATTTAAAATGAACGTGAAATCCGTTCCCTAAAAGAGGCAGAAAGGTCTCCCTTATGCTATGGCAGTTACTCTCTCCGCCTCCAAGGGAGACTACCCCGTGTTTCTTATTCTCGTGTTTCCAAACATCCCCCCACTTCTGGGGTCCCATCTTCTGCAGCCTCCTTGTTGTTACCCCTCCCATAGCCATTACGGCATCTAATCCTTTTGCTGTCCTTGGCTCTGACGTCCCGACTACAACTCAGTCTGTTCTCCATCTTCGCGTCCTTCCTCACAAGCCCCAGTATCGACAAAAACCTCGTACGACACCTAATACCAATCGCCCCTCTACTCAGAAGTCCAAAAATCCACATTGCTCAAATCTTCTTTGCCCCTTCCTTTCCCCTTTTTCCCACCTCCACACGTTACCTTTCCAGTCTCTGTACCTAGTTCTTCCCCTCTCTCTGGCTCTATTACAAGTGTGGAGATTCACCCTCCTCCTCGTACTATGCCTTCCACCCCCGTCCCCTCCCAAGTTTCTCCCTCTTCTGTCACCTCCCAGGTTTCTACCTCTTCTGTCCCCCCCCCCACTTCATCTCCAGTCCCTTACACTTTTCCCTCTCCTCTACTTTGGTACAGTCCATTACTGTCCCAATCTTTACTCACCCCCCTCCTCCTATCTCCAATATGGTTTCCCATACATCTTTGAATTCAGAAACACTTGAAGCCATTTCAGAATATTTGCAGAGACTAAACCTTCAATGGACACTGATTCACTTCCTGTTCTTCTCTTCCCTCTCCTCCATCTTCAAAAACCCATTCTTCGCAACGCCCCGTTCCTTCGCTACTTGAACATCTTCCAAGCCACCACACGTTGACTTTTCTAACCCCTCTTTTCCGTAGGTTGCCTTTACCTACAGATTCCTGATATTTTCTTCATCGCCAATCATGGCCTATTTACGGGTGGAATATCCGCGGCTCAGGGGTAATCGGGGTGAGCTTCAGATGTTGCTTTCCAGGTTTTCCCCTGTTGGTGCTTGCTTACAAGAACCAAAATTACACTCGGCTGTTTTCCAAACCCTATCTCAGGCTATAATTTATTGTATTCTTCGGTTTCCTTTCTCAGATGGGACCTTTAATGAAAGTGCCCTTCTTCTACGCAATGATATTCCGTACTGTCAACTATTTGTCCATACCTCGCTGCATTTCACTGCACCCCGTATCCACTTGAATAAGGGGTTTACAATATGTTCTTTATATCTCCCCTCCTTCTCGAGCATTTTCTATCCCAGACTTTGCCTTTCTTGTTTCATCCTTACCACCACCACTTCTGTTACTTGGTGATTTTAATGCCCACCTTTTTCCTCGGGGGGGGGTCTCATTGTGACTCACGTGGCATTCAGTGGAGGGCTTTTCTTGCCTCTCACCCCCCCATGTTTTAAATACGGGTATCCCCCAACCCAAATTTTGATTCCTGGGTACTCATACTCTCTCTTGCATCGATCTATCAGTCTGCTCCTTTCCTCCACTGCACTAGACTTCACCTGGTTTGTTCTACCAGACTTACATGACAGCGTCATTTTCCGATCATTCTTACTTCTCCTTCCTATTCACCCCCTTCCCCTAGCCCTCGCTGGCAATTTGATCGGGCAAATTGGGATTTTTTACTCACACCTCACTGCTTTTAGTGAGGTTCCTTCTTCATCCTCCATTTATGAGCTCCTACACATCTTCTCGACATCAGTTTATACCGCGCTTCTATTCTATACCCCAAACCTCAGGCAGGCATTCTCAGAAGTGCGTGCCTTGGGGGTCTCCTGCTTGTGCTCGTGCAGTACGTTTGAAACGTGCTGCAGGGGCAGGTACCGGTACAATAGAAACCGCTGAGAGACTTGTTGATTTTAAGCAGAAGCGTGCGATCGCTCGCCGTGTCATCCGTGAAGCTAAACGCACTTGTTGGCGAGACTAGTTTCCACCATCACCTCTGCTTCTTTTATGAGTGCAGTCTGGAAAAAAGTGAGGAAATTGAGTAGTAAATACTCTCCTGACCCGGTCCCGTTCTACGGGTCATGGTGTTGATATAGCCCAAAACCCCCTCGACGTTGCCATTGAATTGGCCAATCTGGTCCGTATTTCCCGAGGGCTCCATCTATGCCCCTCGTTTCTTTCCTCAAAGTCTGCCAGAGATTAGTACCCTTGGACTTTTCTTCTCTCGGAGAAGAACAGTATAATGTGCCTTTTTCACTTCAGAACTGGGGGGCAAAAGCTCTCAGCTTGCGATCATCGGCAGCTGGGCCTGATGACATTTATATTCGTAAAGTTAAAAACATTTTACATCGGTCAGCCCTTGTAGTCTCTTACACCTCTTTCAATCTTATTTGGGCACAAGGAGTTCTTCCCCAGCTGTGGAAAATCTGCCATTGTTCTCCCTTTCCGCAAACCGGGGTACTACAGGACATGATGCCTCCTCAATCGCCCCATCGCTCTTACAAGTGCAGTTTGCAAAGTGATGGAACGCCTCGTAAATCGACGTTTATGTGGTATTTAGAGACTCACAACAGTCTCTCCGCTAGTCAATATGGCTTTCGTAAGGGTTTGTTCTACCCTAGACCCCTTACTACGCTTGGATACGTTTTGTTCGTAATGCCTTTGCGAATAATCACTCAGTTATTGCCATATTTTTTGACCTTGAGAAGGGATATGACACAACTTGGAGGTATAATATTTTGGCCCAGGCCCCTTCCTTAGGCCTCCGAGGCAATTTTACCATCCTTCCTTAAGAACTTTTTAACTGACAGACATTTCCGTGTTCGAGTCAATAATGTTCTTTCCCCGGACTTCGTCCAAGCTGAAGGTGTCCCCCAGGGATGTGTTCTAAGCACAACACTTTTTCTCCTTGCTATAAATGATTTGGCCTCTGTTCTTCCACCCCAAAATTTGGTCATCACTCTATGTTTATGACTTCGCTATTGCTTGTGCAGGCGCTGACTGTCACCTTATTGCAGTTTCTCTCCAGCATGCGGTCGACCGTGTTTTCCCCTTGGGCCACCACACAGGGTTAAATTTTTTAAGTACCCAAAACTCACCAAATTACTTTCACTAGACGCTCTGTTATCTCCCATCATCCTTTGTATCTCTATGGCTCCCGTATCCCCGAACGTGATACAGTCAGGTTTCTAGGCCTTCTCTTTGACCGTCGGTTTTTAAACCCGGGGGAAAACCCCACATTACCCCTCTGAAGGCAAATTGTCACAGCCGGCTAAACCTTCTTAACCCTTGCCATCTTCCTGGGGAGCTGATCGTCGAACTCTGCGCTTTGCCCACATTCAGCCCTCGTTTTTTATCGAAACTCGATTATGGTGACCAGATTTATTCCCGGCCTCTCCGCTACTCTCTCTAGCCTTAACTCTATCCATCACCAAGGCTTACGTTTGTGCCTTGGTGCTTTTCGCTCTTCCCCTGTTGAGAGCCTCTATACAGAAGCAATGTTTCCATCCTTGTCTGATCGCCGTGATGCCCATTTTCCTTCGTTACTATGTACGCTCTCACGATTACACAATCCTTCCATTTATAGAATGGTCACCGATATAGTAGACATCTTTATTCGTTCGCCGCCCTGTTTGCTCCGTCCCTTTTCTCTTTGCCTACTTTCACTCTTTTCTTTTCCCCTTTAGTTTACCACCTTTATATGTTCATGTAGCATCTCACTTTTCCCTACCCCCCCGGGAAGTTCCAGCTGTTCGGGTCTGTTCTTTCTCACCCCTTGCTCGAAAGCTCAACTGCCTACGGTGGCTTCCCGCTCTCTTTTTCTTGATCACTTCCACTCTCATCTCATGCCACCGCTGTGTACACAGATGGCTCTAAGTCTTCAGACGGCGTCGGATTCGCAGCAGTGTTTCCGGACAGCGTCGTACGAGGGCATTTACTATCTTCAGCTAGCATTTTTACTGCTGAACTGTATGCCATTCTTGCCCGCACTTATTCGTATCGCATCTATGCCTGTGTCATCATTTGTAGTAGTCTCAGACCTCCCTTAGTGCTCTACAGGCTATACGAAAATTTGATACATCTCATCCCTAGTTCTCCGTATTTCCCAAATTTGGCTACGCCGTTTTCTCTACCAAACATAAAGATATTGTTTTTTGTTGGGTCCCTGGTCATGTCGCGTACAGGGCAATGAACAGGCAGACACTGCTGCGCGGTCAGCAGTATATTACCTACCAATTTCCTATCGAGGTGTTTTCCCTTTCTGGACTATTTTGCTGCAATAGCTACCCACCTTCGCACCGTTGGCAACAACGTTGGTCCCAAATCTGCTCGGTAACAAACTTCATTCTATTAAACCGAGCATAGGTTTTCTGGCCGTCTTCTTGTCATCAGTGCCGAGGTTGGGAGACCACTCTCTCCCGCCTTCGCATTTGGGCCCCACTCGTCTTACTCATGGGTATTTTCGTGGAGAGGCACCTGTTCCTCTCTGTGAGCAGTGTCAAGTTCCAGTTTTCGATTAGCCACATTCTGTTAGACTGCCCTCTCTATCAACGAGCACGCAGATTTACCTCCAACGTCGTCTTCGTTCTCCTACTCTCTCTTTACCTTCCCTTCTTGTGATGGACCCTCCTTTAATCCGACTCTCTCATTGACTTCTTGACAACGACTGGATTTACTCACAAACTCTGATGATACTTTTCGCACTCCCCTCAGCCCTTCTGGTTCAGTTCTTGCTGCCCCTTTACCCTTTCACCATTTCCCCTGCCCCGCTGTTATCCGTACCCGTTGCTCATCCATCTCCCTTTTGCCACCTGATGCCCCGCTTCCTTCCTGCCCTGCAGCGCTGTATAGTCCTTGTGGGCTTAGCGCTTCTTTTTGATTATAATAATAAAATTTGACTACATGAGGATCCTAAAATTAAAAACTGCATTACACTTGTACACACTCACGACTAATGTAAACTCTCAGTTTAATTACACATATTTATCTCTCTCGATGTGCTGTAAATTTCTGCTGTATATTAAATTAGAAAATGTTTTGTCTCTTGTAGTCTTTGTCTATGGATTTTTTTGAGACTAATTTAAGGAGGGAGGGCCTCTTCCAGAGATTTTTTCATTTTTTTTTTTTTTGAAGTCGAGGTAACAGAAATTACGAATGTCACCGGAACACTTTTTCGCGTCTAAAATATTACAGTAGAGTGAAAATAAATTTGAGATAGTAAATTTGTTGATTATCTCGTGTGTCTTAATATCCGGCATAATTAATGTAGTTAGGCTTCTTTTCAGAAGTGTTTGCTACAGACTTCTGGCAACCATCTTTCTGTGGTGTTACTCTTGTTAGTGCTATAACAGCCGTTGTTCTGTAAGGCTAATCCTGCAAGCGTGCTCCGTGAGTGATTGTGGTTTTGTCAAATTCTCCCCTTCACTTCATGATCACTGCTGATATTCATGATGGATATTACACCAAGGATGCATTAAAGTATTGTACCTGAATGTTAGATCGCCGAAAATTTGAGCCTAGCAAAGTCAACTGTTGGTCGGATTCTGAAGAGCTGACGACACTGGTGACTGTGGAGAGAGCTGCGTCGAGGAAGATGTTGAACAAAACGTAAGACAACGCCTCACGATGACACGGTTATCAACAGAAATAATGTGAAGGATATACCTTTGAAGAGTTTCGAGGATTAATCTACTGAGCCCGGCCATGGGCCAGGCTCGTCTGGTGCTTGCCTGGTCAACCAGGCTGTTGCTGCTGGAGGCCTGTTGCCCCACATATCCATCACAGCCTGGTTGATCTGGCACCTGGTGAAGATACTTGCCCAGTTTCCTCTTGAAGGCTTCTACACTTGTCCCAGCCGTGTTCCTGTTATCTTCTGTTAAGATGTTGAATGATCTGGGACCCCGGATGTTGATACAGTGTTCCCTTATTATCCCCTCCTCACCCCTGCTCCTCACTGGGTTTATTTTACACTTCCTCCCATCTCTCTCACTCCAGTATGTTATGGCAGTGTGCAGATTTGGGACGAGGCCCTCTAGTACCTTCCAGGTATATATTATCATGTATCTGTCTCCTCCGCTCCAATGAATACATGTTCAAGACTTGATGAATATCAAAATGGTATACAATACAGACAGGATAGTTGTTGAGATACATAGGCAACACTTAAGCAACTTTATTCCGAAACGTTTCGCCTACACAGTAGGCTTCTTCAGTCGAGTACAGAAAGTAGGCAGGAGCATAGAGAGTGAAGACGATGAAATCAGCCCATCCCCCTTAAAGTGTAGATTTGGGTTTGTCAGTCACATCTCTACTTCTCCTCCCTATTTTTGTACTCGACTAAAAGAAGCCCACTGTGTAGGCAAAACTTTTGGAATAAAGTTGTTTAAGTGTTGCCTATGTGTTCAACCCTATGTTAAAGATTTGCAGGCGTTCCCAGTAGTTTAGGTGTTTTGCAGGCTAAATGTGAGCTGTAAAGATTCTGTATTGTTAGCTCGATATTTTCCGCTTTAAAAGGGGGCGGGGAAAAAATTTGGGAGCTGGAAAAAATCGGGATGTTCGGCTCATTACCCAGAAAAGCGCCTAAATACGGGGGCCCCTTCAAGCTTGAACTGTATTCAGGGGGAGGAGGATGCATGTTAAAAAAAATTCCTGGAAGGTCCCCGGGGGCCGGGTTCCAAATCGACACTGCCAAAAACAACATACTGGTTGGAGATATGGGAGGAAGTTCCCAAAGAAAAACGCGAAAATTGACAGAGATTTGGCTTCCCCTGGCATTAATGTTAAATATTCCCTATTGGGGGAAAGACTCCATGAAAGTAGGAAAATCTGCAGAAACCCAAAAAAAAGAAAAACGGTTATTGACGTGCCTGAGAACAAACGGCTGCGGTAAGCACTCAGTCATGGAATGGATGACAAGTGAATGCAGAAAATTTAAATTTTCGATTAAACCCTTTTGGGACAAGATTAGATAAATGGTAGGAGACAGGGAAAAGAGGGATGGATTTTACGACTTCGATATCGTAACTTAATAAAAGGGTTTTCTGGTCCTAAATGATGTTCGTCTCCTTTCTGGGGCAATTAAATTACACTAAAAAAACCCCAGCAACTTTGGGCCCAGCAGCACTCTAAAATTTTGAAGCCGAGTGAAATATGTAGGGTTGGGAAAGATAAAAAATATTCAAATATAATGAGTTACTATCCAAAAAAAAAAAAAAAAAAAAAAAAAAAAAAAAAAAAAAAAACCCCAGTTACTTAGCTCACTAGTACACTGTATTTGACAAAAAATTTTTATTACTTTATAAATGGAGGCTCCATGACAGCCATCCCTTTCATTCTCCCTGGTAGACGTTACCAACAGAAAAAAAACCCCCTATGGTATACACAAAAAAAAAAAAACATCCAAACCAAAACCCGCTACATCTTGTTCCTTGCTGTGCGAAAACTATCCTAAAAACACGTCACTGCTCCTGTCGGGCCCACCTAATGACCAGGAATAAAAACGTTCGGTTTCAGTTCAATCCTGGAACTATGGGTTTTTTTTATAAAATATTTTTTGAGAAACCCCGAAATAATGGACACACAACCGCCCAAATGCCCATCTCAGATGTCGGGGGTAGTTTTACGCTAATGGCCCTGGATGTTTTGTTATTGTTGAGAGTTTGATGAAAATGACAAATCCTGGAAACCATTTGTTCTCTTGTGGCTAGGTTTTTCTGCTGGGAAGGCTTTTTTTTTTCCAGCAGGATCTTGATCCTGCCACATTTCCCGAAAAAATGTAAAATTTCTTTAGGGAGTCAATTAAGGTTTTAAATAGACCCCGAACGTTCCCGACCTCAATATTTGAGTCAAAGGGAAAAACCCAAAAAGCAGGATAACAAAAAAATTTTTCGTATGGAGAAACTAATGTGCTGTTTTTAGAACCTGTTATCCGGCGAAGATCTTGCCTAAAAATATTATTGTCGATTCTATGCCGAAAAACCCCCCCAGGGAAGGTTCCTTTATAGTGAGGGGCTCTTGATTTGGGAAATTTGATCTGTGCTCCAGTTCCCCAAATTGCCTGATGCCCCATTTCCCCCCAGGCGCTGTTTAATCACGGGTTTAGGCCTTCCCCTTTTATTATAATTCTAATAATATAATATGCCAAGAATAATCATTTCTAAAAAGGGTAGTCAATCTCTTTGTAAAAACGATTATATATTATTCATTGCCCTGTATTTTTCAAAAAAAAATAAAATTCCAATTAAATCTTATTCCATCCTATCCCAAATAATATTAATAATTTTTAAAATCTTCGTTGTTTTTTAAAGGGTTTTTTGTTCTGCGTTATTAAATTCTTTGTGTTTTAATGTAAAAAATCATTACCAATATTGAGGCATAAAAAAGGGGGTTAGAAAAAAAAAATTCGCCATTTGAAGACGCAACACACCCATTTTCTTTATCCCGATCCCCTCACGGAAGGTTCCTTTATGTTGGCGAGGGGTTTTGATTTAGGGAATTGGATCGTGCTAAATTCCCGAAATTTAAACCGAATGCCTTCCAAAACCCCCCCCCCCCGGCGCTGATAAACCCAAGGGTTAGCGTTCCCCCCTTTTTTAATAATTTTTTCCCCGTTATCTCGGAAAATTAGTTTGCCCTCCTTTTATACGGTTTTGTTATTTCTTGAGGAATCGTAACATTTATTGATATGCTAGAAGTCTTGTTCCTGGTACATCATGGGCACTTTTATTAAATTCATCTCAAAACCTTTTACTTTTATTTCAGATTTTATTTTTCCCCAAAACTTTTCAAATTCCTTTACTTTATCAAACGCAAAATGCGTTTTCTATTTTTGGCGACATAAAATTTTTTATTATGTGCCCTTTGCAGCACTTTTCCATGTCCCGGTTTCCCATAAACATGCACCGACTTTGCGTATTATATAAAAAAGTTTTTGCTATTTTTTAAAAACTTCGCAGGCCCCGTTAGCCCTTGTGTTAGCGCTTCTTTTTTTTTTAATTTGAAAACTATCCCGTGAAATTCTATCAGTCATTTCCTTGACACATTTTCAAAAAGAAAAAAATAAATGTCAATAAAGTCTTGCTTTACGATTTTTCTTCCCTGTGTGAGTTTGGTTGATGTATTACGTCCCTAGCCTTGTGGCGAGTCTTTAGGCTTTCTTGTCAGCTTAAATATTATAATTCCTTCCGTCATTTGTTTTATGAATTGGATAGACATTCTTTGTCCAGGGGGAAGGAGAAAATCCATCATCGAAAATTAAGTATTCTGAAAATTTCAGTATTAAAGTTGGCTAACAAAAGGGGTTTTTTAATATATATAGTAAAATTTTTTAAATTTTAAAATATATATATATATATATTTTTTTATATATATATAATTTTTTAAAAATTTTTTTTTTAAATTGGGTTGTAGTAAACCCCCGTGGGGGCATCCGTCCTGCCAAGTTTGGTGTTAAAAAAGAAAGCCTGTAAATTGTTTTACGTGATGGTGGATTGTGGTGTTTTTCTTCTGTTTTAAAAAAAGCAAAATTGCAGGTACGTCTCGCACTTTTATTTTTACTTGGTCACATACCAAATAATGAAAGTTTATTTTACACACTCATTGAGCTTTTTTTGATTTTTTCTTTAGTTCTTGGGTTTATTTCTTTTCCCTTTTTTTTTCCCTGGGGGAAAATGGAAAAAAAAAAAAAAGGGGGGGAAAAAAAAAAAAGGGGGAAAAAAAAAAAGGTTTTTTAAAAAAAAAGGGAAAAAAAAAAAAAAAAAAAATTTTAAAAAAAAAAAAAAAAAGAAAAATTTTAAGGGAAAAGGGAGGAAAAAGGGGAAAAAAAGAAAAATTCTGGATTTGTGGAAAAAAGTGGTGTGAAAAGGGGAAGAAGCGATTTCCCCGGGAAAAAAAAAAGTAAGGGGGAAGTTTTGGGGAAATTTGGGATGGTGGGGAAATTTTAAAAAAAGTTGATGATTGGGTTTAGGATTTTAATCCAAAGGGACAAAAATGTTGTAGGGATTAAAATAGGGAAATTTGGGGTGAGGGGTAAAGAAAATGGGGGAGGAGAAAATTGGGAAGGATTTTTTATTTATAATTTAATTTAAACGTGTGAGAAAAGGGGGTTGGTTTTAATTAATACAAAATTTTGAAAAAAGGGGTAATAAAATATAAAGGATGAAAAG
>NC_069434.1:30157544-30211551 GCF_026875155.1 Cherax quadricarinatus | reverse complement strand
GGAGGGGGGAAGAACAGTCTCTGCACTCTAAAGGGAAAAAGGTTTGATATATTTTGTTTTTTTTTCACTGTAGTGTAGGCACGCCTCTTGCAAAGATAGTGATGAAGTGAATGATGAGTGTTTCTTCTTCCTCGAGTCACATTTGCTTCGGCGGGAAGCATCCGATGTGTTGATAATAAAAAAATCGTATTAGGTGGGAGATGAGAGCGTCTTTTGTGAAATTAATTGCATGTCTAGCCTTTCAAGGAGAGAACAATATGAACAGAATACAATAAAGGTGTTGATTTAGATACTCGCTGCACCTGAAAACTACGTAGACAGACGTTCCACCTGTGCCGCAATCTTTAAATTTTTGGGCAGATTATATCTGAAGAAGCCTGTTGCGCAAGCGAAGAGTCGTGTACATGAAGTTTCTAACTGATGACAAATGTCTTTATTAACTGGAACTTTCTGGTACTTACACATCATCTGTTATTAAATGAACACTGTAAACAAGATCAACTTTAATGACAGAGTTAATAAAGTTAAAAGTGATAAGAATTGTAAATGATATCGGTAGGGTGTTAGTAAGACCGAAAGTGCAAACACTGGGATGTTTTAACGAAAACGTTTCGGCGTTGAGTGTGACCATGGCCCCAGAACCAAATTTTCAAGAGAAATGTCTAGTTTGAAGAAGGTTAAACAGTGCAAACAGAAACCAGCAGATCAACTGTGTATTATAATGCCGAGTGCCAAGTAAATCATGTTTGTGAGGAAAGTAACAAGATTAGTACACTACAAAATGATGCAGTTGCTAGACCAAGGCTAGGCTACAGATGTCATCGGCATTTCATTTTGTATGGAGATATCAACTGCATGAAAGGCAATTTGTTTGCAAAAGAGGCAGAGCCACACTCTACATTATTTCTTAAAACTGTCCAACTGTTATGGAAATTCCAAATAAACCCTACAGGAAATGTGAGACATTTTAATAAGATATTGAAACCTTGAGACTGTATCCATAATTCGTACAGGCTAGATGAATTACATATGAATAGAGGAGATGGTAAATGACCAATGTTTACAGAAGAGTAATACGATATTTTAATGTTTCAAGGTTTTGTTCACATACTGTTTAGGGTAGATACCTTGCTAAATAATGATAAAATAGTATATGAAATGACTAATATCTTATATATTATTACTAAAGGCGTCTGATGTTACATTTTTAACGTTTTTAATTTAGTCCTCTATGAGCTGCCGTTAATAAGAACAACTCTGCATAAAAACTCAGCGTAATCCAACAGTTCAGGCGGCAAAAAAAGTTGGTAAAATCAGCTTTAATACACTTTAAATATTTTTTGATATACACAATTTTCACAAATTCATAAGAAAATATTAATTGATAGTAAGATCATTGAAACTAATACATAAATATCAAGAGAACATCAATTATATATGGACTGTAGGTTGAAGTTTAACAATAAATTAATGGTTTTTCATTCTTACGTGTACACAAAGCCGCGAGACCCATAACGTAAATGACCAAAAATGCGTCATTTTTTCTATAGAGAACGTAGAAAGAACCACGGTCTAACTTTTGAAGAGATAGTGTCGCCTCGGCTCAGACAGGTAAGAACAGAGTTCCTCCATTATCCCAGGCAACTCCTTCCTTTATCCTGTGAAAGTCTTTCCGTTGGTCTTCACTAGTCTGTCTTCGACTCTCAACGGTAGACAAAATTTGCTGTATTAAAGCCAGTTAACATCTGTCTTCAAACTTGGTAGATTAGGTTGGCATAGTGCAGGGTTAACTACCTAACAAGATGATTGAGAGACTTGCTTGCCTCTGTAACGAACGGTCTGTTATAGGCAAACATTTGTATAAAATTAACAACTCAAATTTATTCGCACAAATAAATGAGTCAATGGAAAATTGGTAAACGAAGTCAACTAAAATTCTTCTCTTTTCTGCGTAATATAAAGAATCATTTGGCAATACATACAAGACACTGTAAACTACATAAACTAGTGTATGTAATTATATAATACAAATTACACAAGAACAATTACTAAGAAATTCTTGTGTTATAAAAAGTCCTCGACCAACGTACATTTTACAGTTCACATGCGACATATCTTGCAGGAAATCAGTTCAGAAAGAAAAGAGACCGTCACTAATTGACCGAGCTATCACAAAACTGTTCCTCCACAACAAGAACTGAACCAACGGTGTACCTCAAAAGGTAAATCCAAAAGCAAAACAGTTTACACATGACCAGCGTGCATACACACCCCTACGATGATATACAAACATGATAAGATGTGCAGAAAATAACTCTACATAGAATAATATATATGAAATTGTAAGGGATGATTGAGCTACTGGATATAAGACATTCCTGTATCGAACCTATGAACACTAAATCTAACTCTGAGCAAAATCAACAAGAATTAGATAGTACTACATACTAGTCCACATGCCTACCATGGTGTAAGGGTAACCAAGACTCTCAGAAACTGGTCTCCAAAACGATAATATAATAAAAAGTGTGTGTTAGGCTCTGAATGTTTAGAAACAAAGCAACCTAACTTTGATGTTAGCTAGCAAGTGAAAAGAGCCAATATGGAATAGCAATATGGAAAGTCTTTAGGAAGCTTCTGGCAATTTGCAAAGTCATAGGCAATGCTTAAGTAACGCAGATCATAATTACCGTAAATCACAATTACACTGATCTTCAGATAGGTAACATGCTATGTCATCAACAGGCACGTATGTGAATAATGATTTGATATCCAAATTAACAATATTTTAATTGTTTAATTTACCAACAAGTTCAATATTATATTTAACATTAAAGCTGGAAACTTTGCTTACAATATGTTGAGGCCAGTTGTAGGCAGAGTTACTAACGTTAATATTATGAATAATAGTCTTCTGGTTGACAAATTAAGTACTGTAACTGACCTAAAAGGATCTAAGGATCTGTTCTTATGTACACTATTATTCATCACGTCATGACAGTTAAATGTTCATTATTCGCCTTCATGGTCTTCAGATCTCTGCACATTTGTAGCCCAAAAGTTCATAAATGAGGAAATTTTGAAAATTTATGAAATAGCATATGACTTAAAATATCCAAAAAGTTTCGCTGACTATTCTTTTAAAATTTACAGAAATATTTTAAAAGTAATGTAGGTGTCGGCCAGGGTAGGTGCTATCGTCCATTCTTCCATGGGTATAATGTGATCCCGTAAGGATGTCTGGCAAGCAATCCGTGGTGCTTAGCACTAAAGGTCGAGATTCTCTCTCCGCTGGGCACAGAGCTGTAGCTAGGCTTATTTTGATGACCTTGTAGACAAATGTGTCTAACATGTCAACTTTAAAACTCAAACAGTTAGGACTACGCAGACCGTACTGATCTACTAACACTTTGTCGCAAATACACTTGCACTCAGTGCGAATTAGGTCCAAAAGGTAGAGCTACTGTGATACGAAGGGTCTGTTGGTCAAGACATGAACAAGTCACCGAGGGGGGAACTGTTAGTAGAAAGTTAGTTATTTTTGGCATATATCTACGTCCTTTTAATTGCTTACTCCACTCAGTAAAAAAGGATTCTCTAACAGAAGCAAAGATTCGGCTCTTTTCAGACTGTCTGTAACATTTTCATGGGGTAATAGTGGTAATTTCTGTTGAAAGCATAAAAATCCAAGAGAGAGCGCCAACCTTGACACTCTTCACTTTTGTGAATGTTTATCTCTGCACTGTTTGCCTTTGTTTACTAAATATTGTTTTATTTTGTTACATACCTTACGGACTTGTCAGCAGTTGGGGTCATTGAAAGACGAGGTGAACCATAGAACTGATGAAGGGATAAAGGTGAGTGGTGCAATGAAGAGTCTGTGGAGACGAAGAACGTTTTCCATGAAAGCAAAGAGGGGAATGTATGAGAGTACAGTGGTGAACATTAAAATGGTACAAAATATCGACAGGTTGTTAGGTAAGACACATATGCAACAGTTAGGTATCTTTATTTCGAAACGTTTCGCCTACACAGTAGGCTTCTTCAGTCGAGTACAGAAAAGTTGATAGAAGCAGAAGATAGTGTCTGTCAGACACTGCAACACAAGGGTATCTTGGTACAGACCTGAAATCAATTTTGCCAACTTCTACTAGTGAGAATGGCTGGATTTGAGAGGGACCTGACCTTCCAACGACAACATTCTTACCTCTACTAGTGGTCTACATCTCACCTCCTGGCGGTATATAGGCTCCATCCTGTCACTTCAACTCCATAGTGTTTCAGACTATGGAACAATACTCTTCTCCAGACTGAGGGACTGACCACCTCCAAACTTCAAGGGTGATGGACTGATTACATCGTCTTCAAGTATCTTCTGCTTCTATCAACTTTTCTGTACTCGACTGAAGAAGCCTACTGTGTAGGCGAAACGTTTCGAAATAAAGATACCTAACTGTTGCATATGTGTCTTACCTAACAACAGAGTACAGTGGTATCATCGCTCTTATATGGGAGTGAAACATGGGTGGTGAATGTTGCAACAGTGAGAAGGCTTGAGGCAGTGGGGATGTCATGTCTGAGGGCAATGTGTGCTACGTAATACACAGATGAATCATAGGGATGTTAAAGAATCCTTTCTTTTCCCTCGGGAAGAAAAATGACAGTTCAAGGGAAGAAAGAGATGTAAGGGAGTGTTATGCAGAGTATCTGTAGCTTGGAGATGAGAAGATGGTGTTGAGTTTCAAAATTTTATCCAGAGGGCTGAAAAAGGGTTGTTGTAATTCTGACAGAGGAACAAAATGGAATGGCTTGGAGAGAGTATAAATCTGTAGTGGAAGGAAGGTGGGGTAGGGGTCGTCCTAGAATGGTTGGAGAGAGGGGGAGGGGGGTAAAGCAACTATTGTGTACGAGGAGCTTAGACTTACAGCAAGCATGTGTGAGCATTTTGGATAGCGAGTTGGAGCGTGAGCAGAGTAATATTTATGAAAGGATTCAAGGAAACCAGTTAGCAGGAGCTGAGTCTTGGAGGAGGGAAATCGTGTCTGCGACCTGAAGGAAGGATGGATATATGTTGAAGTTAGTTTTCGAAATGTAGCATCGGCACGCCTCTGACAAGAATAACAGTGTGAGTGATGATGAAAGAGTTTCTTCTTTCTCGGGTCATCTTGCTTCGGTGGGAAACGGCCGATGTGTTCATAGTAACAGATAAGGAAATATAAATGTTTTTTACTACTATAACGCCCAAGTGAAAGAAGGAATTTGATATTATATCTGTGAAAACCACAAGCTGAGGAGTGGAAATAATGGAGCGAGGAGACACCTGTGGAGTGGGTTGTTGAGAGTGGAGTGAGGAGACACCTGTCGTTTTTGGTCACCGCATTACAGAATGGATATAAATGCACTGGAAAAGGTACAAAGGAAGATGACAAAGTTGATCCCATGTATCAGATATCTTCCCTATGAGGATAGGCTGAGGGCCCTGAATCTGCACTCTCTAGAGAGGCGTAGAATTAGAAGGGGGGGATATGATTGAGGTGTGTAAAAGGAAAAACAGGAATTAATAAAGGGGATGTAAATAGCGTGCTAAAAATATCTAACATAGACAGGACTCGCAGCAATGGCTTTAAATTGGAAAAATTCAGATTCAGGAAGGATATAGGAAAGAACTGGTTTGGTAATAGAGTTGTGGATGAGTGGAACAAACTCCCGAGTACCGTCATAAACGCTAAGACATTGTGTAGTTTAAAAATAGGTTAGATAAATACATGAGTGGGTGTGGGTGCGTGTGAGTTGGACCTGACTAGCTTGTGCTACTAGGTCGGATGCCGTGCTCCTCCCTTAAGTGACGTGTCTGACCTCACTAGGCCAAGGCATTGGCTTAAGCCGGTGGGAGAATTGGACCTGCCTCGCATAGGCCAGTAAGCCTATTGCAGTGTTCCTTCTTTCTTATGTTCTTATGAGTGAGGAGACACCTGTGGAGAGGGTTGGTGAGAATGGAGTGAGGAGACACCTGTGGAGTGGGCTAGTGAGGGTGGGCACGATGGTCGCCTTGGGAGTGGGTAGGGGGATGGGGTGAGTTGGTGGTGGGTGAGGTAGGTGAAGGGTGGTCTTGATCCGAAGGCTTGGCATGAGAGAGGTTGAAGGTGGAGCCAGGGGAGAGGTGGTGACTGAGGGTTTTCGACCCGAGGAATTGGATCAAGGATAATGGACAAGGGAGATACCGATGAGGGTGCACTTAATCCAAGGACATGGAGTGGGAGAGGCCTGAAGGTTGAGTGGGGGTGAGATGGTGGGTGAGGAAGATGCTGGGGTGAGGATTATTGATCTGAGGAAATGGATCAACAGATTTTGATTCAAGGGCTTGAAGGATAGTGGATCTTGATCCGAGGACTTGGAACAGGGATGGAGAGTGTGGTGGTGATGGTGTTGGGTGGGGGTGGCCATCCCCCGCCTCTAAAATACCCCCCCCCCCCTCCCTTCCCCCGGATTTATACGTCACTCTGGGACATTATCCCCTACTCATCTCCTCCCCTAATACTACTACTACAGCTACTACTAGTACTATTGCTTTTACTACTATTATTAGCAGTACTGTTACTATTAATACTACTTCATTATTACTACTACTATAAATACAACTGTTACTACTATTACTATTAATCTATTATTTTTACTCCTGCTATCATTATTACTACTGCTGTTATTTACTATTACGACAACTTTTCGTGAAGCCACTTGTTCACAGCTCCATCACCACTTGTGCAGTTTTCTTGCAGTATCATATAGATTGACCCCAGCAGAAATTGTCTTTATAACTGAAAGTGTGTGTTGTCATTCATATATTTAAACACGTATTGGCTACACAGCGTTTAACGGAGTATGTATAGGAGAGGGAAAGTAATGACAACGTTTCGCCTTGACTGGGATCATTAACAAGTCACAATGCAGCAAAAAGGGAAGAAAGCCAGAACATATGCGATAGTAGTAGTAGTAGTAGTAGTCGTAGTGCAGGTGTCTTGTCAAATGATCGAAGTCGGTCCGAAACGACGTCGTTACTTTCTCCCTCCTAAGAGCGAGTTACTTATGTATTGCTCCAGCAACGGTTATGTGATTTTTTTTTCCGTCTTTAAACCCCTCAAGGAAGGTTCCTTGATGTTGGTGAGGGGCTCTTGATTTAGGGAATTGGATCTGTGCTCCAGTTCCCCGAATTAAGCCTGAATGCCTTCCACATCCCCCCCCTCCCCAGGCGCTGTATAATCCTCCGGGTTTAGCGCTTCCCCCTTGATTATAATAATAATAATCCGTCTTTAAAGAGTGGTTCTGTGCACGTGTGTTCTCATCTATTTGAACTTAACTTGCCTATTTGTAGTTGTAGGCGCTGAGTTTTACGTAATGACCCTGTCTCCTAGTTTGCAGGGTTTACTCTCTCCTAGTATCGTGGGCTCTGTTGTACCTATTAACAAAACAATGTATGAAGCCTACCTCCATCCACACTCTCTTGCTGAAGATAATATTTTCTGTGTGCCCTCCAATTATGTCCTCGTGTACCTATTTTCCGCCACTAGTCTAGTCTCTAGAACTAGTCCACCCTATAATAACTTCTCAGTATTTTGTATATAGTTATCATGCCTTCTCAGTTTTCTCTACCCTCTAATACCGTTAGGTTCATTTCCTTTAGGTTTTCTTCTTGGCTCCTTCCCTTTGTCTCTGGGACTAGTTTCTTCACATACTTTTGCATTTCCTCCAGTTTCTTAACTTGTTTTAGCAGGTGAAGGTTCCAAGGTGGTGGTGTATTCTCCAAGATAAAACTCAAATGTATCGTAAAGACATTTTGATGAGATTTCTGAAAGTTACTCTTATATGTACCAAACGAGCACATTAAGCAGAGGTCATTCAGTAGAAGTGTGTTTCTGGCAGATGTTCAGCACTACGTTCACCCTTATGTTTTTCCCCTTGAATGACATATGCAGCCTCTATACCTTAGAGTCTATACTCCAGTTTTCGGTCTTGTAACCAGTCCCCTATTTACATACCCCTGCGTTGCTGAGGTTGAATTCAAGTAGCCACATGTCTTACCTTATCTTGCGGTTTATACAGGTCCATTTTTGTCCTCATTAATCTTTGATAATCTATAAAAAATTATATTTCTTTAAATATGCAATTTAAATTTAAACAAATTATACCAGTCTTAATACTGATACAAGGAGTCCAACTTCTTACACATTCCCATCTCCCTACCTACTGGCGGACAATCAGCGTCTTCTTTCCATTTGGCACTCACTGACTTGCTTCACCGAATGATCCTCAAGATTTTGTCTCGTGAATATATAAACTGTCAATCCTTCGCTGCTTCACCTCTGTTACTGCCACTGAATTCCAATAGTTTTTTTTTAATACCAGTTTTAGCTATTTCTGGACTCCTGATGTAACTTGTTTTATGCAACCACTTCTCTCTGTGGTTGCAGGGGTCGAGTCATAGCTCCTGGTTCCGCCTCTTCACTGGTCGTGTGTGTGTGTGTATGTGTACTTATGTGGTTATGACTGTGTGTCTTTCTGTTTCTCCGCTTTAGATAATCTTCCTTAATTTAATAATGGTTTGTAAATCACTATTAGTAGATGAAAAAAGACATATCTTTAATCCTATCCATAATTTTATAATTATTTTTCCTTTTAAAACATATTCTCTGCCGTTATTTGTCTTATTTATGTTCCAATTTTCAATTATTTTATTTTTCTCTGCAGTAAGAGTTCTCTAAAATGATGAAACATGTGAATTTCCCTATGTTATCTAGAAATCCTCCCTATCTAAAAACGCGAGTTTATTCTGCTAATAATAAAATTGCACTTCCGTGGGAATACAATAGTCAAGTGGAAATAAGACACAGGTAACAGAGTCTTATTTCTAATTCCGCAGGGAATTTTTTTCTCTTCAAATTCAGCAAAAAGTTAGTAAGTCTTAATTATTAGTGACCTTATCGTCATCAATTTGTATAGTATATTAATTTAAATCATTTATATTCTCTATTGTTCAAGTGCTTTTTTAGTAAGCAGCAAATACAGTAGCTTTTTTTCTTTTCGTCTTTATATATATATTTATATATATATATATATATATATATATATATATATATATATAATATATATATATATATATATATATATATATATATATTGCTGATGGCCTCACCCTTGACACAGACTGGACTATAATCACATGAGAAACATCCTGGACTATAATCACATGAGAAACATCCTGGACTATAATCACATGAGAAACATCCTGGACTATAATCACGTGAGAAACATCCTGGACTATAATCACGTGAGAAACATCCTGGACTATAATCACGTGAGAAACATCCTGGACTATAATCACGTGAGAAACATCCTGGACTATAATCACGTGAGAAACATCCTGAACTAATAATCACGTGAGAAACATCCTGGACTATAATCACGTGAGAAACATCCTGGACTATAATCACGTGAGAAACATCCTGGACTATAATCACGTGAGAAACATCCTGGACTATAATCACGTGAGAAACATCCTGGACTATTATCACGTGAGAAACATCCTGGACTATTATCACGTGAGAAACATCCTGGACTATTATCACGTGATACATTAAAATTAAGGGAGAGTTTCCTCTCCATAATGTGGATTAGATGTGAATCGTTGTTCTTATTGACACATTTTATATTTTGGCTGAAAACAAAGTTTACGAGCTTAGCACCTGGTGTCTTTGTGTATATAAATTATAACTATTAAACTGATCATTTAATACTTTTGCATATGGAGTTAATTGTTATGTGGGGAAAATTTATATGAAAAATGTGGGAGATCTGTACCAGTGAGAAGCCATCACCAGGCTCATACCAATTTGAACTTCTGTGTTCACAGGGAAATAACATGTTGAAACAAGAATTTGTACAAGTCTTACTTCAGAGCACTGATTCTCAACCAGGGGTAAATTTACCACTTGGGAGCAAAAAATTACATGGCAAGGAGTAAATATTTGATGTACCTGATAACTGAATGATTTATTTTTTTTTCTGACCTTGTTTTTCTGTCCCTTTATGATGGCGATAAATTTTTGTATGGAAGCAAGGGGGTAAATTGTGAAATACATCAAGCCGAGAGGGTTAGTGATGGAGGAAAAGTTGAGAATCCTGGTTTAAAGGCTTATGAGTTCCCGTGTTTTTGTGGAGTAACTTGATGTTTTCGTTATCCTAAACAATTTTGTTTTCTCCTTGTGTTCCAAAATGGTCTTGCTGATCTTTTTTATTCCAAGTGACCATTATCACTTTTGAAAGGAAATGCTTAGTCATACGATGATTCACAGCTGGAGCTTTTGGTCATCTGACCGAGGACTTCTGCTGGCTTACCGGTCCACCCCTTTAACACGTGTAGGTCATTCGACGCAAGTAGTCATGGAGGCTCCGTTCTCTGTTTACTAATCGCCGACTGGTCTCTGTTTAGTCATCCTATTAGTGACTGCAGTCACGTACAATAAAAAATAACTTAAATATTGCAAGGTCAAGGTAAAGTCGGATGATGCAATTATTTAGTCCAGAAGATGAAAAAGGAAGAACAAAAAGTATTTACCTGGATTGTGTATAGCAATCAATTTACAGAGGGACTTCAAGGGAAAAATGCAATCAAGTCTCCGACGACCTAACTCAGACCCTCGTTTAGTAATCTTTAATCCGTTTCTTCGGCGGCAGTTTCCCTTCCACTATTAAATACAAGAAAAGGTTGTGTGCCATTTTTCTTCAATCTCTAAATTACTTGTATGAGTAAACCAACCCATTTCTTTCTGATTCTGAATATTCTTTAATAACCCGAACCCGTTTTAGATCTTTGTGGCTGTACTATTATTATTACTGGTGTTTCTGCTGCTGCTTCTGCTTCTTCTTCTCTGCTGCTTCTGCTGCTGCTGCTGCTGCTGCTGCTGCTGCTGCTGCTGCTTCTGCTGCTGCTGCTTCATCTTCTACTGGTTAAATAATTATAATAAAATATCTGAAAAAAAGGGGCAGTCGATAAAGGTAAAAGCATACCCTACACCTACACATGACAAACTTGTAGAAACAGTTCTAAATTTTCTTGAAAGTCAACGTACCAAATGCAAGAGAGAGAGAGCGATGTTCCTTCACCTCAAGGGTGAGTGCTGTGCTCCCTGCACCCCGATGTTTATCACCATGGTCCCTCACTTAGTGAGTGAACACACACACACCCTTACCTCGACTGAGAACACACACCCTCAACTAGAGGGTGAACTTTCACTAATTCGCCTTAACCGAACTAAGATTATCAGTAAACTAAAGTTTATAAAGTCAGTTTATTCATATTTCAAAATACAATATATTATGAATAGAGTTTTGATCAAAGAGCTCCCTGTCAGAGCTACCGCTCGCCAATGTTTGCATAGTTGATTAAAATACTAAAGCCTATAAGCTCTGTAAGATCTTTTATTACTGCTTTAGGATTTGCAGTCTATGATCTCTCATTGCTCAGAACAAGCGCCTCTGGCTCACAACCAAAGGACCTGGATTGTTTCTTGGATAAATCAAGATGTATAGGCAGATCTCAGTTCATGTGTTGCTAATGTTCACCTAGCGCTAAATAGATATTTAGGTATATTGGATTTTTAGTATAGCTTCGACTGAGCTGGACTTGAAATAGCCTATGCTGGATGAAAGCTCTGTTTTTTAATTTAACAGCATAAAAAGTAAGAAATAGTAAATATCCTGATACTCAAACAGCTTTTTTTTTTTATTCCCTCTGTGAACAATGTTGGTCTTTCAGAAAAGTTACCAGACAATTATCGTTGGTATTGATTCGAAATTTGTCAGCTTGGATGTTACTGCTCCGTTTACAAAGATTTTTTTTTATTATTTATCGTCTCTTTTTATAGAAAAGTTCCATATTTTAACATTTATAGTCATTATGATCGACTGAAATTTTCTGTCTTGCTATGCTCGAAGCTTTTTGACTACATGACCTCTTCAAGGGGGGCTCCTTGGCGTGGTGAAGAGGCTCTTGGTCTGAGGAATTAGCCCTGTCGGTCTTCTTCCTCAGACCGAACCTAATTACCCCCCATTCTCCCCTCCCCTATCCCATCCTCCCCATCCTCCCCTTTTTCCATTCCTCCTCCTCCTCCTCACCCCTCCCTTTTGCCCTTCCTCTTTTTAGCCTTCGTGATTTCTCCCACAGGCGCGCTAGTTCCTAGGTAGGGGAAAGGACACCGGGGTCGATCCCATTCCGTTGAGGTTTCTTGGCGGTGGCGTAGTTTGCCGTGGAATCTGGATTGCCTAGGGATGTCCCGATCCCTCTCCGGTATCCCGGAGTAGCTTTGGGTGTCTTTTGGGCGACGGGTGTATCTCTGGAAGCCACCTTTCGGATTCCGGGGGTGGTGGCTGAAGGAGGTATGCTTTGTGGCGGATATCCGGCCGCCCTCTCTTTTGTCCACCGAGGTAGCTCGGCAGATGTGAGGTTGCTATCCCGGATTGCTGTTTACTGGCATGAAGGGTAGGGTATGGCACGGGTTCCATGCTGCATCTGCACTACTAGCGGTGTCGAGTCCTCTTGGGCGCGGAGGGAGATTTCCGGCCCTTTCATTCCTCCTGGGAACTATTCCTCCCCGCTCCCCCCTTTTTTATTCTTTTTTTTGTTTTTATTTCTTTTCTTCTTTTTTTTTTTTCTTAAAAACAAAAAGCAAAGGAGTAACCTAACCATGGCAGCCCTAGTCCATGAACCACTACCCCCGGGCCCCTTCTTGATACCGCACCCCATTCTGACCCTGCCTTGTGTTTAGAACCACTCTTCGGACACTCCTGATGCCCCTGTACCTCTTGCTGGTGCTGTTTCCTCACCCGCTTCAGGTACCGGGGCTTCGACTGACTCCTTCGATTTGTCTGAACTCCGCTCTCCTTTGACTATGCTTCCGGCTTCTCCCTCTACGGTACGGCAATTTTCGAATCGCCCACCCATTTCATGCCGGACCAACTCCGGTCCTACTCCTAAACGCCAACGTCAATCTCCTGATGATGCTCCGTCGTTACCTTCCCATTCTACTCGGAAAACGACCGACACGTCAAGCACTCCCTCTCCACGCTCAGTTTCGGACCACACAATGGACTAAATTCTTTACTTTAAGACCAACTTCTTCTTCTGCCTACCTTTCTGACCATAGTATTGCCAAAGCGCTCCTGCGTCATGTTGGCGGAGATATTTCATTTCACGCTCTCAGGAGCGGTACGCGCATCGTCACTGTCCAGAATGCTACCAAGCTCATGATCTTTCTCTCCTTTCGAATATCGATACTACTCCTATCATATTGAAAAACATCTTTCTCTCAATTCTTGTAGTGGTACTGTCATTCTGCCCCATACCATAGTCCAACAGAATTTCCAGTCATGTGGCAATGACATTTTGAACAGCTGGAACTCCAGGATCTCCCAATCCTCAAAGTAGACACTTATGTCCTTCCTGCCCGGGGGCGGAGACGTTACCCTTGCAATGTGGCTCGTTTAACTTTTGACAGCCGAGAACTCCCGTCCTCTGTATATGTCGCGGGACATTCGGTTACAAGTTCGAAAGGTGATACCTTACACTGCAACAATGTAGAAATTGCTGGCGTTTGGTCACCCAGCGAAATATTTGCAGATCTATGGCCGAATGCCCAGTCTGTGGTGCCGACAACCATTCTATACATCTTGCAGTCAACCTCCATCTTGCCTTAATTGTAATGAAGCTCACCCTTCGTACTCCCGCCGTTGCCAGGTCTACTTAAATGAACGTGAAATCCGTTGCCTCAAAGAGGGCAGAAGGTCTCCCTTATGCTATGGCAGTTACTCATCTCCGCCTCCAAGGGAGACTACCCCGTGTTTCTTATTCTCGTGTTTCCAAACATCCCCCCACTTCTGGGGTCCCATCTTTCTGCAGCCTCCTCTGTTGTTACCCCTCCCATAGCCATTACGGCATCTAATCCTTTTGCTGTCCTTGGCTCTGACGTCCCGACTACAACTCAGTCTGTTCTCACATCTTCGCGTCCTTCCTCACAAGCCCCAGTATCGACAAGACCTCGTACGACACCTAATACCAATCGCCCCTCTACTCAGAAGTCCAAAAAATCCACATTGCTCAAATCTTCTTTGCCCCTTCCTTCCCTTCTTCCACCTCCACACGTTACCTTTCAGTCTCTGTACCTAGTTCTTCCCCTCTCTCTGGCTCTATTACAAGTGTGGAGATTCACCCTCCTCCTCCGTACTATGCCTTCCACCCCCGTCCCCTCCCAAGTTCTCCCTCTTCTGTCACCTCCCAGGTTTCTACCTCTTCTGTCCCCCCCCACACTTCATCTCCAGTCCCTTACACTTTTCCCTCTCCCTCTACTTTGGTACAGTCCATTACTGTCCCAATCTTTACTCACCCTCTCCTCCTATCTCCAATATGGTTTCCCATACATCTTTGAATTCAGAAACACTTGAAGCCATTTCAGAATATATTGCAGAGACTAAACCTTCAATGGACACTGATTCACTTCCTGTTCTCTTCTCTTCCCTCTCCTCCATCTTCACAACCCCATTCTTCGCAACGCTCCGTTCCTTCGCTACTTGAACATCTTCCAATGCCACCTCACGTTGACTTTTCTAACCCCTCTAGTCCGTAGGTGCCTTTACCTACAGATTCCTGATATTTTCTTCATCGCCAATCATGGCCTATTTACAGTGGAATATCCGCGGCCTCAGGGGTAATCGGGGTGAGCTTCAGATGTTGCTTTCCAGGTTTTCCCCTGTTGGTGCTTGCTTACAAGAACCAAATTACACTCGGCTGTTTTCCAACCTATCTCAGGCTATAATTTATTGTATTCTTCGGATCCTTTCTCAGATGGGACCTTTAATGAAAGTGCCCTTCTTCTACGCAATGATATTCCGTACTGTCAACTATTTGTCCATACCTCGCTGCATTACACTGCAGCCCGTATCCACTTGAATAAGTGGTTTACAATATGTTCTTTATATCTCTCTCCTTCTCGAGCATTTTCTATCCAGACTTTGCCTTTCTTGTTTCATCCTTACCACCACCACTTCTGTTACTTGGTGATTTTAATGCCCACCATTTCCTCTGGGGGGGGTCTCATTGTGACTCACGTGGCATTCAGTTGGAGGCTTTTCTTGCCTCTCACCCCCTCCATGTTTTAAATACGGGTACTCCCACCCATTTTTGATCCTCGTACTCATACTCTCTCTTGCATCGATCTATCAGTCTGCTCTTCCTCCACTGCACTAGACTTCACCTGGTCTGTTCTACCAGACTTACATGACAGCGATCATTTTCCGATCATTCTTACTTCTCCTTCCTATTCACCACCTTCCCGTAGCCCTCGCTGGCAATTTGATCGGGCAAATTGGGATCTTTACTCACACCTCACTGCTTTTAGTGAGGTTCCTCTTCATCCTCCATTGATGAGCTCCTACACATCTTCTCGACATCAGTTTATACCGCGGCTTCTCATTCTATACCCCAAACCTCAGGCAGGCATTCTCAGAAGTGCGTGCCTTGGTGGTCTCCTGCTTGTGCTCGTGCAGTACGTTTGAAACGTGCTGCATGGGGCAGGTACCGGTACAATAGAACCGCTGAGAGACTTTGTTGATTTTAAGCAGAAGCGTGCGATCGCTCGCCGTGTCATCCGTGAAGCTAAACGCACTTGTTGGCGAGACTATGTTTCCACCATCACCTCTGCTTCTTCTATGAGTGCAGTCTGGAAAAAAGTGAGGAAATTGAGTAGTAAAGTATCCTCCTGACCCGGCTCCTGTTCTACGGGTCACTGGTGTTGATATAGCAAACCCTCTCGACGTTGCCATTGAACTTGGCACACATCTGGTCCGTATTTCCCGAGGGCTCCATCTATGCCCCTCGTTTCTTTCCTCAAAGTCTGCCAGAGAGTTAGTACCCTTGGACTTTTCTTCTCTCGGAGAAGAACAGTATAATGTGCCTTTTACACTTCAAGAACTGGAGGCAAACGCTCTCAGCTTGCCGATCATCGGCAGCTGGGCCTGATGACATTCATATTCGTATGTTACAACATTTACATCGGTCAGCCCTTGTAGTCCTCTTACACCTCTTCAATCTTATTTGGGCACAAGGAGTTCTTCCCCAGCTGTGGAAATCTGCCATTGTTCTCCTTTCCGCAAACCGGGTACTACAGGACATGATGCCTCCCACTATCGCCCCATCGCTCTTACAAGTGCAGTTTGCAAGTGATGGAACGCCTCGTAAATCGACGTTTAATGTGGTATTAGAGACTCACAACAGTCTCTCCGCTAGTCATATATGGCTTTCGTAAGGGTCGTTCTACCATAGACCCCTTACTACGCTTGGATACGTATGTTCGTAATGCCTTTGCGAATAATCACTCAGTTATTGCCATATTTTTTGACCTTGAGAAGGCATATGACACAACTTGGAGGTATAATATTTTGGCCCAGGCCCATTCCTTAGGCCTCCGAGGCAATCTACCATCCTTCCTTAAGAACTTTTTAACTGACAGACATTTCCGTGTTCGAGTCAATAATGTTCTTTCCCCGGACTTCGTCCAAGCTGAAGGTGTCCCTCAGGGATGTGTTCTAAGCACAACACTTTTTCTCCTTGCTATAAATGATTTGGCCTCTGTTCTTCCACCCAATATTTGGTCAATCACTCTATGTTGATGACTTCGCTATTGCTTGTGCAGGCGCTGACTGTCACCTTATTGCAGTTTCTCTCCAGCATGCGGTCGACCGTGTTTCCACTTGGGCCACCACACATGGGTTTAAATTTTCAAGTACCAAAACTCACCAAATTACTTCACTAGACGCTCTGTTATCTCCGATCATCCTTTGTATCTCTATGGCTCCCGTATCCCCGAACGTGATACAGTCAGGTTTCTAGGCCTTCTCTTTGACCGTCGGTTAACCTGGAAACCTCACATTACCTCTCTGAAGGCAAACTTGTCACAGCCGGCTAAACCTTCTTAAAACCCTTGCTCATCTTTCCTGGGGAGCTGATCGTCGAACTCTGCTTTGCCTACATTCAGCCCTCGTTTTATCGAAACTCGATTATGGTGACCAATTTATTCCGCGGCCTCTCCTGCTACTCTCTCTAGCCTTAACTCTATCCATCACCAAGGCTTACGTTTGTGCCTTGGTGCTTTTCGCTCTTCCCCTGTTTGAGAGCCTCTATACAGAAGCAAATGTTCCATCCTTGTCTGATCGCCGTGATGCCCATTGCCTTCGTTACTATGTACGCTCTCACGATCTACACAATCCTTCCATTTATAGAATGGTCACCGATATTAGAGACATTCTTTATTTCGTTCGCCGCCCCTGTTTGCTCCGTCCCTTTTCTCTTCGCCTACTTTCACTCTTGTCTTCCCTTCAGTTACCACCTTTATATGTTCATGTAGCATCTCACTTTTCCCTACCCCCCTGGGAAGTTCCAGCTGTTCGGGTCTGTTCTTTCTCACTCCCTTGCTCGAAAGCTCAACTGCCTACGGTGGCTTCCCGCTCTCTTTTTCTTGATCACTTCCACTCTCATTCTCATGCCACCGCTGTGTACACAGATGGCTCTAAGTCTTCAGACGGCGTCGGATTCGCAGCAGTGTTTCCGGACAGCGTCGTACGAGGGCATTTACTATCTTCAGCTAGCATTTTTACTGCTGAACTGTATGCCATTCTTGCAGCACTTATTCGTATCGCATCTATGCCTGTGTCATCATTTGTAGTAGTCTCAGACTCCCTTAGTGCTCTACAGGCTATACGAAAATTTGATACATCTCATCCCCTAGTTCTCCGTATCCAACTTTGGCTACGCCGTATCTCTACCAAACATAAAGATATTGTTTTTTGTTGGGTCCTGGTCATGTCGACGTACAGGGCAATGAACAGGCAGACACTGCTGCGCGGTCAGCAGTATATGACCTACCAATTTCCTATCGAGGTGTTCCATTTCTGGACTATTTTGCTGCAATAGCTACCCACCTTCGCACCCGTTGGCAACAACGTTGGTCAACTCTGCTCGGTAACAAACTTCATTCTATTATAAACCGAGCATAGGTTACTGGCCGTCTTCTTGTCATCAGTGCCGAGGTTGGGAGACCACTCTCTCCCGCCTTCGCATTGGCCACACTCGTCTTACTCATGGGTATCTCGTGGAGAGGCACCCTGTTCCTCTCTGTGAGCAGTGTCAAGTTCCAGTATCGATTAGCCACATTCTGTTAGACTGCCCTCTCTATCAACGAGCACGCAGATTTACCTCCAACGTCGTCTTCGTTCTCCTACTCTCTCTTTACCTTCCCTTCTTGCTGATGGACCCTCCTTTAACTCCTGACTCTCTCATTGACTTCTGACAACGACTGATTTACTCCACAAACTCTGATGATACTTTTCGCACTCCCCTCAGCCCTTTCTGGTTCAGTCTCTTGCTGCCCTTTACCCTTTCACCATCCACTGCCCCGCTGTTATCCGTAACCTGTTGCTCATCCATCTCCCTTTTGCCACCTGATGCCCTCGCTTCCTTCCTGCCCTGCAGCGCTGTATAGTCCTTGTGGCTTAGCGCTTCTTTTTGATTATAATAATAATAATTTGACTACATGAGGATCCTAAAATTAAAGCTGCATTACACTTGTACACACTCACGACTAATGTAAACTCTCAGTTTAATTACACATATTTATCTCTCTCGATGTGCTGTAAATTTCTGCTGTATATTAAATTAGAAAATGTTTTGTCTCTTGTAGTCTTTGTCTATGGATTTTTTTTGAGACTAATTTAAGGAGGGAGGGCCTCTTCCAGAGATTTTTTCATTTTTTTTTTTTTTGAAGTCGAGGTAACAGAAATTACGAATGTCACCGGAACACTTTTTCGCGTCTAAAATATTACAGTAGAGTGAAAATAAATTTGAGATAGTAAATTTGTTGATTATCTCGTGTGTCTTAATATCCGGCATAATTAATGTAGTTAGGCTTCTTTTCAGAAGTGTTTGCTACAGACTTCTGGCAACCATCTTTCTGTGGTGTTACTCTTGTTAGTGCTATAACAGCCGTTGTTCTGTAAGGCTAATCCTGCAAGCGTGCTCCGTGAGTGATTGTGGTTTTGTCAAATTCTCCCCTTCACTTCATGATCACTGCTGATATTCATGATGGATATTACACCAAGGATGCATTAAAGTATTGTACCTGAATGTTAGATCGCCGAAAATTTGAGCCTAGCAAAGTCAACTGTTGGTCGGATTCTGAAGAGCTGACGACACTGGTGACTGTGGAGAGCTGCGTCGAGGAAGATGTTGAACAAAACGTAAGACAACGCCTCACGATGACACGGTTATCAACAGAAATAATGTGAAGGATATACCTTTGAAGAGTTTCGAGGATTAATCTACTGAGCCCGGCCATGGGCCAGGCTCGTCTGGTGCTTGCCTGGTCAACCAGGCTGTTGCTGCTGGAGGCCTGTTGCCCCACATATCCATCACAGCCTGGTTGATCTGGCACCTGGTGAAGATACTTGCCCAGTTTCCTCTTGAAGGCTTCTACACTTGTCCCAGCCGTGTTCCTGTTATCTTCTGTTAAGATGTTGAATGATCTGGGACCCCGGATGTTGATACAGTGTTCCCTTATTATCCCCTCCTCACCCCTGCTCCTCACTGGGTTTATTTTACACTTCCTCCCATCTCTCTCACTCCAGTATGTTATGGCAGTGTGCAGATTTGGGACGAGGCCCTCTAGTACCTTCCAGGTATATATTATCATGTATCTGTCTCCTCCGCTCCAATGAATACATGTTCAAGACTTGATGAATATCAAAATGGTATACAATACAGACAGGATAGTTGTTGAGATACATAGGCAACACTTAAGCAACTTTATTCCGAAACGTTTCGCCTACACAGTAGGCTTCTTCAGTCGAGTACAGAAAGTAGGCAGGAGCAGTAGAGATGTGAAGACGATGTAATCAGTCCATCACCCTTAAAGTCGTAGATTTGAGGTTGTCAGTCACATCTCTACTTCTCCTGCCTACTTTCTGTACTCGACTGAAGAAGCCCACTGTGTAGGCGAAACGTTTCGGAATAAAGTTGCTTAAGTGTTGCCTATGTGTCTCAACAACTATGTTCAAGATTTGCAGGCGTTCCCAGTAGTTTAGGTGCTTTGCAGGCTCAATGTGAGCTGTAAACGATCTCTGTATTTGTTCCAGCTCCGATATTTCTCCTGCTTTGAAAGGGGGCAGGAGAAATATTGGAGCTGGAATAAATACGGAGATCGCTTACTGGCTCACATTGAGCCAGTAAAGCGCCTAAACTACTGGGAACGCCTTCAAGTCTTGAACATGTATTCAGTGGAGCGGAGGAGAGATGCATGATAATAAATACCTGGAAGGTACCCGTGGGCCTGGTTCCAAATCTGCACACTGCCATAACAACATACTGGATTGAGAGATATGGGAGGAAGTTGCCAAGAAAAACAGCGAAGATTGACAGAGATTTGGCTTCACCTGGCATTAATGTTGAATATTCAACTATTGGAGGAAGACTCCATGAAAGTAGGCAAATCTGCCAGAAAGCCATTAAAGAAACGGTTATTGACCGCTGCTCTGAAGAAACAACGGCTGCGGTAAGCACTCAGTCATAAGGAATGGATGACAAGTGAATGCAGAAAAGTTAAATTTTCAGATTAAACACAGTTTGACATAGATATAGATCAATGGTAGCGAGACAGGGTAAAGACGGGATGGATGTTACGACTTCGATATCGTAACTTAAATAAAATGGTTCTGGCTCCTAAATGACTGTTCAGTCTACCGTCTAGGGGCAATTAAATTACACTGAAAAAACACAGCAACTCTTGTGCCAGCATGCACTCATACAAATTATGAAGCACGAGTGCAAATAATGTAGGGTTAGGAAAGATACAAAAATATATCTAATATAATGAGTTACATACTCCAAAAAAAAAAAAAAAAAAAAAAAAAAAAAAAAAAAAAAAAAAAAAAAAACACACTCCAGTTCACATTAGCTCACTAGTACACTGCTACTATTGACATAAAATTTTATATACTTTTATAAACTGGGAGGCTCCATGACACGCCCATCCCTTTCACTTCTGCCTGGTAGACTAGTTACCAACAGACAAAAACACCTATGGTATACACTAAAAAAAAACTATCCAACACCACAACCGCTACATCTTGCTTCCTCTGCTGTGCGTAACCTACTCCCTAAACACACGTCATCTGCTCCTGTCCTGGCCACACTAACTGACCAGGAATAATAAACGTTCGGTTTCAGTTCAATCCTGGAACTATGGAGCATTATTTTATGAAATATTTTTCTGACGCACACCGTAATAATGGACACACTCAACACGCGCCAAAATGCCCATCTCAGATGTCTGGGGTAGTTTTACCGCTAATGGTCCTGGATGTCTTGTTATTGTTGAGAGATTGATGAACAATGACAAATCCTGGCAACTCATTTGCTTCTCATTGTGGCTAGAGATTTTCCTGCTGGAGAAGGCATTTTCCAGCAGGATCTTGATCCATGCCACACTTCCAGAAAAATGTAAACATTCTCTGAGGAGAGTCAATTAAGCGTTCTAAATAGACCTCGAAACGTTCCAGACCTCAACTCATTTGAGTCAATGGGCAATAACCAAACGCAGGATAACAAAAGATTGTTCAGCTATGGAGAAGCTAATTGCTGCTGTTATTAGAACCTGTTATCACGGCGAAGATCTTGCCTAAATATATTCATTGCTCGATTCTATGCCGAAGAACCCCCTCAGGGAAGGTTCCTTGATAGTGAGGGGCTCTTGATTTAGGGAATTAGATCTGTGCTCCAGTTCCCCGAATTAAGCCTGAATGCCTTCCATATCCCCCCCAGGCGCTGTATAATCCTACGGGTTTAGCGCTTCCCTTTGATTATAATAATACTAATAATAATAATATGCCAAAGAATATATCAATGCTCATAAAGGGTAGTCACATCTCTTTGTAAATCGATTATATATTATATCATTGCCGTGTATTTTTCAAATAAAAATAAAATTCCAAATTAATATCTTATTCCATCACTATCCCAAATAATATGTACACTAATGTATAATATCTTACGTTGTTTTAAGGCTTTGTTAGTTCTGCAGTTATTAATATTCTTTGTGTTTTAATGTAATAAAATCATTACCAACTATCTGAGGCATAATTAGGGGGGTTAGAAAAAAAATTACAGCCATTTGAAGACGCAACACACACCATTTCTTTATCCACGATCCCCTCACGGAAGGTTCCTTGATGTTGGCGAGGGGCTCTTGATTTAGGGAATTGGATCTGTGCTTCAGTTCCACGAATTAAGCCTGAATGCCTTCCACATCCCCCCCCCCCGGCGCTGTATAATCCTACGGGTTTAGCGCTTCCCCCTTGATTATAATAATTTATCCACGATTATCTCGGAAGTTAGTTTGCCATCCATATATACGGTTTCGTTATTTCTTGAGGAATCGTAACATTCTATCTGATATGCTAGAAGTCTTGTTCCTGGATACCATCATGACACTTTTATTAAATTCACTCTCAAAACCTTTTACATTTTATTGACAGATTTTATTTTTCCCTAAACTTTTCAAATTCCTTTTACTTTATCAAACGCAAAATGCGTTTTCATATTTTTGGCGACACTGAAATTTTTTATATATGTGCACTCATCAGCAGCACTTTTCCTATGTCCAGGTTTCCTATAAACATGCACACGACTTCTGCCGTATATATATAAAAAAGTTTTTGCATATTTTGAAAACTATCGCAGCGCTGTATAGCCCTTGTGGCTTAGCGCTTCTTTTTTATTATAATTTGAAAACTATCACTGTGAAACTTCTATCACGTCATATTCCCTTAGACACATTTTTCAATAAGAAAAAAATAAAATGTCAATAAAGTCTTGCATTATACTGAATTTCTCTCTTCCCATGTGTGAGATAGGTTGATGTATTACGTCCGTAGCCTTGTGGCGAGTCTTTATGGCTTTCTTGTCAGCTTAAATATTATAATTCCTTCCGTCATTTGTTTTATGGAATTGGATAGACATTCTTTGTCAGGGGGAAGGAGATATATCCATCATCGAAGATTAAGTATACTGAATATTCACGTATTAAAGTTGCGCTAACAAGAGGTCTTATTAATATATATAGTAATATATATATATATATATATATATATATATATATATATATATATGGTAGTAAGTTGGTAGTAACCACCCGTGGGGGCACTACCGTCCTGCCAAGTGAGTGTAAAACGAAAGCCTGTAATTGTTTTACGTGATGGTAGGATTGCTGGTGTCTTTCGTCTGTCTCGTAAATATGCAAGATTGCAGGTACGTCTCGCTACTTCTACTTACACTTAGGTCACACTACACATACATGTACATGTTTATTTATACACACTCATCTGAGCTTTCTTTGATTTTATCTTTAGTTCTTGGTCTTATTACTTTTCCTTTTATATCCATGGGGAAGTGGAATAAAAAGAAAATTGTGCGTGGATGTTGTGCAAAAGATTGTGGATGTTACGAATAAGAAGAAGCTGGATGTCCTGGCTTTAAGTAAAACAAAGCTGAAGGGGTGGGATAGTTTCAGTGGAGAGGAATAAATGGGATTAGGTCAGGGGTTTCAAATATTTAGAGCTAAAGAAGGAGTAGCAATAATGTTGAAGGATAAGTTATGGCAGGAAAAGAGGGACTATAAATGAATTAATTCAAGGATTATGTGGAGTAAAATGTTGGATGTGAAAAGTGAGTTATAGTAAGCGTATATTCACCTGGAGAAGAAAGAAATGTAGAGGAGAGAGAGAGATTTTGGGAAATGTTGAGTGAATGCGTGGGAAATTTTAAACCAAGTGTGAGAGTAATGGTGGTTGAGGATTTTAATCCTAAAGTGGACAAAAATGTTGTGGAGGGAGTAGTAGGTAAATTTGGGGTGCCAGGGGTAAATGAAAATGGGGAGCCTTTGAGCTATAGCCCTTGTGGCTAAGCGCTTCATTTTTTATTATAATAATAATTTAATTGAGCTGTGTGTAGAAAGAGGGTTGGTAATAAGTAATACATATTTATGAAAAAGAGGATAAATAAATATACAAGGTATGATATAGCACGTAATGAAAGTAGTTAGATTATGTATTGGTGGATGAAAGGTTGATGGGTAGGCTTCAGGATGTACACGTTTATAGAGGGGCAACCGATATATCGGATCATTATTTAGTTGCAACTACAGTTAGAGTAAGAGGTAGATGGGAAAAGAGGAAAATGGTAACAACAAGCAAGAGGGAGGTACGGTGTATAAACAAAGGGAGGAGGAAGTTCGGGTGAGACATAAGCAACTATTGGAAGAAAGGTGGGCTGATGCAAGTATGATTAGTGGGGGAAGGGGTTGAAGAGGGTTGGAATAGTTTTAAAAATGCAGTATTTGAATGTGGGGCAGAAGTTTGTGGTTATAGGAGGGTGGGTGCAGAAGGAAAGAGGAGGGATTGGTGGAATGATGAAGTAAAAGGGTGTGATAAAAGAGAAAAAGTTAGCTTATGAGAGGTTTTTACAAAGCAGAAGTGTTATAAGAAGAGTAGAGTATATGGAGAGTAAAAGAAAGGTGAAGAGAGTGGTGAGAGAGTGCAAAAGGAGAGCAGATAGTGGGAGAGGCACTGTCAAGAATTTTAATGAAAATAAGAAACAATTTGGAGTGAGTTAAACAAGTTAAGAAAGCCTAGGGAACGAATGGATTTGTCAGTTAAAAACAGAGTAGGGGAGTTAGTAGATGGGGAGATGGAGATTTTGGGTAGATGGCGAGAATATTTTGAGGAACTTTTAAATGTCGATTAAGAAAGGGGAGCAGTAATTTCATGCACTGGCCAGGGAGGTATACCATCTTTTAGGAGTGAAGAACAGCAGGATGTGAGTGTGGGGGAGGTGTGTGGGGCATTATGTAGAATGAAAGGGGGTAAGGCAGCTGGAACTGACGGATCATGACAGAAATGTTAAAAGCAGGCGGGGACATAGTGTTGGAGTGGTTGGTATTTTTGTTTAATAAATGTATGAAAGAGGGGAAGGTCCCTAGGGATTGGCAGAGAGCATGTATAGTCCCTTTATACAAAGGGAAGGTGGACAAGGGAGATTGTAAAAATTATAGAGGAATAAGTTTACTGAGTATACCAGGAAAAGTGTACAGTAGGGTTATAATTGAAAGAATTAGAGATAAGACAGAATGTGGGATTGCAGATGAGCAAGGAGGTTTCAGAGTGGGTAGGGGATGTGTAGATCAAGTGTTTATATTGAAGTATGTATGTGAACAGCATTTAGATAAAGGTAGGGAAGTTTTTATTGCATTTATGGGTTTAGAAAAGGCATGTGATAGTGGATAGGGGAGCAATGTGGAAGATGTTGCAAGTATATGGAATAGGTGGTAAGTTACTAATTGCTGTAAAGAGTTTTTATGAGGATAGTGAGGCTCAGGTTAGGGTGTGTAGAAGAGAGGGAGACTACTTCCCAGTAAAAGTAGGTCTTAGACAGGGATGTGTAATGTCACCATGGTTGTTTAATATATTTATAGATGGGGTTGTAAAAGAAGTAAATGCTAGGGTGTTCTGGAGAGGGGTGGAATTAAATTATGGCGAATTAAATACAAAATGGGAATTGACACAGTTGCTTTTTGCTGATGATACTGTGCTTATGGGAGATTCTAAAGAAAAATTTCAAAGTTTAGTGGGTGAGTTTGGGAGTGTGTGTAAAGGTAGAAAGTTGAAAGTGAACATAGAAAAGAGTAAGGTGATGAGGGTATCAAATGATTTAAAGAAAAATTGGATATCAAATTGGAGAGTAGTAGTATGGAAGAAGTGAATGTTTTCAGATACTCGGGAGTTGACGTGTCGGCGGATGGATTTATGAAGGATGAGGTTAATCATAGAATTGATGAGGGCAAAAAGGTGAGTGGTTCGTTGAGGTATATGTGGAGACAAAAAACATTATCTATGGAAGCAAAGAAGGGAATGTATGAAAGTATATTAGTACCAACACTCTTTTATGGGTGTGAAGCTTGGGTTGAGTGCAGCAGCGATGAGGCGGTTGGAGGCAGTGGAGATGTCCTGTCTAAGGGGAATGTGTGGTGTAAATATTATGCAGAAAATTCGGAGTGTGGAAATTAGGAGAAGGTGTGGAGTTAATAAAAGCATTAGTCAGAGGGCTGAAGAGGAGTTGAGGCGGTTTGGTCATTTAGAGAGAATGGATCAAAGTAGAATGACCTTGAGGGGGCTTGGACTTCCAGCAAGCGTGCATGAACGTGTTCGATAGGAGTGAATGGAGACGAATGGTATTTCGGACCTGAGGATCTGTTGGAGTGTGAGTAGGGTAATATTTAGTGAAGGGATTCAGGGAAACCGGTTATTTTTATATAGCCGGACTTGAGTCCTGGAAATGAGAAGTACAATGCCTGCACTCTAAAGGAGGGGTTTGGGGTATTAGCAGTTTGGAGGGATATGTTGTGTATCTTTATACGTATGTACTTCTAAACTGTTGTGTTCTGAGCACCTCTGCAAAAACAGTGATGATGTGTGAGTGAGGTGAAAGTGTTAAATGATGAAAGCATTTTCTTTTTTGGATTGTCTTTCTTTTTGGGTCACCCTGCCTCGGTGGGAGACGGCCGACTTGTTAAAAATAAATAATATATATATACATATATATATATTATATATATATATATATATATATATATATATATATATATATATATATATATATATATATATATATGTCGTGCCGAATATGTTAAACTGGGTCAATTAGCAAGAACTCATTTAAAATTAAGTCCTTTCTAAAATTTTCTCTTATACGTTTAAAGATATATTTTTTTCATTAATGTTAATGTAAAAATTTTTAATTTTGCACCAAAAGAATCTTAGAAAACTTACCTAACCTTATTATAACAAGAACAATTTATTTTAGCCTAACCTAACTAAATATATTTTAGATTTGTTTACAATAATTTAATACTAAACAAACGCAGTGAAAAATATTTTTTTCGTTAGGTTCAGAATGATTTTGGCGAAATTATTGCATAAACAAATTTTCGTTTGTCCTATATGTCAAGATGAGCGTTGCTATTTAAGCCAAGATCGCAAGTTCTGCCTATTCGGCACGACATTTTATATATATATATATATATATATATATATATATATATATATATATATATATATATATATATATATATATATATATATATATATATATATATATATAATATATAATTATTGTGACCACGAACAAGTGGTATTGAATCAACAACACTTCGACTAGCCGAGGATTCGAACCCATGTTGTTTTGGCCCTCCTCATGGTTAGCGAATTTAAAAAAAATTATATATCTTTATACGTATAACAGAAAATTATAGAAAGGTCTTAATTTTAAACGAGTTCTTGTCAATTGGCCAATTTTACCTACTCGGCACGATATATATATATAATATATATATATATATATATATATATATATATATATATATATATATATATATATATATATATTATGTATATGTAGACATACACTCTTGGAATCTACTAAGTCATGATCGTATATCCTTATGTAGAGGGTAATGTTTATTATTTTTTTTTTTTTATTTTTTTTTTTTTTTGAATTTGACCAAAATACGCATCAGGAGATATTTTCCTATTTCTGCTGGCATACAAAATCCCCTTTCCATTAACGACCATTTTGTTTGTTGTTCCTGCAGGAGTAATGCCGTCGCCAGCGCCCTCCTTCGAAGGTTTCGCAGCCACCGTCAACGCCTACCTTGAGAAACCGCCCTTTAACCACCCTAACGCTCTCCACCAGATAGGAGGCATGAAGAACGTAAGCCTCCTTACCACACTACTAATTGCTTACCCACATGTCTATTACCTGCCTACATTCTTTCCAATCATTCACCTACCCATTCGTAATTTTTAGTTATCTTACACATCCTGTCTTCTGCTCCCTCACCAGCTGACGTATTCCTTTCACTGGTGCATTTTCTTCCCTCTGTTCCCTCAGGAGTTGTTACATATCCTGCCCTCTACTTCCTCACCAGCTGCTGTATTTTCACTTCGCCTCCCTCTCCATCTGGTGAATATAATCTGTTTCTATCCCTCGCTGTGTCACCATCTGGAAAAGATCCGGGCCCGGACTGCACCGGGGAACCTACTAATACTATTTCTAATCCTTCCAACTGGTGTATTTCCTCTACTCCCTTATCAGTTAATGTAGTTACTAGTCTCCAAGAAAAATCTAACACATACTCTAAGAATAATTCACCAACACTAGAAGTTTCTTAGCCGGTCTAATGGGGCATTCCCATGTAATCGCACCGAAACAATTGAAGAATAAAAGCATCCATAGGAAGCATTATTGTTTTGGAGGTCACTTGATCTGCAAGAGTTATATTACTTGTCCCAAGACAGACAAATGCTATAAACTATAGAAAAAGCAGTAAGCTGTTCCACCCGTGTAATAGTGCAGAACAGTTACCATACGGTAATTTATTTTTTAATTGTAGTAAAAGATTACCTTAGCTTAATACATGAGATTAGCTCGTGTACCAGGATAACTTCAGAATTACAAGTTTGAGAGATATTGGGAAAAAAATCCTATAGATTGAGAGCTTAATCGTGAAGGCAATAGGTTTAAGATGAATGTTGAGAGCCCTGGGATAAAAGCAATAGTTTCTTAGCTCTTGGCTTAAAAACTATCGTAAAAGAGATTTCACATGAGAGGAAAAATGAGAGGTAGAGAATGAGACGTATGGGATTAAAGTAATGAGATGACCGTAAAAGGATGAGATCTGTGGTTTGTGAGCCCTTAAAAAAGATTTCGATTCAAAGTCATATGGGCTTAGCGGTCAGTGTATAACAAGGCACGAGTGGTCAGATCTCAGATATTTAAAATATTGGAAAAATATATATATAAACCTCAAGCATTTCCCGAAGTTATCTAAGCTAACACAGGCATCAGCAGTCTCGTGTTTGGAAAATAGATACCTAGCAGACAGAACTAACTATTCACAAGTGAATTCTATTTTGTTTTTTTTTTTGTTTTTTGGTATAAAAGAAAATATATTTTGGAGAACAATTAATGAAATAAAATGATAAAATAAAACCTTGCCTGCAACGTGTCTTTTATTCATAGAAAAAAAGTATATACGTATATTTTAGTAGAAGCTGTTGCGACATTTAAGAATTCAGATAGTGCGGAGAAATATTTACTTTACCGAAGTCTGATTGTCACTGAATATCCACTGTCTGCCCCATGGGCTGCCTGTCACTTAATATACACTTCACGCCCCATGGGCTGCCTGTCACTGAATATACATTCATGCCCCATGGGCTGCCTGTCACTTAATATACACTTTACGCCCTATGGGCTACTTGCCTGGGAAGATTCATTCACTTTATACCCAATTTCTGATTGCCTCTGAAGATTCTCATTAGGGCCAGGCGGCTCTGTCTCTGAAAGTATTCTTTATATACCCAGGTGCACGCTTCCCTTGAAGATACAAATTACATGTTCACTGGCTGCCTGCCCCCTGAAGATGTACTTTGCACCCCAACGACTGCGTATCCTCTAGAAGGTCCTTTACACACCATGTGTTGCCTAGACCTGAATGTACACTATACCCCACGGAGATGCTTCTCTCTGAAAATGCCTTTGTAACCTCCGAGAAAGCCTGACCCTGAATATGCCTATCCCTAAAGACAAACTTTTCACTCCACAGGCTGCCTGTCCCCGTTGATGCACTCTCTCTAATCAAGGCACTACCTGTTCTTGAAGGTGCACTGTAAGGTATAAGGGTCGCCTTTCCCTAATGATGCACTTTACTCACCAGGGGTTCCTGTCCCTAAAGTTACATATTACATACTAGGAGCTTCATTTCTCTGAAGACACTCCACACACAAGAGTATTTTGTACCCCACGCACTTTACACACTAGGGGCTGCTTGTTCCTGTAATTACACTTTACCAACTATGAACTGCTGTCCTTGAAAATACGCTCTACACACCACGGATTGCTTGTACCTTATGTTAAATGTTGAAAGCTAGAAGCTACCTGACCCTAAAGATGTTTTACACAACAGAAGCTGCATGTCCCTGAAGATACACTATGAGCTGTGCGTTCTAAAGATGCACGCTACGCACCAGGGGCTCCTTGTCGCTGAATATACATTCACACACAAGGAGTTGCCTATCCATGTAGCTACGTTTTAAACACCATAAACTGCCTGTTCCTGAAGGAACACGTTAAGCATAGTTATCTTTTGTCCCCGAAAAAAAAAACTTGCAACCCAAGGTTTCTGTCATTGAAGAAACACTACGAATGATACTACGAAGAACAAGCTACCACACTGTTGTTAAAAAAGTGAGCCACTACAATGATGGTGCAAAGAAAAAGCCACTACAATGTTATTACAAAAATAAGCACCTACAATAAAGGTACATAAAAACCACCACAATGTTAATACAACAAGCCACTATAACGATATATAAATACCACCACAATGTGGTAACAAAAACAAACCATTACAATGATGGTACATAGAAAAAGCCATTACAATGTTAAATGTTAAAATAAAAACAAGCACTACAATGATAAAAAGAAAAAGCATTACAATGTTAATACAAAGAATAAGCCACTACAATGATAGCGCATAGAACAAGCCACTACAATGTTGGTGCAAAAACAGGATCACACAATGTTGCTACAGAGAGCAAGCTACTGCAGTGATAATTCAAAGAACAAGTCTCTTCAATATTGGCACAAAGAACAAGCCACAAAAATGGTGATAAAAATTAATAACTTCATTGTTGTTATATAGAACAAGCTTCGAAATAGTGGTGGAAAGGATTAATGGTACAAAGAACAAACCAATACAATAATGATGCAAAGAGTAAGCCACTACAATGTTGGTACAGTGAATAAGCTACAACAATCTCTACACAAAGAAGCTATGCACGTGGAACAAAGAATAAAGTACCTAATACGATGTTAATATGATGAACAAGGTATTACAATAATATCAAGAAAGAGCTATTAAAATAGTGGAACACAGAATCTACTGCAATATCAGCACGGAGAACAAACTACCACCATGCTTGTTGGTGTTAAGTACAATCCACTATAATGTTGGTAGAAAGAACAAGCTGCTTCATTGCAGGTACAGAGAAGATTACAATGATAGTACAAAAGATGTTACTACAGACCTGGAGAGTGTACAAAGAACTTTCATGGCACACACAAGTGTGATAAAGCACCTAAACTACTGGGAACGGTTGAAGGTCCTTGATCTGTATTCCCTCGAACGCAGGCGAGAGGGAATGATAATATACACTTGGAAGGTCCTGGAGGGATTGGTACCAAACCTGCAAACGAAAATCACTCCATGTGAAAGCAAAAGACTCGACAGGAGATGCAACGTTTCCCCGATGAAAAGCAGGGGTGCCACGAGTACACTGAGAGACAACACAATAAGTGTCCGGGGACCAAGACTGTTCAATTGCCTCCCAGCATACATAAGGGAGATTACCAATAGACGCCTGGCTGTCTTAAGAAGGCACTGGAAAGGCACCCAAAGTCAGTACCTGACCAACCGGGCTGTGGTTTCTACGTTAGCTTGCATGCGGCCAGCAGTAACAGCCTGGGTGATCAGATCCTGATCTACCATGAGGCCTGGTCTCAGACCGGGCCGAGGGGGCGTTGACCCCCGAAACCCCCTCCAGGTGAACTCCAGGTAAACTATGGTGTTGGAACAAAGAAATAGTTAATACAATGGTACAAAGACAAGCTACTACAAAGTTGGTACAATTAAATGGTGCTACAATACAGGTACAAAAATCAAGATAGTCACAAAATTGTTGATACAAAGAAAAGTAACTATAATTTGGGTACAAAGAACAGTATTCTACAATGTTGGCACAAAGAAGAAGCTATATCTAAGTTGGAACAAGGGCAGTCTACTGTAATATTGGTACAATGAACTACTATGATGTTGGTACACATCACAAGCTACTTCAATGCTGGTACTAACAATAGGCCTTTACAATGTTGGCACAAAACATAACTACATAGTTGGTATAAAGGACAAGCCACTAATAAAGTCTAATGACTTTTCTTTTGTACCAAAATTAGTACACAGAACAAGCCATTGCAAGTTGGCATAATGTAGAAGCTACTACAAATGCTATCACTACAGAAAGATCAAGCCGTTACATTGTGGTACAAAACACAAGCCGTTACATTGTTAGTACAAACATCAAGCCGCCACATTGCTGGTACAAGGAAGCCGCTACATTATTGGCACAAAGAAAAAGTCGCTAAATTACTGATAAAAAATAATTAACTACAATGTTGAAAAAAGGAACATGCTACTACAGTAATGACAAAGAATTCTAGCCTACAGTTGTTCGGTCAAAGAACCAGTTAAATATCACTGCTAAAAAAAACATGCCACAAGTAATGGTACAAAGAAAGAGCTAATAAATACTGTGATGTTTTTCTTTATACCATAGTAACAACATATTCTTTGTACCAAAATTGTAGTAGCATCTTCGCTGAAATATTGCAGTAGCTTGTTCTTTGTACCTACATTGTAGTACTACTGTTATACCAATATTGTTGTAGTTTGTTTTTGTACTAACACTGTAGTGGCTTGTTCTTTACAGCAATATTTATTAGTTATACATGAATGGTATACAATACCGCCAAGATGAAAATCAGACACATGTGCAACATCTGGGTATCTTTATTATTGACGCTACGCCATCCAATGATTTTATCAATACAAATTCAAGGACATGAATGGAAGACAGAAGAACTATATACAACAGATGAGGTAATCAGTCCCTCAGCCTTGGAGTTGGTATGAAGAAGACCGTATTTGTATTGAATTTGTATTGATACAGGCACTGAAGGGCGAGACATCTACAATAAAGATACCTAGATGTTGCACATGTGTCTAATTTTCATCTTGGCGGTATTGTATACCATTCATGTATAACTAATACATATTGCTATAAAGAACAAGCCACTACAGTGTTAGTACAAAAACAAACTACAACAATATTGGTATAACAGTAGTACTACAATGTAGGTACAAAGAACAAGCTACTGCAATATTTCAGCTAAGATGCTACTACAATTTTGGTACAAAGAATATGTTGTTACTATGGTATAAAGAAAAACATCTACTGTATTTGTAGACAGAACAAGCAACTACAATGATTGTATATAGAAGAAGCAAGTACGTTGTTGGTACAATGAATAAGCTAATACAATGTTGGTACAGAGAACTACCTACTACAGTGCTAGTGCAAAAATAGAACATAACATAAGAAAGAAGGAACACTGCAACAGGCCTACTGACCCATGCGGAGCAGGTCCATGTCCACCCCCCCGGATTAGACCAATGACCCCCCCCCCTGGATAAGCTTAATGACCCACCCAGTCTGGTTATCTCCACTCAAGGAGCATGGCACCAGACCCATCAGCACAAGCTAGTCAGGTCCATCTCACACCCACCCACACCCACTCGTGCATTTATCTAATCTATTTTTAAAACTACACAACGTTTTAGCCTGAATAACTGTACTCGGGAGTTTGTTCCACTCATCCACAACTCTATTACCAAACCAGTGCTTTCCTATATCCTTCCTGAATCTGAATTTTTCCAACTTGAAACCATTGCTGCGAGTCCTGTCTTGGCTGGAAATTTTCAGCACGCTATTTACATCCCCTTTATTTGTTCCTGTTTTCCATTTATACACCTCGATCATATCCCCCCTAATTCTACGCCTTTCGAGAGAGTGCAGATTCAGGGCCCTCAGTCTATCCTCATAGGGAAGATTTCTGATACATGGGATCATCTTTGTCATCCTCCTCTGTAAGTTTTCCAGAGCATTTATATCCATTCTGTAATACGGTGACCAGAACTAAGCAGGATAGTCTAAATGAGGCCTAACCAAGGATATATAGAGTTGAAGAACAACCTGAGGACTTCTATTATTTATACATCTAGATATGAAGCCAAGAATTCTGTTAGCTTTATTGCGAACACTAATGGACTGTTGTCTTGGTTTTAGATTACTTTTCGCAATCAGTAGTATTAAGATCTACATTATTTAGTTTATATGTGGCATGGTTACTTACCTGTCCAACATTTAGAACTTTGCATTTGTCAATATTAAACTGCATCTGCCACTTCTCCGACCATTGCATCAGTCTATTCGGATCATCCTGAAATGCTCTAGTATCCTTATTAGAATGAATTGAACGGCCTATTTTAGTGTCATCAGGAAATTTGCTTATGTCGCTATTTATTCCCTCATCTATTTTGTTTATGTAAATTGTGAACAACAACGGGGCCAACACTGACCCCTGAGGAACACCGCTTGTGACGTGCCCCCATTCTGATTTCTCCCCATTTATGCAAACTCTCTGCTGCCTATTTGTCGGCCATGCCTCTACCCAGGAAAAAGATTCTCCAAATATTCCGTGTGCCTTAAGTTTCCTCAATAGCCTCTGGTGTGAAACTCTATCGAAAGCCTTACTGAAGTTCATATACACAATATCATATTCATTACCATGATCTACCTCCTCAAACACCTTAGTGAAAAAAGTTAGTAAATTCGTAAGACAGGAACACACCTTTGTAATACCGTGATGAGATTCATTAATTAGTCTTTGCCTATCAAGATGGCTACGAACTGCTTCGGCAATTATTGATTCCATAAATTTTCCCACTATGGAGGTAAGGCTTATTGGTCTATAGTTCGAAGCCAAGGACCTGTCACCTACCTTGTAAATAGGTTTTACATTTGCCATTTTCCACTTATCAGGCACTATGCCAGTTTGTAGTGATATGTTAAAAAGATTAGCCAAAGGTATACTAAGTTCCTATTTACATTCCTTTAACACCCTTGCAAACAGTTCATCAGGACCTGGGGATTTGTTAGGTTTTAGTTTCTCTATTTGTCTGAGGACCATGTCACTAGTTACCACAATCGTGCCTAGTGTATTATCATTCTGTTCTACATAATCTATTATTTCAGGAATATCGCTAGTATTTTCCTGGGTGAAAACTGAGAGGCCGTAGGTATTGAGAATTCCTTTCTTTCTCTCTTTAATTGAATATATTGATTTCTTAATTGTCCATCCCCTCTTTTGATACGCCTATATATGCCTCTCTTTTGACCAATGAGATGTTTTAATCTATTGTTCATCCATTTGGGATCATTTTTGTTAAATCTAATTTCCCTACTCGGAACAAAAGTTATCTGGGCAGCTAGAACTATGCTCTGAAAAACGTCATCCTGGCAACCAAGATCATCTATCTGACCCATAGTCAGGATATCCCAATTTAGCCACCCAGGTAATTTTTCAGTCCCATGAAGTCGGCCAAGCGAAAATCTATGACAGATTTGATTGCAGTTATCTGGGTAATTCCATGATATATTGAAACTAAGTGATTTGTGATAACTTTCCCCAAGCTCATCATTAACCTCAAGATTATTAATTAGTGAATCTTTGTTGGCAAGAACCAAGTCAAGCAGATTGTTTCCTCTAGTTGGTTCTGTCACAACCTGTTATAAAAAGCAATCCTGAACCTATCATCATATTTCAGATACGCTAGCCATGATGCCACAGACTTGTTTCAAATATTGCTATGTCAGCATAGTTCAAACCTTACTAGCCATGACGCTGTCCCGTCGTAAGGCTTTGTCGAGTGAAGGCATACTCAGGCAGTGAAACACGTACCCTCAGGCAGTCAAGACATGAGGAGACAGGCTGGACCTCCAACCACGTATATACTCAACATACTACTGTATAACAAGCACAGTGAGTTTATCATTCACTATCACTCCATCCTCTGAACCCTTACAAGTGGTGCCAACGGTGTATACGTAAATTTGATATTTAAATACCAGTGGAGTGTACTCAGCAAGCCAGTGGACAGCTTAATATTTAATAATAGTATTTAATATCTTTATTTCTATAAGTGCAAAGTATACAGGCCTAGCTGACAGTGACATAATACTATATAGAAAACCGCTTGTTATGCAGAGGATTTCGGGCAAATTAGGTTAGTTTTGTCCCAGAATGCGACTCTCACCAGTCGACTAACACCCAGGTACCCATTTTACTGATGGGTGAACATAGACAACCGGTGTAAGGAAACACGCCCAATGTTTCTACCCTCGCCGGGACTCTAACCCGGACATAACCGTGAGAAGCGAGAGCTTTAGTCACCAGGCCACGGGACACCTCAGCTTAACCAGTTAACTCCAGCTATCTCCACACCTCTACAATGTATATGTGGCTTATTTGCAGAACTTTCGAGGAGTGGTTACAAGTTCATGCATATTAAGCAAGCCAGTCGAACCAGTAGCCTAGTAGTAAGCCAAGCCAGTCAAACCAGTAGCCTAGTAGTAAGCCAAGCCAGTCGTCTGCCGTGTTTATAATGCTGTAATGTTGGTACAAATTAAAAATCTGTTATAATGCTGATACAAAAACCAGCAACTATAATAGTGTACAAAGAACAAGTTACTACTATACTGATATAAAGAGCAAGCTACTACTATACTGGTATAAAGAACAAGCTACTACTATGCTGGAATAAAGAACAAGCTACTACTATACTGGTATAAAGAACAAGCTACTACTATACTGGTATAAAGAACAAGCTACTACTATACTGATATAAAGAACAAGCTACTACTATACTGGTATAAAGAACAAGCTACTACTATACTGGTATAAAGAACAAGCTACTACTATACTGATATAAAGAACAAGCTACTACTATACTGATATAAAGAACAAGCTACTACTATACTGATATAAAGAACAAGCTACTACTATACTGGTATAAAGAACAAGCTACTACTATACTGATATAAAGAACAAGCTACTACTATACTGGTATAAAGAACAAGCTACTACTATACTGATATAAAGAACAAGCTACTACTATACTGGTATAAAGAACAAGCTACTACTATACTGGTATAAAGAACAAGCTACTACTATGCTGGAATAAAGAACAAGCTACTACTATACTGGTATAAAGAACAAGCTACTACTATACTGATATAAAGAACAAGCTACTACTATACTGGTATAAAGAACAAGCTACTACTATACTGGTATAAAGAACAAGCTACTACTATACTGATATAAAGAACAAGCTACTACTATACTGGTATAAAGAACAAGCTACTACTATACTGATATAAAGAACAAGCTACTACTATACTGGAATAAAGAACAAGCTACTACTATACTGATATAAAGAACAAGCTACTACTATACTGGAATAAAGAACAAGCTACTACTATACTGGAATAAAGAACAAGCTACTACTATACTGGTATAAGGAACAAACTACTACAATGTTGGGACAAAGAAAAAGCTACTACAATATTGGGACAAAGAACAAACTACAAGAACGTTGATACAAAGAGCAAGGTAATACTAGGCTGGTACGAAGAACAACCTACTACAATACAGGTACAAAGAGCCAATTACAATAATCGTAGTACAACGAACCCGTTGCTATGTTGTTGGTATATTGAATAAGCTACTGTAATGCTTGTGCAGTAAATGTACTGCAACAAGGTTGGTACGATGAACGACTACACAGAGGAAAAAAATTATAGGAGACATGCATGGTCAGGCTCTTTGATGCTTTTCAACAACAACTGAGTTACTCTTAATGATCTCGTTGACGGAGTTACCAGAGCATGTGGTGGTAGCGAGGGAGAGAGGAGAGTGGGAGGAGAAACTGAGGGAGAGAGGAGAGTGGGAGGAGAAACAGTAGGGGGAGAAACAGTAGGGGGAGAAACAGTGGAGGAGAAACAGTGGAGGAGAAACAGTGGAGGAGAAACAGTGGAGGAGAAACAGTGGGACGAGGGAGAGGGAGAGAGGAAAAAGAATAGGGAGTGCGGGTTTAAAGAGTGATGAGGAAGGGGGAAGGGATGGGAGTGGAGGAAGAGAAACGAGAGCTGGGACATTAATAGGGAGAGAGAGACAGACAGACAGACGGACGGATAAGGAATGGAAGAATATAGGAGGAAGGAGAGCTGATGAAAATATAATCATTATTTTAATTTTTCAAAATTGGATATATCAGTAGTTTGCTGCTATCCTAATTAAAATGATTGTTACATAATGGAATATACAACTGGCTTTGTTTTCTTGTATTCCGACATTTGGTGATGGAGACTGTCAACGTGAGACGAGAGACTTCAGTAGCTTCCAAGGTTATCGTTCCAGCCAAGTTAGTTTGTTTACCTACCTGGAGGTTGTTCCAAGGGCCAACACTCCGGCGGCCCAGTTTCATAATAGTCTATGAAATTATCTTCATAACAAAGCAAGACAGCAACATTGAAAGTAAACCAAAGGATACTCATCTACATTAACATACTAATAAATTAACGTATATAGGAGTAGTGAACATTTGTTGTTACAGTAACGAAAGAGTAGGCAAGGAGCGACAGGTAAGTAAGCAACGATGCTACAGGAGGTCGTCAGTGACGTCAATCTGGCCATACGTGAACTACACTTCAAATGACGAGCTGCATCAAGCTTACCAAAATTGCTTTGAAACCCAGGTGTATCATGTTGTGATGAAGTATTATGCAGCGGCTAAATTGGATCTTCCTAGCTGTAGAGAGATGGTCGTCAGGAGAGAGGAACAGTGCATTAACTATATCTCAAAATTTATGCATATATTTAATGCACATCAGGGATAATTTTATAATTTATTAATGAACTAAAAATAATGTTAAACCACTGTCTTCACACAGTGATTCCTTTCCGTGGTTCTATCAAGGTCAGGTGATTCCTCTTCATGGTGAGAGTTAACTCAGGTGATTCCTCTTCATGGTGAGAGTTAACTCAGGTGATTCCTCTTCATGGTGAGAGTTAACTCTTGTCTTGTTCACTCCAGTTGAAGAGGCCATGAGATATGGTGTGGTGACACTAAGTCTGTGTGAAGACAGTGGTTTAACATTATTTAGGTTTAGTTCATTAATAAATAAAAATATCACTGATGTGCATTAAATATATGCATAAATTTTGAGATATTATGTGTGCGTATATCTGGACATTAGTGCGAAGCCTCCTCCAGTTTGGAAAAGACAGATGTCTTTACCTACTGCAGTTTACATTTATTTAGAAAGTACTTGAGAAACCACTTCCTTGACGGTATTTGTAACGCGTTGCTGTCTTTCTGGAGTTGATCATTGTCCTCTCCTGTTCTTATTCTTCTCGTTACTTTAAATAATCTGCAAACCCATTCAATCACAAGTAACCACCACCAATGGCTGCTAATCTCTTGGGTTCTATCATACCTTTATTTCATATAGAGTTTGCCTCCAACACCTTGAGTTGAATAATTATTTCCTAACTGTCCCAGTGGCTTAAGTGTACTCTGAGCCTTTATCTGTGCTTCCACACACTTATGCTTCCTGGCTCAAGCAGGTTGACCTTCTCTGCCCTCTGAAATTCTTTGTATATCTCTCACACTGTAATTAACTGTTTCATAATCGTTCCCTTTTCTAAGGTCATTAGGTTCTCTTCATACGCCTAAACAGCGCACTTGAAGTCTACACAATTCTAACCTTCACACTTTAACCGGCACACCTCTAGCCCAAAAGTTTCTAACCCCTACACTTCTAATCTCACACTTCTAACTCCCACACTTCAAACCTTCACATTCCTAACACCTGTATTTCTTACCCTGCTAACATGCGTTCCGTCTATTTTTTTGCCACATTAACTTTTTGCTTAACCAATGACAGTTTTCCAGTGACGTCTTGTGCTTACTCCTCAGATCCGTGCGGAGGCAGCGTACCTGTACGACGCCGTGCATGTGTACGCCCGTGCTCTCAATGAAACACTGAGAATTGGCGGAGACCCTCACGACGGTCGGGCACTCATCACCTCTATCCTGGGTACCACCTACCGCAGTGCCATGGGGTAGGTACTCTCTCCCTCTCCACCACTAGCCGACTGGCTAGCTAGTACTCTTTTGCTCTCTACTTTCCCCAGTCTCATCCCTTTCTCACTCCTTCCTCCCCTCCCCCCCCCGCTCTCTCTCGCAGGGGGAAAAAGGAAACGAGAGAACGATATAATCCTGTGGGTGTGTGTGTGTCTGGGTGTGGGTAGGTGTGTGTGCGCGCGCGCACTGGCACCTGCAAGTGTTTACAGTTTCGTCATGTGTACCTGGGTGGGTGAGTGAAAATCTATTTTCAGTTACCGCAAGAGCTCACAATCGTGGTGTTGAGTTTTTACATTTGTTTTAGCAGACAATCGTCTCTCAGCTCATTCCATGCAACAACCGATTTCTTTCATAAATATTATCAAATAAGCTTTATTTGTGTACGTACGTTTGTTTGTGCTTGCTTGTGCGTCTTCAATACCTATTTGCAATTATCTGTTTGAGTTTGTGGGTGTTGAGCTTTAGCTCATTCGTTCCCTAACGTGATTTCACTTTTCGTATTAATGAACCGATATGCTGGTTCAGTCTCTTCTTTATTACGATCTAGACTGTTTGAGCCGCTAATTAGCGATTAAGCAGTGAAAAAAATTAAAAATGCTGTATATATATTGTGTGTGTGGCATCCATCTGTGTCCTCTTGTTCTTAAACTTTTCATAATTACCAGCATGTCTACCATACCTGTGTAGATGTGTTGTGTGTAAAGTTTCCTAATTTTTTGCTCCTCCTGCAACGTGAGATAAGGTCTTGCAGTCATGGAATGGTGAACCCGTCACCAGCGTCACAGTGCCTCTAATGAGGGGGGTGAGTAATTTTTAATTCTCTTGATTCAGAGTTCTTCGTCGTTCTTTAACAGCTTCTTTGCCTTTTTCTTTACTCTGATATACACATTCATGGCACTTAGGCTCTGCTTTCTCTGTGTCAAGGTGATATTTGACCGGCAGATTTTCCAAGCTAACTTGTTCCTCAGTTTGGATTGTTCTGCAGATATGTACTACAAGCATTTCTTGTGATTCTCTTTTAGTTTTTCAGGCTGTGATGAATCTGTTGTCTCCCAGAACTTCAGCATACAAGTCTATTATGATTTGAGTGGTAAAAATATTAAATCAACTTCTCTGGTAAACCTCCTTTTTAACGCTTCTGTTAAGAGCACTTGTAGGAACGATTGTGTGTGTTTATGTAGAGAAGGATCATTTCTTCTTTTGAATCTGTATATAATGTAAATTTACTTCCTAATGTCGCAATGGTTTATTTGTGTCTAGCTGTCATTAGTGTCCCCTGGCTCCATCTTCTCGCATCTCAAACATGATCATCCCGCACACCCCTCTTTGTAAATATCTGGATCAGCTTCAGGCCGTGTTGTCTAAAATGAATCTGTGTTGATTGTCATTGAATTAAGGGCTGAACTGCATAAGAATACAAACTCGAATGCTTTATAAATCAATTCTACTTTATATCTTCATTGCAATTTTTAAGTCATTAGCAATTAATGTATGATCAGATCACCGTTTAAGCCTAAATAACTTAAAATTGTAGCAAAAACACAAACTAGATTTAAGAACTTTGGAATTTTTTATATTAGACATTTCAAGGTTACAACTCATTAGCAGTTTATTTGTTTATGTTGCAACAGCTTTCTCCTTTCTGTCGGTTTTCTCAGTGTTAACCTGAAATGGTCCAGTGTCTACATGAAGTCAGTTCCTGCTTGTCTTCACTTGACGTAGTGTCAAATGAAGACAGACGTAAATTTTATATTCTTTCTATTGATTGTAATCAACTGTATTATATTTAATCCGTTTATAATATGTATTACTTTGTCCTTCGTACAACAGTGTAATTTTTAACAGATAAGGCTGGTGAATGTTCATTGTAACGTAGTACAGGTAAAATCAGTGTTAAAAAAGATACGTAATCTTTCCTTTCACGTTATACCTGTCACATTCCTTTTAAATGTCTTCTCATTTACAGCGGAAAGTACGTCATATTTTTATTGTTCCTGACAGTTGCTGTGTCTCCACTTAGGTGTATTTTACGCTAGCAGTTTTCACAGGTCCTGTCTTGATTTTGTCTAAACCCATGTTAATGAATTGTCAGGTCTCATTGCTTTTGATTTGCCAAATTCGTTAATTGGCATCTTTATTTATTTCCTTCTTGAGTGAATGTTATTCATTTTCTTCTTGGTCCACCCTCTCTCTCTCTCTCTCTCTCTCTCCATTATTAATAGTTCCTGATTCAATCATGGCTTACCCTCTTTATCTCTTATTTTTTTTCCTGATTTAATCATGGTCTACCCCTCTCTATCTCTGCGGTGTTGTTCCTAATTCGGTCATGATCTACCCTCTCCGTCTTTTCAGTGTTGTTCCTGATTACATCATGGTCTACCCTCTCCCTCTTGGTATCTCCCCAGCGTTGTTCTTCATTCAGTTATAATCTACTCTCTCTCTCTCTCTCTCTCTCTCTCTCTCTCTCTCTCTCTCTCTCTCTCTCTCTCTCTCTCCATCTCCAGTGTTGTCTGATTTTACAGAAAACAATGGATCATGAAATAAATTAACACTCAGTAAATCAAAGACACAGATTCAAAGTATTTTAAACCAATGATTCGTTCAGCAGGAATTTAATGCTCATAATAAAACTCTCACTGAGTAAAGCGTTGTTTTAATCAAGGCTTGATCTGTGTTTTAAATTTTTCCTTTCAATAATTTTCCCATTTCCTAAAGATTTTTTTTTTACTCCTCTCTACCTCTTGTTTCCCTCTTTTCTCTTATTCTTTATTTCAGTATTCTTTCTGATGTGACTACGAAGCTATTTTGAGACTATTTGATATCTCTATTACCTTATCTCTCTTATTGCTAGAAAAATATGGAGTGTCTGTGGTTTAGTTTTGGGCATGAGTTGTGGGATTGGGTATGCAGTGGGAGAACGAGGATGGATCAACGAGGTCACTACAGATGGAGGGGATTCTGCAGGTGGATTCGGGCAGCTTTCATGTATAGTGGAACTAAGAGGAGGACAGCTCATAGCTGTGATGTGGGTGGGAATGAACGGATCCTTGAAATTACCTATGCTTATTATTTTAGGATTAAAGTGAAACGGGTAAGCACGGCAGTCGGTGCGACGAAAGGTGTTGTTTGAAGTTAGATCAAGAAAGATTTGTGGGGATGGGACAGTGCAGGATACAATGGTACTTTGGAGAGGATACTATTAGGCAAGTGAGCAGAGTTCGAGTGCATGCTATGAAGATTTTTGCATAGGTTTAGGGATCAACAGAGGATCACTAGTGGTTAATTTCCTGGCCAGAGTTGAAAGTATGGCGGAGAAAGTTCTTAGTTGCAACAGTTACTCGTGACTATTCACTCACTCTTGGCCTCATGGGCCCATTCATGTTAATAACGGATTCTTGAGAAAATGAGTAAGATGCCTGCAAACGCCTTCAATCTTTAATGGCTGACATTAGTATCTTATGCATCGAATGGAACTCTGTTTGTTAGTAAATTCAAAACTATGCAATTTTACAACATAATTAATAAGCTTAGATTTCACAAAATAGACAATGCTTAGAGAGGAAAGTTGATGAACTTTCAGTAGGAATGATAGTAATAGTAAAAATAGCAGTAGTAATAGAATAAATAATTATGGTAGAAATGGTGGTGGTAGTAGATATAATAGCAGTAGTAACAGTAGTAGTGAAAATAGTATTAGTAGCAATGTGTGGTTGTGTGTGTGTGTGTGTGTGTGTGTGTACTCAGTTGTGGTTGCATGGGTCGAGTCACAGTTCCTGGCCCCGCCTCTTCGCTGGGCTCTACTAGGTCACTCTTCATGTTCCATGAGCTTTATCATGCCTCTTCTTAAAGCTATGTATAGATCCTGCTTCCACTACATCACTTTCCAGACTATTCCACTTCCTGACAACTCTGTGACTGAAAAAATACTTCATAACATCCCTGTGATTCATCTGAGTCTTCAACTTCCAACTGTGTCCCCTTGTTGCTGTGTTCCATCTCTGGAACATCCTGTCTCTGTCCACCTTTTCGATTCCTCTCAGTATTTTGTATGCCGTTATCACATCCCCTTATCTCTCCTGTCCAATGTCGTCAGGTCGATTTCTCTTAACCTCTCCTCGTAGGACATACCCCTTAGCTTTGGGACCAGTCTAGTTGCAAACCTTTGCACTTTCTCTAGTTTTTCTTACATCCTTGGCTAGGTGTGGGTTCCAGACTGGTGCTGCATATTCCAATATGGGCCTAACGTAAACAGTGTACAGGGCCCTGAACGATATCTTAAGATGTCTGAATGTTGTTCTTAGGTTTGCTAGGCGCCCGTATGCTGCAGCAGTTATTTTGTTGATGTGCTCCTCAGACTGTGCTCGGTGTTATACTCACTCCAAGAACCTTTTCCTTGAGTGAGGTCTGTATTCTTTGGCCCCTCTAGACTATACTCCGTCTACGGTCTTCTTTGCCCTTCCCCAATCTTCATGCCTTTGCACTTGCTGGGGTTGAACTCCAGGAGCCAGTTGCTGGACCAGGCCTGCAGCCTGTCCAGAACTCTTCGTAGTTCTGCCTGGTCCCCGTCCGACTGAATTCTTCGCATCAACTTTACATCATCTGCAAACAGGGACACTTCGGAGTCTATTCCTTCCGCCATGTCGTTCACAAATAACAGAAACAGCACCCTCCTAGGACTGGCTCCTGTGGAACCCCGCTCGTCGCAGGCGCCCACTCTGACCTCTCGCCATTTACCATGACTCGCTGTTGGCTTCCTGACAGGTATTCCCTGATCCACTGTAGTGCCTTCCCTGTAATCCCTGCCTGGTCCTCCAGCTTTTGCACTAGTCTCTTGTGTGGAACTGTCTCAAACGCCTTCTTGTAGTCCAAGAAAATGCAATCTACCAGCCCTTCTCTATCCTGTCTTAGTGCTGTCACCCTGTTATAGAACTCCATCAGGTTTGTGACACAGGATTTCCCGTCCCTGAAATCATGCTGGTTGTCTTTGATACACTCATTCCTTCCTAGGTGCTCCATCACACTTCTCCTGATGATTTTCTCCATGACTTTGCATACTATGCATGTCAGAGACACTGTAGTTGAGTGCTTCGTGTCTATCTCCTTTTTTTAAAAGTTAGAACTACATTTGCTGTCTTCCATACCTCGGGTAGTCGCCCTGTTTCTGTTGATGTGTGGAAGATTGTTGTTAGGGGTACACATAGCGGCTCTGTTCCATCTCTCAGGACCCACGGAGAGATGTTATCCAGCCCCATTGTCTTTGGGGTATCTAGCTCACTTAGCAGCGTCTTCACTTCTTCCTCGGTTGTATGTATTGTATCCAATAGTTGAAGGTGTACCCACCTGTCCGTCTTTCTGGGGTCTCTTCTGTCTCCTCTGTGAAAACTAATTTGAATTTCATGTAGAACTTCTCACATACTTCACGGCCGTTTCTTGTGATCTCCCTTTCTTCCTTCCTCTGCCTGATTACTTGGTCCATGATTGTCGTTTTCCTCCTGATGTCATTGTATAGCAGCTTTGGGTCAGATTTAGATTTTGCTGCTGTCATTTTCATATTGCCGTTGGGCCTCTATTCTTACCTGTTCATATTCGTGTACTCACCTATTTGTACTCACCTATTTGTGGTTGCAGGGGTCGATTCATAGCTCCTGGCCCCGCCTCTTCGCTGATTGCTACTAGGTCCTCTCTCTCCCTGCCCCATGAGCTTTATCATACCTCGCCTTAAAACTATGTATGGTTCCCGCCTCCACTACGTCACTTTCTAGGCTATTCCACGGCCTGACTACTCTATGATTGAAGAAATACTTCCTAACATCCCTTTGATTCATCCGAGTCTTCAACTTCCAATTGTGACCTCTTGTGTCTGTGTCCCTTCTCTGGAACATCCCGTCTTTGTCCACCTTGTCTATTCCGCGCAATATTTTATATGTCGTTATCATGTCTCCCCTGACCCTCCTGTGCTCCAGTGTCGTCAGGCCTATTTCCCTCAACCTTTCTTCGTAGGACAATCCCCGTAGCTCTGGGACTAGTCTTGTTGCAAACCTTTGCACTTTCTCTAATTTCTTGACGTGCTTGACTAGGTGTGGATTCCAAACTGGTGCTGCCTACTCCAGTATGGGCCTGACGTAAATGGTATAGAGAGTCTTGAACGAATCCTTAATGAGGTATCGGAACGCTATCCGTAGGTTTGCCAGGCGCCCGTATGCTGCAGCAGTTATCTGGTTGATGTGCGCCTCAGGAGATACGCTCGGTGTTATACTCACCCCCAGATCTTTTTCCTTGAGTGAGGTTTGCAGTCTTTGGCCATCTAAACTATATATTGTGTGTATGTGCGTGTGCGCGTGTGCGTGCGTGTGCGCGCGTGCGTGGTGTGCCTGCAGTGTATGATGTGGCTGGTTGGGTTTGGTTGCGGAGGGCCGGATATTGGTTGAGGAAAGTTGGATAAGATTGTAGTAGAGGAAGACAAAATATTGTTCTTAGGTTTTAATACTTTGTCCAAGAGGGAGAGACGGAAGTTGTCTAGTTACTGCCTGTGAGGAGGAAAGAAGAGGTGAGCATGACCAGGATATTTTTTTTATTTTTTTTTCCTATTTTCCTATCAGTGTTTTCTGTCCCATCAACTTTGTCCATCCATCTCCATTCTGCCTTGGTCCAGATACACTGCCGTATTCATATTTTTTTCTTTCGATTTGTTTCAGTCCGTAAGATCTTGTTTTATGATCAGTGTAATGCTCGCCATCTTGATGAGATGGAGTGTGCTGATCAACAAGGTTCTTTTATCTAGTCTTACCCACACATATCCACACATATCCACACATACCCACACATGCTCACACATACCCACAGTTCACACTCTTCTTGTACCTCCCCTACCCCTCTCTTTCCTTAACTCTTCGTTCTAGGTGCTTTGATTGCCAAAATTTATTAATTTTAATCATGCCTTCTTCCCTTCTTGAATTACATCATGCCTCTGAAAGAGAATCAATCAGTGATCTTTCTTTATTGATTCTTTTTATCTATCCAAATTATCTTGTGTAAACAGAGCTGTGCCAGTGTATGTTTGTTTTACTGTTAGTTATCGTGTGTCGGCCTACATGTGGTGGCACAAACTCTCCTACCAACTTTTATTCCTTACTAAATCTAAAGTGCTGTATGTACGATATTTAGCTCTCCAGAGTAGGGTTTTGACCCCCAGCTACCAGTGATGCAGGGACAAACATACCTGGCAGAGGTGTCATCTGGGATCCTGACTGTGTTGCAGCTGCACGATGTTTCTCTTTGTGACAGCACTCTTGGCCCTGGTCCCCCTTCAGTTTCTTCTTCTCTATAATTATTCTATGCTTCTCGTTTTGACAGCACTCCTGCATTGTCTCCTGCATTGACTGCAGGCTTCACGATTGGTCCTCCTGTACTCATTTTTTCATGAGTCCCTACAGCCCCCTCGTCTGTGACTGGTATAGAAGTCCCTGATATCATTCCTGCTAATAAGTACCAGTAGTAATACCAGTAATTCTAAAACTTACCAGTGGTAATTCTAACACTTATCAATGTGTGTGTGTGTGTATCTGTGTATGTATGTATGTTTGTCCGTGTGTGTTTGCGTGTACTCGCCTATTTGTTGTGGGGTCAATTCTCAGCTCCTGGCCCCACCTCTTTGCTGGTTGCCACTAGGTCTACTCCCTGCTATAAAAGCCTTGTCATACCTGTCCTTAAAGCTTTGTATGAATCCTGCCTCCACTACATCACTCTCCGGATTGTGATGAATGGTTTGAAAAACCGACAAGTTGAGGATTGAGACATTTATGCAACATATGGGAATCTTTATTTAGGAAATGTTTCGCCACACAGTGGCTTCATCAGTCCAATACAAAGCAGAAAGGTGTAAGTAGAGGAACAGTTTGAGGTAATCAGTCCCTCAGCCTGGAGTCGATGTGTTCAGTCCATCAATCTTGTAGAATGTACAGCATAGGGCCGTAGACGTGGGTTATATACTGTAGTCAGGTGAGGCGAAGCAGGAGGAGATGGGGTCATAGTGGTACCATCCACTAATCCAAGTAGGTCTTCGTCCAAAGGTTGGACAAGTGTTGAAGAATTCTTTGTAACAAGATCCCATGATGCTGCTGTGTCTGACAGTTGTGATGAATGGTTTGAAAAAACGACAAGTTGAGGATCGAGACACTTACGCAACCTATGGGAATCTTTATTCAGGAAACGTTTCGCCACACACTGGCTTCATCTACTTCGACTAGTGGATGGTACCACTATGATCCCCCCGCCTCCTGCTTCGCTGTGGAGAAATTTTCTCCAGGAGGGGGGTATCAGCCCCCTTCAGCCCTTTCAGCCCTGAGGGGCCAAGCCTCTCAGCCCTGAGGGGCCACTCAGAAGGGGCGAGCGTCTTGTTTACTGCTAGAGTGAGTAATTGATCACAGATGCTATGCCACGTAATCAAGTGACCTCTGCTCCTTGCAGCGGTGTTGCAACGTGTATTTTTATAAGAGACAGTACATCTCTTACTTAGCAGGACAATTAAGGAAAATCCTGCTCCCACTTTATTACCATAGTAAAAATAGTGTACATTGTTGTCTACGCTTAAGACAGCAAGAAACAAACATTCTGCTTTGCTTCATCGAGGAGGTGACAAGGATGCAAGGTACTAGGTCAGCGTTTTTTTTTGTGTATTAGGGCAGTGACGGCATGGAGCACTGTGGCGTCTGGCAGACTATCTTTGACTCTACTACGAGTGACACTGACGCCAGGATAACCAACAAAGAACACTGATCTGTGCGTTAGTGTGGACAAAGTGTCTCACAAAACACGATAAACATAAGAGAGGTGTGATCAGCTTCTCTTGTGATACATTGTGAACAATAAAGACAAATCTTGTGGAACATAGTGTACCAGTGTGCGTTTCCTAGACAATGGAAGACGTGGACATCCAAGGACACTTCAGCTTCTATCAAGTCACCGATATCTGTCGAAGGTGTTGAGAACACCATAGCTCACGTTACAAAGAGCAAGGTATGTTACGAATTTCTTGTAGATCGGGGGATTGCGCAATTCTTGAGTCACAAGGAGTTTGTAATCAACCTATAATCGGCAGTAAGGTGTGGACTTTTGAGTCCAAACAAGTAGGTATTTCGTCAGCCATCATCGAATGAAATATGCTGACATAACACCCCCTAGGGGTAATTTATACTTACAAATTGTATCTCTTGACAGCCCACTGTTGTGATGGTTTCGACAGCTTCTAGACCTCGTCTGCAGGGGCGGCTGTGTAGACGATTTGCTGTCATTTATCAGCTAAGTGTTCATTATATAGTTATAATAAACACAGCAGGTAAGGCCAAAAATTCTCAACATTCGCCTCACCTGACTACAGCATATAAGCCACGTCTATGGCCCTATGCTGTACATTCTACAAGATTGATGGACTGAACACATCGACTCCAGGCTGAGGGACTGATTACCTCAAGCTCCTCCTCTACTTACACCTTTCTACTCTCCGGATTGTTCCACATCCTGACAGCTCTAAGGCTGAAGAAATATTTCCTGACATCCCATTGACTTATCTGAGTCTTTAACTTCCTGTTGTGTCCCCTTATTCCTGTGTCTCATCTCTGAATCATTCTGGCCATGTCCGCCTTCTCAATTACTCTCAGGATTTTATACGTCTTAGTCATGTCCCCCTCTATCCCTCCTTTCCTCCAGTGTCTTAAGGTTGAGTTCCCTTAATCTCACCTCACCGGGACTAGTCTTGTTGCAAACCTCTGCACTTTATCCGATTTCCTGATACGCTTGATATGGTGTCGGTTCTATATTGTCGCTACGTACTACAACATGGGTCTGACATACACCGTGTACAGTGTCACGAATTATTACTTGGATGTTGAGAAACTATTCTTAAATTTGCGAGAATCGCATTTGCTGCAGCAGTTATTTGGTTGATGTGCACCTCAGGCGAAATCCTTGGTATGATACTCACCTCCATGTCTTTCTCCTTCAGTGAGGTTTGGAGCCTTTGACTCCCAAGCCTGCACTCTGCGGTCTTTTTCGTCTTCCAAGCTTCATAGCTTTTCACTTGGTGAGGTTAACTCCAGGAGCCATTTGTCAGACCAGGCTTGCAGCCTCTCCAGATCCACTTGAAGCCTTTCAAAGTTCTCGTTCTCCTGTATTTTCCTCAGTTAGTTTCTTATCTGCAAATACCTACATCTCTGGCTCTATTCCTTGTCATGTCATTCACGTATACAAGAAACCGGCCCTAAGACTGATCCTTGCGGAAGCCCCATTCGTCACATGCACGCATTTCAAAACCTCGTCACAGACTATCACTCGTTGTTTCCTTGCTGTCAGGGATGCCTTGATCCATTGTAGGGCTTTTCCTGTTACTCCTGCCTGCTCCTCTAGCTTTTATACCAGTCTTGTGTGTGTGTGTGTGTGTGTGTGTGTGTGTGTGTGTGTGTGTGTGTGTGTGTGTGTGTATTTTGCCTGTTGGTGTTTGCCTGAATTTCCTCACACTTGTGCTCTTGAGTTTGCGAGCCTATGCTTGCGTGCCTGCATGAGTGCATACGTTTATTAATTCCACCATTCGCAAGCATTACTTACACTAAAGAATTTTTATTAATGTTCCTGTTGCAAAATTGGGTATATGATTTCCTTCTGTCTTATCTTGCTCTGGTCAGACAGCCTGTTATTGTCCAATCTGGCTGAGTTGCTTCATGCACGCTTGTGTATATATCATTTAATTATTTTTTTTTTAGTAAGGCTAACACTAGTTTCACCTGGATGGTATGTACCATTTGCTATGGAAAAATCCTGGAGTTAAAGCAAGATTCATGACTAGGGGATTAGGGTGTTTCTCATAGTTTAGCTTAATGTCATGTGAAATATTTATGGTATTCCATCTCTGTACCATCAGTGTAACCTTTAAACTTGGTGTACCATATTACATAATAAAATGTACCCATTTGCGTAATTAAAAACGATGGAATGGTTGGAGAAGTGGAATATGCAATTTTTTTGATCAACTATATTTTAGAAAAATTAAAATGTGCAATAATTAATCATTAGTAAGAGTTTAGTGCAGAAAATAGTGTGTGAGTGAATATAAGAACTATGGCTCTTTTGAGGGGTATGATGGTTGTGTAGTGCGTGTTATTTTTTCTGATTCCCATACCGAAAAAAAAGATTGTCTATACTGTACACTCATTTTTTTTTTTTTTTTTTTTAATTTTGAATTTTGACTAGAAGCTTACAGCCGCACGAATGAGTGTTGTTACCTTGTTAATATCTGCAGGAAAATAGTTTCTTCACTAATATAGTATATTGTTAAACCCCTTTTACTTTGTTCCTCGTGCAATTTCCACTTGATTGCACTGAAGTTTTCATTCGTTTTTAGGTGTAAAGTTAAGAATGATAGCGAAGCCCTCCGTCAAACATGATCTTTGTAAACGATTGAGTTCAGAAAAAAAACCATACCACGGGCGGTGATAGAACCCGCGATCAGTCCAAAAAAACCGTCTGATCGCGGGTTCTAATCCCCGCCCGTGGTATAGTTTGTTCGCAATAGTGTCATTACGATTTCGTGAATCAGACTGAGCTCAGGATCTCTTTTTTGGAGGGTGGATAGTCATAAAACTCAACAAGCTTGCTCTATGCAGTAACTTTACAAGATATATATATATATATATATATATATATATATATATATATATATATATATATATATATATATATATATATAAATTATATTTATATAATATATATATATATATATATATATATAAATTAATATATATATATATATATATATATATATATATATATAATATATATATATATATATATATATATATATATGCAAAACAACCACTCTGAAAAAATAGAGAAATTCCAAGCGCTTTCGTGACTACTCACATTATCAAGGAACATAGTTCCTTGATAATGTGAGTAGTCACGAAAGCGCTTGGAATTTCTCTATTTTGTCAGAGTGGTTGTTTTGCATATTCTGAAATCACCTGTTTTACTGTGATCTTATTGCATATATATATATATATAAAAATATATATATATATATGAATATATATATATAAATATATATATATATATAAATATATATATATATATTATATAAATATATATATATATATATATAATATATATTATATATATTATATATATATATATATATATATATATATATATATATAATATATATATATATATGTGTGTGTATGTATGTATATTAAACAAGTCGGCCGTCTCCCACCGAAGCAGGGTGACCCAAAAAGAAAGAAAATCCCCCAAAAGAAAATACTTTCATCATTCAACACTTTCACCTCACTCACACATAATCGATGTTTTTGCAGAGGTGCTCAGAATACAACAGTTTAGAAGCATATACGTATGAACATACACAACATATCCCTCCAAACTGCCAATATCCCAAACCCCTCCTTTAAAGTACAGGCATTGTACTTCCCATTTCCAGGACTCAAGTCCGGCTATATAAAAATAACCGGTTTCCCTGAATCCCTTCACTAAATATTACCCTGCTCACACTCCAACAGCTCGTCAGGTCCCAAATACCATTCGTCTCTACTCATATCTAACACGCTGATGCACGCTTGCTGGAAGTCCAAGCTCCTCGCCCACAAAACCTCCTTTACCCCCTCCCTCTAACCTTTACGAGGACGACCCCTACCCCTCCTTCCTTCCCCTACAGATTTATACGCTCTCCATGACATTCTACTTTGATCCATTGTCTCTAAATGACCAAACCACCTCAACAAACCCTCTTCAGCCCTCTAATACTTTTATTAACTCCACACCTTCTCCTAATTTCCACACTCTGAATTTTCTGCATAATTACACCACACATTGCCCTTAGACAGGACATCTCCACTGCCTCCAACCGTCTCCTCACTGCAGCATTTACAACCCAAGCTTCACACCTATATAAGAGAGTGTTGGTACCACTATACTTTCATACATTCCCTTCTTTGCCTCCATAGATAACGTTTTTTGACTCCACATATATCTCAGTGCACCACTCACCTTTCTTCCTTCATCAGTTCTATGATTGACCTCATCCTTCATAAATCCATCCACTGACACGTCAATTCCCAAATATCTGAAAACATTCACTTCCTCCATACTCTTCCTCTCCAATTTGATATCCAATTTTTCTTTAAATCATTTGATGCCCTCATCACCTTACTCTTTTCTATCTTCACTTTCAACTTTCTATCTTTACACACGCTCCCAAACTCGTCCACTAACCTTTGCAATTTTTCTTTAGAATCTTCCATAAGCACAGTATCATCAGCAAAAAGTAACTGTGTCAATTCCCATTTTGTATTTGATTGCCCATAATTTAATCCCACCCCTCTCCCGAACACCCTAGCATTTACTTCTTTTACAACCCCATCTATAAATATATTAAACAACCATGGTGACATTACTCATCCCTGTCTAAGACCTACTTTTACCGGGAAGTAGTCTCCCTCTCTTCTACACACCCTAACCTGAGCCTCACTACCCTCATAAAAACACTTTACAGCATTTAGTAACTTACTACCTATTCCATATACTTGCAACATCTGCCACATTGCTCCCCTATCCACTCTATCATATGCCTTTTCTAAATCCATAAATGCAATGAGAACTTCCCTACCTTTATGTAAATACTGCTCACATATATGCTTCAATGTAAACACTTGATCTACACATCTTCTATCCACTTTAAAACCTCCTTGCTCCTCTGCAATTCTATATTCTGTCTTACCTCTAATTCTTTCAATAATAGCCCTACCGTACACTTTTTCTGGTATACTCTTTAAATTTAAATTCCCCATAACTTTTACAATCTCCTTTTTTTCCCCTTCCCCTTTTTTAAAAGGAAATATTTAAAGACCCCTGCCCAA
>NC_069434.1:30022029-30157044 GCF_026875155.1 Cherax quadricarinatus | reverse complement strand
CCGAATACGTAAAACTGGTCAAATTAGCAAGAACTCTTTAAAAAAATTAAAGTCCTTTCTAAAAAAATTCTCTTAACGTTTAAAGATTATTTTTTTCATTAATTTTAATGTAAAAATTTTTAATTTTGCACAAAAAGAATCTTAGAAAACTTAGCTAACCTTATTATAACAAAAGCAATTTATTTTAGCCTAACCCAACTAAATATATTTTAGATTTGTTTACAATAATTTAATACTAAACAAACACATTGAAATATATTTTTTTCGTTAGGTTCAGAATGATTTTGGCAAAATTATTGCATACATAAATTTTCACTTGTCCTATATGGCAAGATGAGCGTTGCTATTTAAGCCAAGATCGCAAGTTCTGCCTATTCGGCACGACACACACACACACACACACACACACAAAACACATATATATATATATATATATATTATATATAATATATGTATATATATATATATTTATTATATATATATATATATATATATATATTATATATAATATAATCATTAGTTTATAATTAAATGTAATGGTCACTTTTCTTTTTTTCTCAGTTAAATGCAACAGAGCAGTAGCAAAAATAAGTCACATAAGAATAATAAAATGTGTGTAGCTTACTATGTTCTGTGTTTGAACATGTATATTTAATTCAGTTAATGTGACCCGATGGAAAAGATTAGACACACAGTTTCTCTGTCGTACAGAACCATAGACCAAACCTTCTCTGGTGCACATTACTAAGAAACATACTGTTCCTGTGGTACTGTACCACAGAGCTGTACCAAAAATATATCTTCTCTGGAGTAATAGTACCAAGAAACATTCTTTTTATGTTAATGTCAAAGAACATACACACTAGGGAGCAAGTTACTAAGAAATATTTGTTCTCAGGGGTATTTCTTCCTGCATTCTGTACTGAAACATACTTTCTCTAAACTAACTTACATTTTCCTTGTAATGTTACCAGAAACATGATTTCTCTATATATGGTACCAAGAAATATGATTTCTTTGTTTACTGTATTAAAGAATATATATTCTATGGTGGGTGGACCCAATGAACATAGTTTATTTGGGGTACTGTGCTAAGGAACATGTTTATCACGAAGTGCCAAAGAACACATTAAGCTGATGATATAGTCATCGTTGAAGTTGATAATTTAAGTTCGAGGTTTAGGACTGGTACTCTAAATTACAATGCACTTGTCTGCAACACAGGTACATGGTGCGTATGGACGAGAGAGGAGACGCAGAGGGCAACTATACTCTTATTGGTAGACAAGAGCACCATCTTATGGCTGGAGAGTTCGGTCTCTACCCCGTAGGCGGCTTCCGTTACACCGAGGATGATTACAAGGGCCTGCCCGTATGTAGCCTTTTCCTTTTGTTAATTATAATATAGCACGATGAAGAGGAGACAACTGACAGCCTATGTATTTATTATAACAATTTCGCTCAAATATGCTTATGGTGTTTCAGTTGCCTTTCATTATGAACTGTCTAAATCAGTATGCTGCTACTGAATAATGTATGATAGTTACCTTGTGGGGACAAAAACTAGATTGGTTGACACTATTATTATCCATCACTGGATGTTTTCCTAGATGGACTTCCCTGTCATGTTCCGTCACACTGGATATTTTCCCCACTAGTATTACATCACACCGGCTGGATTTCCCCGTTATATTCCTTTACATTTTAAAGGTTTCACTGTTAGGTTGCAAGATAATGGATGGGTTTCTTACATCAGATAATGAAATATGTTAGACTGAGCTCTTCATATGTTCACAGTTTAGCAGAATTCTTCAGGAAAAGATTCTTTTCACTGGACATATTCTAGGAAAAACATTACATTCACTTTCAGTGACACACAATATCGGAAGTGGTAGATAGGTCTTTGATTTTTAGTGTCCCTTATCACCTTGTGAAATATCTAAGTTACTAGGAATGATTAGGCTCGATTCTACCTTTGGCATTCATGAGACATGGATGGGGTCAGGAATATTAATATACGGAAAGCACATGATCACAATTTTACGCCAGCTACTGATGACCCTCCTAATGCCAGTCAAGAATCCCGTTGATGTATTTGAACCTTGCATCACCCTTAATTAGGTATCCCTTAAGGTGATCTAGACTGGGAGTATTAGGTTTTGTACCTGCCGGTATGCCATTCTATAGATTTTTTTTAACTGGAATTTCTTAAAAAAAAATCAAATAATTTTTAGAGGAGAATTTTAAATGGAATATAAATGAAAAAAAAGAAAAAACTGAGAAACTGTCCTAGAGAAGGCACATTATTAGCCACAGTGATCTCTTCCCCCACCAACTTCATCTGAGAATTTCGTTTATAACTACAGAACGCTTAATTCAGCTGCCTTTAAATTTTTAATCCTGAGTAACTATTACTAGCTGAAGGTTTGTGAAATAATGAAATTGACAGTTGCAGATGCCTTCAGCTCAAATTTTGCAAAAGACAATTTCTGAAATACGTCTCCATGACGTAACTTTGGAAATTCTCCCATAGAAGAAAGCTGCCACTGTTATAGGTTTATGTAGGTGCCATTGTGCCACTTCTATAACGAAGTGGTATAGTAATGTTTTAAATTTCATAACTGTTTTATGGTTCCTGAAGGAGTGGGCTACCTTGATGTCAAGGGACTCTTGATTCATGACCCCGGACTTACCGCTAAACGCCTACTGGTTTACCGATTTCCCACTCGTTAAAATAAAATGGCTGAGAATGGCTGATGGATCGCATGAAAAGGATGAAACTGCTCTTGAACTGTGTAGGTACAAATTCTGCTGGATTCTGTGCACTACCTCGAGAATGCATCTTATAGTCAGATTGAAACTTTTAGTCATTATGGTTTCCTCAAAGTAAGCTTTGTCTTGATTTGTACTCCTGTCCCTGGTAATAAAGTCCCGCAAAAAAAAAAAAAATTGTCATTTTTATAACCAAAAGTTATCATGCTGGAGGAGATATTTTTTTACACGGCATCTTTAAAAATGGCAGGAGTCTAATTTCATCTTCATTTATTTCAGCTCCTGTTTCACCTACAGATGTCATTCTGGTATCAAAATAAAGCTTTGGGGTCAAGGAATTTCTAATCTATATGAATGTCAAATTTCATGTTAAAATGTTTTTTGTTCTTTCAACACACCGGCCGTATCCCACCGAGGCTGGGTGGCCCAAAAGGAAAAATGAAAGTTTCTCCTTTTACATTTAGTAATATATACAGGAGAAGGGGTTACTATCCCCTTGCTCCCGGCATTTTAGTCCTGGAAGTAAGAGGGAATAAACAAGAACAAGAACTAGACAGAAAAGAGAAGAAAACCCAGAGATGTGTGTATATATATGCTTGTACATGTATGTGTAGCGTGACCTAAGTGTAAGTAGAAGTAGCAAGACGTACCTGAAATCTTGCATGTATATGAGACAAAACAAAAAGACACCAATCCTACCATCGTGTAAAACAATTACAGGCTTCCATTTTACACTCACTTGGCAGGACGGTAGTTCCTCCCTGGGCGGTTGCTGTCTACCAACCTACTACCTAGATTTTTTGTTAGTTATCAAGTGGAAAAAAGGTGAAAAATGTTAAACATTATAGTTGTTACCAGTACAATTATACTGCTGCTGCTGTCTGGTGCTGTTATTAGTACAATTACAGCTAGCCCTCCACTTTCGTGAGTTCCACTTTCGCAGGCTTTAAACATTCGCGAATGCCCAGCTTAAAACTTCATTAATACCATAAAGTACTAAGTGGGTTACTGGTTTTAGTGAGCAAACGTTCTTTAGAATAACTGGAAGGAATAACTCTCGCAGTTGATGCTAAGGAACGACATCCGGCCCATGTTGGAACGATGTTTATTTTTCAGAAATTCCATGTTCCAAGAAACTGATTTCAAATTCAGTTTCGGCATATTATTCTACCGCGTTGTTCAGATAAAACAGGATTTCCTCATCTGGTTGATGTTGGTGATCAACCTTCATGGTCAAAATCATCATTGTCAGCTATTGTGAAGTTTTCGGAATAAGTATGGTTTTAGCAGTGATGTGTTTGCATTTCGACTTTGCCAGTATAAGTCATGCTACTAATTGCTGTCTTTTTCTCATTATTTCATTGTAACTCACTGAAACTAACACTTTGTTCAGGCATGTAATTACTTCTCAAGTTTTACAGCTGTCATATATAGTGTGACCAAAGACAACATTAAGTGTTAGTTTTCTTCCATTATGCAGAGACAGCCATCTTTCTTGCACTGAAGGTACAAGAACTCTTTTCCCTATTATATTCATCATCACTTTCGTTTCCTGATAAATGTTGCACTGATGCATCTTAATCTTCCGGAGAATTGCAGTACTACTATGTAACATTAGGAGTCTCTTGTTAATAGTGGAAAACGCTGATAGAAACGCTAATATTTCATCTGGCAATTGAACAGCCATCATATACACTTTCAGTTCTTCTGAATCACAGAATGTCTTTTCATGTCTAAAATTAATGTTTTTAAAGCGTTTGATGCTGGTTTGATTACATCTACTCTCCACTGACGTTGGACTATTTCATCAACCCCAATAATTGTGGAAAATATCAAGGACTCGTTTTTTTTTTATGAACTAAAGCAAATATCTCCTCCATGTTTTATTTAAGTTTAACTTGTTTCGTATGGCTTTTCCAGCCAATTTGCTGGAGAGATCAGAGATTTCTGACAAGGAATTCATATCCTTATTTCAGTGTAGGAGCAATAATTTTATTGCCTCGTCGAAAGGCAACATCATCTATTGAAATTTCTGTTTTCTCTTTAGGATAAAGAATTTGATCTATGTGGTTCAGTAGTGGGTAAATTCCCACTATGATCAGCTTTCCCTCAGGTCATATTCCACTGTGATTAGTTACATTTCCAAAGCTTATAATTTTTCTTTTCGCCAAGAGTTTAACTCCATTTCCTTGCATCAACATTTTTCCCTGATTTATGTATGAATGTGTGAAAATTCCATTTTTGAGAGTCATACATATATGTTACTGAAATATAGTTAATGATTTTGAGATGTAAAGGTGAAAATGTACGTAGTGACTTGCATAGTTTCATGACGACTCTCACGATCCCAACCTTAGAGAATGAAAAGTTTGTGCTCTAACAAAGGTAATTTTATTCTACCAAAGCAAATGTTCATGACCACTTATGTGGTAAATCTCCCCGGACCCCAAGTGTATCAAAGGTAATATGACCACAATGTAATATTAAGGTGCAGCTCTTGAATTCATAGGTATTAAATGTATAACATGTAAACACTGGTAAACAAAACACGATAATTTTTACTTTTATTCATGTGAAAATAGTTTTATACAATTGTAAAAACAAAATGGTATACACTCAATATACAGGAATATGATATACGAAAATAGGCGTAAATAGTTGAAAATCGTATACATCTATAGACATGCACAGGAGATTTCAATTTTTCATTGAAAAAATTTTCAAGAGGTAAGCACATATTACATGTTTATATCATTACTACCTATATACATGGTGTAAAACAAGTAACATGTGCAATATTGTTATTATAAGCTATACATTTTACATGGATATCCTAGTTCAGTCGTCTGCGTTTGAAGGGAATATCAGGATGTCCATGTCCTAGGGAAGTTGTTGTATCTAATAGGTGCCTTCTATCATCAAAGGCAGACAATTATCTGTTAGTTGATGCAGTGCACATTTCTAGGAAGGCAAACATGAAACTAAATTACGTGAATTAAGTACGGAAATGAATCTTGTGAAGGAATTATGGACAAAGGTCAACACCCTTTTCTTGTTATTTTCTTCCTAAAACAGAAACTTGGAATTAAATTTTGTTTTTAATGATTTTTTTTATTTAATGAAATGCTGTGAATTTAATACTACTGTAAACAGGAACATTTATGTAACAATTTATATTTAATACTTGGAAATCACAATTTAATTTCTTTGTCACCGTTTACAGTGTCTTTCTAATTAATTGCACGAGGTCAATATGACATTCATTTGGATTTGAAAACCTCAAATTTGAATTCTTTGATCTCAAAAATATACAGAAGCTGACATAAGCCGTTAAAATTTGACTACAGCTATTATTTAAAAAGGCTTCAAAAAAAAAAAATATCGACATATAGTAATGTTCGGCCACATTGTTTTGCTTCCCTTATATATATACACAAAGTTGTGCTCTTGGTTACATAACCGGTAAGCCAGCTAAAGGCCTCGGTCAGATGACAAAAAGCTCCAACGGCGGGTCATCTGACTAAGACCCGCGTCAGGAAACACTTTGTCATGTTTACTGACGAACCTTACCTAACTTAACCTATGAAATAACTGAACAATGTCTCTTCTACTTAGAAATAAGTCAGTGTTAGGCCTTACTGGATTATCTTAGTGCGTGTCCTCGACACCACTGTCAACAAAGATGTTAGGTGTCCCGTTGCCTGGTAGGCAACGCTCTCGCCTCACACACTGAGTGTCCATGGTTCAGTCTCCGGCCGGGTGAAACCATTGGGCATTTCCTTGCACCTCCTCTCCCCGTTCACCTAGCAAGCAAGTAGGTACCTAGGAGTTAGTCGACTGGTGTGGGTCGCATCCTGGGGGACAAGACTGAAGGGCCCCAATGGAATAAGACGAGAGAGCACTCGATGACGCACTGACTTTCTTGGGTTATCCTGGGTGGCTAACCCTCCGTGGTTAAAAATCCGAACAAAATCTTATCTTACACAAAGCTTAAATTAAACTTAATTAAATACTGTCTTACTCGTTTGCTTATTTAGTTAACGTTTAGCGCTTCTTTTTTATTATAATAATTATTTAGATAACTGGTTGCTTAAAAGTTGGTCAGTCTTAGACTGGATAGATTTTTGACCTGTGAAGGCTTTCTTTTTGTGGAAGATATTGTGAAAATTTGAAATACTGCTTTTCATGCGATATTGTCAAGTGACGCATCCGATTAGCTGTGACGCATCCGATTAGCTGTGACGCATCCGATTAGCTGTGACGCATCCGATTAGCTGTGACGCTCCATTGCTGATAACGTGAACCTTTAGCTTCAAAATTGGTGTTTCCAAGCAAAAAGTGTCACTTATATTTGAGCTGTGTATGTCCCAGTTTGCAATTTTTTTTGAACAAAATTGGAGATTAATGCCTATATGATGACGTGTAAAGACGTCTTCTGATTCCCTTCAATTTTTTAACGCAATAATTTAACAGCATTACAAACTTAAGTCACATCCTCCACTCTTCCAATGATGTACGGTGACGTACAGGGGACCGGGATTATTTTATAAGGGGGGATATTTTTCTCAGATCGAAAATGTCTAATTGCTTTTCTTTTTGGGACAGATTTATACTAGCAGGCAGAAATGATGGTCATAGGTTCTCCACTTAATTCCAAAGGTGGTGTTTCTTAGTCAAAGGCTCTTGAGATTATGCAGTATGCGGATGCCTTTTTGGGATCGCGCAACGACCGAAGTATATCTAATTTCCTTTGGTTTCGTTTCGCGTTTTCTTCGGATGTGGCCAAGTACAATACCTATGGACTGGTGAAACGGGACAACAGGTAAAGAGGAACTTGCCCTGGCCGCTGTTGACCCAGGGCGCTTTCTGTTGCAAGCTGAGACCTCTACCCAGGGGCTACAATGTAAACCTCTGTGTACACCATCAGCCAAAATTGAGGTGTGGGTGCGTGTGTGTGTGCATGTACTCACCTAGTTGAGGTTGCAGGGGTCGAGTTCATGTGTGTGCATGTACGTGCGTGCGTGCGAATGTGCGCATATACTCGCCTATATGTGATTATTGGGGTTGATTTACAGCTCCCGGCTTTGTGTGGGTACCCACGTGCGTTACATATACTACACATTTACTTGTAAGCATTTTAGATTATATATATATATATATATATATATATTAATATATATATATATATATATATATATATATATATATATATATATAATATATTATATATTGGACTGGGGACCCTCATCCTCGGAGAAGACAATAAACGTACCTCAGGGAAAACTCAAGGTTCTCCCTGGAGCTGTTTGAATATTTTCTTCTCCTACCACCCCCTATATTTTATATTCTATGTGAACATTTATTAATATACAGAATACATTTACAGAAAACACAAACATGAATACAATGGTACAATGTGTTAAAGATCATGAATTTCCACCAGCTCCTCCGAAGCCGGACGCGAGTTTTATAGAATAAAATTTGAATTTTTCTTGGATATTTGTGTTTGTCATAAAATGATTCGTAATACATTTAAAAAATACTTTTTAATTATACTTGCCTCCTGCTGTGCTCATTAGCCCACATAATTACCCCAGAGCATATTTCCATATTTTTCCTTTGATAATGGGCACAATCATTAATTTTCCTTCCTGCTGCTCCAGTTCATAACTGTTTTCAAATTAACTGTGTTCTATTTTTTTATATTTTCATCCTCATTACCTATGAAGAGATTATTTGTTGCAGACAAAATTTATTTTGGGGCAATATTTGGATTTTGGTAGAACTTTAAGAATATATTTTGGTATACGAACCTTCCTAGATTTCCTACTCTATTTCTGCAATATTGCAAGCTCATGATGATGTGTTGATTGAAACACGAAAGCCCTAGAGCTCTCATTCAGTTTGGAATGACCTGATAAAGCTCTACCCAGAGCACAACGTTATCCCAATAAAAGCTTGTTATACACATTGTCTTTCCTTTCATTCTTCCGGCATAACATTATTTGGATAAAACCATCACCCATTTTCTGTGGTGTTAATGTTTCTTTCTGTACACAACAGGAGGTGCATATGACCAGCAACATACCGTGGAAGACAGGTTCCCCACCCATTGATGAGCCTCCCTGTGGCTACCGTGGACAAAAATGCCAGTGTGAGTTGCTCTCTACATTTGTTGTTCCGCGAAGCGTAAATGGGAAATATGTCTGAACTGTATATGGGTGTAGAAATCTGTTTGTAGTTACAGGTGGGGCAAAGATTCGAGTACCTGAGTACCTCTGTGATTTTTTTGACTACCAATCACAGATTGGCAGTGGAAAGCAAAATATAACTACTAAAGTGCTACAGCTACATTAATAGTGTGTGCTCGTGTTGTTCTGTCTTTTACAGTAAGATGGTTTTAGTTTCATTTAAAATGACAGTATTTTACGAACAAACATTTTTTTTCTGTCATTTCATTGCAGCCGTCCATTACCGTCTTGCTTTAGAATTTGTTAAAATATAAGTTTATATTTATGCTTTCTAATTTACATCTTTTTTCGCATTATGTAAATTAATGCGTAGATTCCAAATCATCTCTTCTTTTGTGGCTTGAGAGATTTTCTTTTTGTAGTTATTGGAGTATAAATATGTTTGAAGAGTTTGTTCTACAGTTGTTGGTTTGTTTTACTGGAGGCTTAATAAGTTTTCAAAAGTTTTAAATTACACAATTTTCTTTTCATTCCATTCTGTTTGATTCCACTTTTTTTTTTTTTTTACAAAGACCTTCATGTATGATTTCTGCTCCACTATTTTTCTTCATTTACTATTATAACCTCAAGTGAGCAGGATTATCAAGAGTTAGAAGAATTGTCTAGTGTCCCCATGTCATACTAGTTTAATAAATCATTTACTGGCCCTTTTCTTAACTGATGTCCTCACCATCAACTGTAACAAGGGCATCGTTTCTCCAACAATAAGCATATGCGTCTTATGTACATTCAGTTTCCTGAGCGATGTTCCTGAGATAATATTAACTCTTGCATCTACCTGCTATAAACAGATTTGTTTGGTCATCTTTCGTTTGAAAGCAGTAACCTCATATTTTCCTACCCACAAGGGTATCCCCATCTTCCTATAACAAAAGTAACCTCCCATGCTTTCCTGCCACCAACAGTAACACTCTTACATATATTTTATCTCTGTCAGCAACCACGATATCTTGCTGAACACAACAGTAACCAAAACATCTTGTAAATTCTCCACAGCTTGCTACCCATAGCAGTAACTCCAACATCTTCCTGGTCACAAAAGCATTTCTAATGTCTTCCCCTGGCAACGACAGACATGTTAACATTTTCTACCCCAAACAGTAGCCTCCCATCTCCTTTCTCGCAATAGCAACCCCTCCTGTTCCTACCACAACAGTAACCCCTCTTCCTATCACAACAGTAATCCCTTTCCTATCACAACAGTAATCCCTCTTCCTATCACAACAGTAATCCCTCCCTTTTCCTACGCATAAGAGTAACTCCAACATTTTCCTAGTTAAGATATTCCCTTCATCTTCCTACAACAGAAACCAACAGATCTTCTTGCCCCCAACCGTGACCTCTGCATCTTACTGTCCACAACAGTTTCCCCACATCTTGCATACAACAGTAACCCCCCCTTCCTGTTTCGTTACTCACAATAATACGTACATCTTCTTGATTACAACAGTAACCCCCTTCCCTTATTTCCCTGTCCACAACCGTAATACTTCTTCCTGCTCACAACAGTAAGCCCCGTATTTCCCTGTACACAACAATAAACCCCCACTTCTCCATACCCAGGAAAATAACCCCCACATGTTATTACAAATAACAGTAACCCACATATCTCTCTGATTAAGCAGTAACGTCAACATCATCTTGCCCCAACAATAATCCCCTCACATAACTCTGCCAGAAACAGCATCATGCAAAACCCCTACCGACAACAGAAACCCCCACATCTCCCTGCTCGCTACAGAGAACCCCGACATCTCCCAGGTTCTAATAGTAACCCTCATATACATGATTATAACAGTAATCCTTACATCAATTGCCCACTACAGTAACACCCCCATCTCTCTGCCAACAGAAGTAACACCTCATCTCTCTGCCAACAGAAGTAACACCTCATTTCTCTGCCAACAGAAGTAACACCATTTCCCTGGCCACAACAGCCACCCATACATCAATCTGCCCACAACGGTCACCTCCACATTTCGCAGCCCACATCAGTATACCCCACATCTTCCTTCTTACAAGAGGAACCACATCTCTCTTCCAAAAACAATAACCTCTACATATCCCTACCCACAACACTAACCCTCCAGTCACATCTCCCTTCCAAAACAGCATCATCATCTCCCTTCCCTGCTTACAGTAGTAATCCCAACATCTCCCACAATAAAAACTCGACATATTCTCGCCCACAGCTCAAACTGGAGAGATCATTGCTGGTGTGACGGGTGGTGTAGTACTGCTGCTCTTGGTGATCTCACTAGTTGCTTACAGGTAGGTGAAGCCCTTTCTCTTGTCTCTCTTCCATTTTCTAAACATATCGTGCACCAGGTGTAAAATGCTCTTACATCCTTCTCTCCTGGATCTTCGAGTGGTTTCACGGGGTTAAGGGTATATTAAATGCTCGACCCAGCAGTCCGAGGCTACCTCGGACTGGTGGAGTTCCCGAAACTGGTAGAACTCTTTTTGATGCATCTCTTAGTGTATTTAAAAAATAAGAATAAAAGAATCAGGCCCATAGCTGTTGGCAACTCCCTGCACCACCTTGTTGTCAGAGCGAGCAGGCTACCATGATGGCCGCGTTGCAGCCATCAATAATGAGACCAATTCAGCTGAGGTTATAGATTCTACAAGGCTACACAGCAACAACCCATGCAGCACATAAACTCTTCGCTGACCTCACATCCTCGAAGTTTCTGTTTAAAGTGGATTCTGCAGATACCTTTAGCTTGGTCAAAAGGGGCGAAATACTTAGATCTCAGAACCATTTCCCTACCAATTATTTATTTACCTATTCACGGTACAAAAGGGACTCGAAACTTTTCTTTGGAAAGCAAGAGACTGACTCACAATGAAGTGTCCAACAGGGAGACCCCTTGCCCTTCGTCTTTTCTGTTTAGCTGTTGAAAAGGACACCAACGATCTGATCAGTGAAGACATTAGAATTGTCAAAAAGAAAACAGAGAATTTAAGCATCTTTGAAACTCCCTCGAAATGTGAACTTGTGTATTCATGCCCTGCAAGAAGCAAGTCATTGTTCCCACTGATTTGAATCTCTTGGGAGCTGCATTTGGGTCTAATGTATCAGTGAAAATTTAGAAAAAAGAAAGATTTTAAAAGGAGGGAAATCGGGACCGATAACATTGATGCCAGCGATGTCTATTTCTTCAACAAGTGCATTTCCTCTTCCTTAGTTAACTTTTTTTAACTACGAAATATATATTTTGCCAGCCCCAAACTCAGAGTATTACACCATTTTAGCGATACTAGAAAAAGTCTCTGACTTTTCAGCCTCTTTGTCCACCAGTGGATGTAATTAACTGGTAAAGGAGACAGGTTAATGTGGAATACCCTTTCAGCAAAGACAAGTCCCGCTGAAACTTTAACTTACAAACAATTCAGTTGGAATGCGCTAATCGTGAAAGAGGCTTCTCTTCTGAAGTTATGTTAGTGAGCTCAAGCTCTGAAATTGAGACAGCTCGCCTTGCATCTCTGAATGCAGCTTTTTGGGTTGATTTTCTTCTAACACATCGTATCTTTTTGACTTTTTGTATGAGCTTCCAAAGACACGCAGAGTTTACATTTCGTTTTGAGTTATAATTTCCACTAGAAGAAGTGTTATATGACCCTTTCTCACGGCTATCTTCCCTGGTTTCCCTGCGCTTAGGTACTTTTTTTCACGTTTGTACCTATTCAGTTCAAAGAAATTTATTTTAGAATTAAAAAATGCAAGCCTGGAAAACTGGGTAATGGTGAGCTTTGTTGTGGACAGCTTGTTCACTCGAGTTTCTTTTGATAATACGATTAATTTTTTAAGACGAAAATACCCTGAAAAAGATGCGGATTTTCCAATACCTTAAGAAATGATCTTTAAACTTATTGAGCTGTATATTTCCCAGATACATTGCTCATGTGAAGGGGCATTTATCAGCATAGTATATGGAATGCTAATGAGTTCGCCTTTGTCGCCAGTGATAGTTGATATTTTTACAGAGTACTTAGAAAGTGAACTCTTTACTACCATTGTTGACAGTGAGATCACTTGGTTACGTTACGTTGGTGATGTATTCAGTCCTTCTGTCCTCTGCTAATAAACCACATTCATTAGCAGAGATCGTTTTAATTCTTTGAGAAGAAATATTAAGTTTAATGTAGAATATGAAGAAAGCGGTCAGCTGTCGTTTTTGGACACCCAGCATGCAGAAGTGTCAGAAATACGCCTGTTCATGTATATAGAAAACCAACGCATTTAATTAGTTATCTTCATGCGTTTTCCTCTCACTCTTTCCAAGCTAAAAGAGGTGACATTTCGGGCTTATTTCTTACGGCATACTGACTTTGGGGTTTGCAGTTTATACACTAGGAGACCGAATATATCTACAGCATATTTTCTGGTTTCTAAGCTGGGTTATACGTGTAATTTTATAAACTGCGCATTTCTCGCCCAGGGGTAGCTTTTTAAAACTAAAGAAAACGAAAAATTTGGTAGTAGAAATTTAATTGTAGTTCTCTATCCGGACGAGCTAAAATCCACAAATAAAATTCTCTCCAATAATGGTGCTAACTTTCAACAGTTCTAATATTAAGGCATGTGTAAAAGAAGGTTCTCAGAAGATACCCAAATGATTCCGAGAACACAATGTGACTAGATATATTAGGGGGACAAATGATTTTAAACGCCGTTGATATCAACATAGATACTCTGTACGATCTGGATGTTATAATAATGCTGTATTTCGGTAGTCATACGTTTATTCTAGAAACGTTTCGCCAGCCAATGGCTTCGTCAGTCCAATGCAGAAAGACGGAAGATGAGGATTTTGACGGGGCTTGTATACTCCTGACAGATGAGGTGGAACTGTGGTAGGAAGAGTCGCCAGTGGAGAAACCTACTAGTGGAAATAGGTCGTGCTTATAGCTTAGACAAGTTTCTGAAAAATTCCTTGCATTAAGATCCCAAGCTGTTGCCGTGTCTGACAGAGTTTGTATAAATAATTTATTAAACCAGTGAATTGATAAATGAGACATTTCGGTATCTTTATTCAGTCCATTGCAAAGAAAGGTGGAAGATGAGGAGTTGCGAAAATCAGTCCAGCATCCTGGAGTGGAACGCCCCTTGTAACTGGTCCCCACTCAGATTTCGTCCTATTTATGCAGACTTTTTTTTCTCTCAAAACCATGAGTTCCCAATTTCTTGAAATCTTGTGTTGTACTCTATCAAAAGCTTTACTAAAATTGAAATAAATATTGTTTATCGTCATCAACTTCCTCAATTGCTTTACTAAAGAAAGTCTGCAAATTAGTAAGGCAGGAACTGCCTCTGGTGAATCCATTATGAGTATCATAGATCAAATTAATCTTGTAATAATATCAGTTATAATTGACACTAGTAATTTACCTGAAAGTGAGGTCAGGATTATAGGGCGGTAATTTGACAGTAATGACTTATCCCCTACTTTCAACATAGGAATTACATTAGCCATCTTCCACATCTCATACACTACACCTTTTTGATGAGATGTATTTAAAATGTTCACAAAGTTACATTTTGCATTTCTTAAGAACCCTTAAAAAGTTCATCAGATATTTATTGTTTTAATCGGTCAACCTATTAAATTACTATATCCCCATGGACTGTGATATTATGTAATTTATTTTCTTCAGGCCTATTATAAAAAGTAATTACTGGGATATCATTAATGTCTTCTTGTGTAAAAAACAAGAAATAATTGTTAAAAATCGAGCACATTTCATTTTCTTTGTCAGTAAACTATTCAGTTAGTTTTAAGAGGACCTAACTTTTCTCTAACTTTTGTTCGATATACCTGGGAAAAGCCTTTCGGGTATGTTTTCAAATGCTTATCTACTTCAATTTCAGAGTCGATATTATTTCTCCATACTGATGCTCTTAGGGCAACGTGTGTAGTGTTTAGCAAACTTTCATGTTGACAGTTCTCTTCGTTACCCCAATCCACAAATCATAGGTGTTCTCTGAGCACATCGTAATCTGCTAATCTTCCGTTACTGAATTATCTCTACTGTCATACATCATTTAATATCGAAGTTTAGGCAAGGTTTGTCAGGACACAGAATAAATGTTGCCTGACGCGGGTTTTAGTCATATGATGACCCTCATCTAGAGCTTTTGGTCATATGACTGAGGCCTTCCACTGGTTTACCGGTCCACCCCTTTAAAAATTATGGTAATACTGAAGGTAATTGCTTTGTAGTCGCTTTTGTGAAGTTCCACTTTAGTCTCTTGATTATTAATAAGGGTATCCTTGTTAGGCAGAACCAAATCAAGCGGGTTATTTTCCCCTAGTTTTGTCACAAACTGCTTTAATAAACAATTTTCAGTTACATGTAGGAAGTCGTTCGACTCCAGTCTTACTAAACTTTGCTGTAATTGCCACTGCAGTTTCTTCCCTAATTAGTCTCTCTCTTGGGGGATGGTAAATCATTCCTAATTATTTTTCATTCCCTCACAAGAATTCTACCCTGACGGATTCTTTGTAATCCTGCCTGTTTCTCCTCCCTCCCACTGAATTCTCCTCATCAACTTCACATCGTCTGCAAACAGGGACACTTGTGAATATATTCCTTCCGTCATGTCATTCATATATACCAGAAACAGCACTGGTCCTAGGATTGACCCCTGTGGCACCCCGCTCGTCACAGTCGCCCATTGCCACACTTCTTCACGTACCATAACTCTATGATGCCTTCCCGTCAGGTATTCTCTAATCCATTACAGTGCCTTCCCTGTTAAACCTGCCTGGTTCTCCAGCTTTTGCACTAATCTCTTGTGTGTAACTGTGTCAAAAATCTTCTTATAGTCAAAGAAAACGCAATCTACCGATCCGTCTCTCTCTCTCTCTCTCTCTCTCTCTCTCTCTCTCTCTCTCTCTCTCTCTCTCTCTCTCTCTCTCTCTCTCTCTCTCTCTCTCTCTCTCTCTGCTGTTGTCACTTTGTCATAGAATTCCAGTAGGTTTGTTACACAGGATTTCCCGTCCCTGAATCCGTGCACGTTGTCGTTGATAAACTCATTCCTTTCGGTGCTCCACCACTCTTCTCCAAGACTTTGCATACCATACATGTCAGTGACACTGGTCTGTAGTTTAATGCTGCATGTCTGTCTCTTTAAAAAAAAACGGAACTACATTTGCTGTCTTCCATACCTCCGGTAGTCGCCCTGTTTCGACAAACTTGATACAAAGAGCGCCTCTGCTCGGTCTCTCAGGTCCCATGGAGAGATGTCCGGCCCCATCACATTTGATGTATCTAATTCGCTTAACAGCTTCTTCATCTCCTCCTTGGTTGTATGTATTGTGTCCAGCACTTGATGGTATACCCCACCATTCCATCTTTCTGGAATTTTGTCTCCTCTGTGAATACTGCTTTGATTCTCGGTCGTTTCTTGTGATCTCCCTTCGTTTCTCAGCCTGATAACCTGGTCCTTTACTGCTTTCCTCCTAATACGACTTCACAACAGCTTTGGGTAGGACTTGGCTTTCGCTGCTATGTCATTTTCATATTATCGTTGGGACTCCCTCGTTACCTGAGCATATTCATTTCTGGCTCTTCGACTACTTTCCTTATTATCTTGGGTCCTTTGCCTTCCATACTACTTCCATTCTCTAGCACTCTTGGTTTTGACCTCTCTTACACCTTTGGGTGAACCAAGGGCTCGTCCTGGCCTTCTCATTATTTCTGTTGCCCTTGGGTGCAAACCTCTCCTCTGCTTCCTCGCATATTGTCACATATTCCATCATCTCATTTACTTATCTGCCTGCCAATTCTCTGTCCCACTGAACCTCGTGCAGAAAATTCCTCATGCTTGTGTAGTCCCTTCCCTTGTAGTTTTGCTTCATCCGCTCTGCCCTTCCTGCTTCCCTCTCCACTTGTAACTCTACTATCTATTCGAAGTTCACGACCACGTGGTCACTAGTCCCGAGGGGTCTTCCATATGTGATGCCCTCAGTATCTCCGCTACTCAAAGTGAATACTATTTCCAGTCCTGCTCGTTCTTCCTCTCCTCTCTAGTAGTATCCCTTACGCGTTGATGCATGAAGTTTTCCAGTACTATCTCCATTATCCTAGTACTCCATGTTTCTAGGTCCCCATGTGACTCCAGGGTTTCAGAGTCATTTTCTTTGTGACTGAAGTCGGCCACAATCAGCAGCTTCAGCCAGTGTGTCAACCATCGCTCTGTTACTCTGATCATATTCTTGTCTTGGCCTCCTGCTATTCTGTGGTGGGTTATACCTCACTGCAATCACCACCTTGGGACGTCCATTCTGAGGTGTTCCTCTTATGTAGTCCCTTGCTTCTTCTGTGTATGTATGTTTATAAATAGGTGAATGTGTGCACTTATGTAAATATACGTCTACGTTATTTTGTAGTTAGCATAATTAGATACATATGCAATGTTCTGCTGTTTTATTCTGCATGAGAGTTACTCAGTGGGAATTAAAGCTAATTGTGTTTCCTTGTTATTTCCCATCATGCACAATAGGATTCATACGTAGTGTTCAAATCCATCATAAGGTCTTGTGTACTCACCTAGTTGAGGTTGCAGGGGTCGAGTCCGAGCTCCTGGTGTGTGTGTGTGTGTGTGTGTGTGTGTGTGTGTGTGTGTGTGTGTGTGTGTGTGTGTGTCTGTGTCTGTGTCTGTGTCTGTGTCTGTGTCTGTGCTGTGTGTGTGTGTGTGTGTGTGTGTGTGTGTGTGTGTGTGTGTTATATAGAATTATCAATCTCCAATGATCGAGCCATTTAATATTTAATATATTTGTATGTTTTATAGTTCCAAGAAAAAACTAAATCCGTCAACGAGACATAATAAAACTTCAGAAAAAATAATGAAATGAACCTACATGTGATATTCATAACGTTCCACATCAGAGGGAGAGAGATCTTTTGTAACAGTGGTGAGAAGGGAACCATGAATGCCTCCTTCCCTCTCCAATCAATCATCCCTTACCCCAGCCTTTCGCAAACAATAAAATGCGGGACCCCTACTGCTGGGTCATTTATGTGCCTATGGTCTACAATATTTATAATTCTACAGATTGATATTATTGGCTGTGGTCACTCCTCCCTCCTCCTACCCACACCACACACCTGAAGCCAGCAGCATACAAATGCTCTGCCGTTTGTAAGTGTACATGCTGAACAGTGAAAGTCTAGATGAATATTTATTAAAGGGATGAAGATGTTTTAAGAATTACATATAAATTATACAAGTCCTCTTCAGATTCATCATTTCTTACTCAGATATTTTTCTAACCAATTTTTTAAATTTTCCGAGGAAACTGAATCGATTAACGAATGTTATTGTTCTGTACTGGAGATAGGTGATAGACCATAAACCAAATTGAAAGTGAAAACTCGTCTATCGTGTCAACCTGCCTTAGTGTCCTTGTAAACCATACCACGGGCGGAGTTAGAACCCGTGAACAGAGTCATAAAACTCCACACCGACGCGTTAGCCACTGGGCCAGCTGGCCACAATAAGATTTATCCAACTAGGTATATATGGTGTATAAATATACCTGGTTGGATGAATCTTATTGTAGCCAGCTGGCCCAGTGGCTAAAGCGTCGGTCTGGAGTTTTATGACTCTAATCGCCGGCTCTAACCCCGCCCGTGGTGTGATTTGTTTGCAATCGTATCATTACGATTTCGTGAGTCAGTGTCCTTGTAATATGCGCAACGGCTTGATATAGTTCGTGAAGAGTGAAACGTTGCTACAATAAAATATCACATTAGTTGCATACGTAACCATTTACAAATCATCAAATTTATGATTAACCTGAGTAGATATGACTGATATGATAGTGACACTTCCCTTACAATATATACGGTCACCATTTCAAATAACTTCTATGATTTTACAATATTTGATATATCCGAACGGTAATTCATATCTGCATTCATAAACCAACCTTTATACAGTACACAGAAAGTACCGGCAATTAATTTTGACATTCGCTGCTACAAGCTGCGCTAATACAATCATAAAATTAGTCTTTACGCCTCTATTTACTACGGCTGAATTGTCAGATATTATTTCTGCCCCAGGAGAGTGTGTCGGGGAACTTTTTAAACAACAGCGATCAGAGAGTCATAAAACTCCAGACCGAGGCGCTAGCCACTGGGCCAGCTGGCTACACAAGATTCGTCCAGCTAGGTGTGTGTAGCCAACTGGTCCAGTGGCTAGTGCGTCAGTCTGGAGTTTTATGACTGATAGCTAGTTCTATCCCCACCCGTGGTATGGTTTGTTTGCAATCGTGTCATTAGCATTTCGTGAGTCAATGCAAGACTAGCTTGTCAAAACAGGACTAGGTTGTCAAGACAGGGCTTCTGAACAGAAGAGTAGATTGTCAACTTAAGACAAGCTTGTCATCCTAAGAACAGTTTGTCAGCACTAGACTTACTTGTCAGCACAAGGCTAGCTTCTCAACCCAAGACATAGGTAAAAGGACATAGGTGCAACTAATGTGATATTTTATTATGGGAACGTTTCGCTCTCCAGGAGCTTTGTCAACGTTGTCACAATAAAATGTCACAGTTGCACTTGTATCCTTTTACCTAAGATATTGTCGGTAATTTTACCAACACTTGCATGTCACCATAATATTTGCTTGTCAGCATAAGATTAGCTGGTGCCACAAGACTTGTATTACATTGCTAATAATATTAGTCTCTTTGATCATGATTAAATTCGAATTTATTACGAGGCCAAAACATTAATAATCTAATTTTTCAGACTAAATACCTTTCATATTTGACCTGAAAGTTGGTTATAATAAAAAAGAGCCTTCAAACGTTCATTAAACTGAAACTAATATGATTCGTCCATATATAACTCGAGGTCTACGTCTATCAGCAACTATTAAATTTTAAATATTATATTAGACAATTCATTACACTCGTTAAATATATTAGATTCATTAAATAACAGATGGATGGCTATATGTGAAGTTCAGACAAAAAAGATGCATGATTTTTGAATAACTGATGCAGTAAGTATACACATTGAATAAATTTAAGGTTATAATTCAAAACAATGAAAAATTGCAAGATCATACATAGATGTCATCGAAACTTATGGAGGAAAATATTGTTAAATATTTTAATATTATAAGCACAGGTAATATCTAGTACACAAGGAGTAGAATGAAATTAGCTCAGAGGCGTCCACACCACCGTTGTCCTTCGATGGTGGGTACAACATTTAACTTGGCTGGATGCACCATTGTTAAGGATTGCGTGGTCTAAAGCGTCATGCGTTTTCTCTCCCATGAGGCGGGCCATATATATATATATTATATATATATATATATATATATATATATATATATATATATATATATATATATATATATAAATTATATATATTATATATTTTTATTTAAATTTATTATCACACTGGCCGATTCCCACCAAGGCAGGGTGGCCCGAAAAAGAAAAACTTTATCCATCATTCACTCCATCACTGTCTTGCCAGAAGGGTGCTTTACACTACAGTTTTTAAACTGCAACATTAACACCCCTCCTTCAGAGTGCAGGCACTGTACTTCCCATCTCCAGGACTCAAGTCCGGCCTGCCGGTTTCCCTGAATCCCTTCATAAATGTTACTTTGCTCACACTCCAACAGCACGTCAAGTATTAAAAACCATTTGTCTCCATTCACTCCTATCAAACACGCTCACGCATGCCTGCTGGAAGTCCAAGCCCCTCGCACACAAAACCTCCTTTACCCCCTCCCTCCAACCCTTCCTAGGCCGACCCCTACCCCGCCTTCCTTCCACTACAGACTGATACACTCTTGAAGTTATTCTGTTTCGCTCCATTCTCTCTATATGTCCGAACCACCTCAACAACCCTTCCTCAGCCCTCTGGACAACAGTTTTGGTAATCCCGCACCTCCTCCTAACTTCCAAACTACGAATTCTCTGCATTATATTCACACCACACATTGCCCTCAGACATGACATCTCCACTGCCTCCAGCCTTCTCCTCGCTGCAACATTCATCACCCATTTATTATTTACACAAGGTTTGACAAGGTTAAGGATCCCTAGCTTTATTGACAAGCTATTTACAGGTTAAGGATTCCTAACTTTATTGGCAAGCTAAGAGCTGTTACCTACATCAGCTCATTTGAAAGCATTTTTATTGTTATGAGACATACAAGTAGGGAACAGGATGAAGTTGGAGCCATCTGTGGGCCAGCATTTTCATTTGATCAACTGACTTTATTTCGTTGACATCATTATGCTGTACGAATGTGTTCCATACTCGAGTCATCCTGGGTATATATGTTCTCAGATGGAGTGATGTTCTGGAGAAGGGTACAGCCAGAGTGAAGTTGCTGCTTTCTGCCCGTCTTATGGCATAAAAGCTTGTTTCACGCTGTCCTCGAGGTGGATCCAGGTGTGGTACTTTGACAATATTGGCCTTGTACATAACAGTAAGGCCACCCACATCCCTCCTATGTTGAAGGCTCTACTGAAATGACAGATCTATCCAGGATTGGTCCAGGCGAGAGATGAGACGTCTTACTCTGTTCTCTACTCTGTCAAGCAGTCGCAGATGAGAGGGGGGGCAGGCAAACCAAGAAAGTGGAGCATACTCAAGGTGTGAGCGTACTTGTGCCTCGTACAGAATCTTGCAACCCCTACTGTCAAGTAGATGCGAGATACGGCAAAGTGCTGCAAGCTTCCGGGCTGCCTTGTTTGCAAGATTGACGACATGGTTTTTCATGGTTAGTTTGGAGTCAAATTTCACCCCAAGGATATCAACTTCTCCAGGTGCCAACACCCTCCCATTCATCCTTACTACTGCACCAGCATTACCATCATGGTGCATAGAGACGATCATTGCGTTTTCTCAGGTGCAAATGTTACTTGCCATCTATTTCCCCAAGCTGATATAGCTCTCAGCTGGTGATTGATGTAGCTTAGAGCAGCTGGCATTTCTTCTCTTGGATAAGTGAATGTCAATGTACAGTCGTCTGCATATGCATGTGATTCTGGGATGAGATGAAGAAGGTCGTTGAAGAAGACATTCCATAACAATGGTCCCAGCACGCTTCCTTGTGGAACACTTGCCTCAATAGGATGTCTTGCTGATTCCGTACCATTGAGAACTACATTTAGAGATCTACCATGAAGGTAATCACCGAGGAGACATAGCGTAGAGCCTGCAATTCCCAGTGCTTGAAGTTTTGCTAAGAGGCCCTGGTGCCACATCCGGTCAAAAGCGCCAGCAGTGTTCAGTGCTCACACACACACACACACACACACACACACACACACACACACACACACACACACACACACACACACACACACACACACACACACATATATATATATATATATGTATATATGCAATAAGATCACAGTAAACAGGTGATTTCAGAATATGGAAAACAACCATTGTGAAAGAATATAGAAATTTCAAGCGCCTTCGTGACTACTCATATTATTAAGGAACAATAAAAGTAATGCATCAAAGGAAGGCATATAAAGGGTCTAGACCACATCTCCCTATCACATCCCACAACAAAGCAACACCTGATGCGTGACTCGTAAGAAAGAGAACACTGCAGAAGCCCGCTGCCCCAACTAGACAGGTCCTTCACACAACCCACAAACTATTCTACCCAAGAATTAAGAATTTTAAAATTTATTATTTGTCCAATGTATTATTAAATTCTTCCCAAATTCTATTAATTTTAAATGGATCTAATTTATATAAACCAAAGAAAATATTTGTATTATTGTCAAAACTGCTTTTTATGAAACGAGACCTCTTCAAGGGGGGCTCCTTGGCGTGGTGAAGAGGCTCTTTGTCTGAGGAATTAGACCTGTCAGTCTCCTTCCTCAGACCGAACCTAATTACCCCCAATCTCCCCTTCCCTATCCCATCCTCCCCATCCTCCCCTTTTTCCTTTCCTCCTCCTCCTCCTCCCCACCCCTCCCTTTTGCCCTTCCGTTTTTGGCCTTTGGGATTTTTCCCAGAGGCACACTAGTTCCTAGGTAGAGGAAAGGGTACCGGGGTCCATCCCATTTCGTTGAGGTTCTTGGCGGTTGCGTAGTTTGCCGTGGAATCTGGATCGCCTGGGGATGTCCTGATCCCTCTCCTGTATCCCGGAGGGTGGCTTTGGGTGTCTTTCGGGCGACGGGTGTATCTCTGGAAGCCACCTTTCGGATTCGGGGGGGGTGGCCGAAGGAGGTATGCTTTGTGGTGGATATCCGGCCACCCTCTCTTTTGTCCACCGAGGTAGCTCGGTAGATGTGAGGTTGCTATTCCGGATTGCTGGTTTACTGGCATGAAGGGTAGGGTATGGCAGGGGTTCCATGCTGCATCTGCACTACTTGCGGTACTGAGGTCTTCTTCGGCATGGAGGGAGATTTCTGGCCCTTTCATTCCTCCTAGGAACTATCCCTCCCCAGTGCCCCCCCCCTTTTTTTCTTTTTCTTTTTTTTTTTTTTTCTTAAAAACAAAAAGAAGTAACCTAACCATGGAGTCCCCAATCCATGACCCCGCTACTCCCGGGCCCCTTATTGTTACTGCAGCCCATTCTGACCTCGCCTCGTCTTTTAGCCACTCTTCAGACACTCCTAAGACCCCTGTACCTCTTGCTGGTGCTGTTTCGTCACCCGCTTCAGGTGCCGGGGTTTCGACTGACTCCTTCGATTTGTCTGACCTCTGCTCTCCTTTGACTATGCTTCCGGCCTCTCCCTCTATGGTGCGGCAATTTTCGAATCGCCAGCCCGTCCCACGTCGGACCAACTCTGGTCCCACTTCTAAAAGCCAACGACAATCTCCTGATGACGTTACTTTGTTACCTTCCCATTCTACTTGGAAAAGACCGACACGTCATGCACTCCCTCTCCACACTCAGTTTCGGACCACACAATGGACTAAATTCTTTACTTTAAGACCGACTTCTACTGAATATCTTTCTGACCATAGTATTGGCAAAGCGCTCCTATGTCATGTTGGTAGGCATGTTTCCTTTCATGCTCTTAAAATTGGTACACGTATAATCACAGTCCAGAATGCTACCGAAGCTCATGATCTTTCTCTTCTTTCACATATCGATACAATTCTTATCACTATCGAAAAACATCATTCCCTCAATTCTTTTAGTGGTACTGTCATTCTGCCCCATACCATAGTCCAACAGAATTTCCAGACATGTGCCAATGACTTTCTCGAACAGCTGGAACTCCAAGATCTCCCAATTCTCAAGGTAGACACTTATGTTCTTCCTGCCCGCAGGCAGAGACGATACCCTTGCAATGTGGCTCGTTTAACTTTTGACAGCTGTGAACTCCCATCCTCTGTTTATGTAGCAGGACATCCATTACAAGTTCGAAAGGTGATCCCTACACAGCAACATTGTAGAAATTGCTGGCGATTTGGCCACCCAGCAAAATATTGCAGATCTATAGCCGAATGCCCAGTCTGTGGTGCCGATGACCATTCTAATATGTCTTGCAGCCGACCTCCCTCTTGCTTTAATTGTCCTCTTCAAGGGGGGCTCCTTGTTGAGGTGAAGAGGCTCTTGGTCTGAGGAATTAGATCTGTCGATCTCCTTCCTCAGACCGAACCTAATTACCCCCAATCCCCCCTTCCCTATCCTATCCTCCCAATCCTCCCCTTTTTCCTTTCCTCCTCCTCCCTCCCCACCCCTCCCTTTTGCCCTTTGGGATTTTTTCCCACAGGCACGCTAGTTCCTAGGTAGGGGAAAGGGTACTGGGGTCCATCCCATTCTGTTGAGGTTCTTGGCAGTGGCGTAGTTTGCCGTGGAATCTGGATTGCCTGGGGATGTCCCGATCCCTCTTCGGTATCCCAGAGGGTGGCTTTGGGTGTCTTTCGGGCGACGGGTATATCTCTGGAAGCCACCTTTTGGATTCCGGGGGTGGTGGCCGAAGGAGGTATGCTTTGTGGCAGATATCTGGCCGCCCTCTCTTTTGTCCACCGAGGCAGCTCGACAGATGTGAGGTTGCTATCCCAGATTGCTGGTTTACTGGCATGATCGGCAGGGTATGGCATGGGTTCCATGCTGCATCTGCGCTACTTGCGGTGCTGAGGTCCTCTTGGGCGTGGAGGGAGATTTCTGGCCCTTTCATTCCTCCTAGGAACTATCCCTCCCCGGTCCCCCCTTTTTTTATTCTTTTTTTTTTATTTTATTTTCTTTACTTTTTTTTCTTAAAAACAAAAAGAAAGAAGTAACCTAATCATGGCAGCCCTAGTCCACGAACCTGCTACCCACGGGCCCCTTCTTGATACTGCACCCCATTCTGACCCCACCTCATCTTTGGACCACTCTTTGGACACTCCTCATGCCTCTGTACCTCTTGCCGGTGCTGTTTCCTCACCCTCTTCAGGTACTGAGGTCTCGACTGACTCCTTTGATTTATCAGACCTCTGCTCTCCTTTTACTATGCTTCCAGCCTCTCCCTCTACGGTGTGGCAATTTTCGAATCGCCGGTCCGTTCCACGTCGAACCAACTCTGGTCCCACGCCTAAATGCCAATGACAGTTACCTGATGATACTTCTCCACCTTCTCGTTCTTCTCAGAAAACATCGACACGTCCTGCACTCCCTTTCCACGCTCAGTTTCAGAATGCACAATGGACTAAATTCTTCACTTTACGACCGACTTCCTCTACTGCCCATCTTTCCGACCACAGTAATGGCAAGGTACTCCTACGCCATGTTGGTAAAGATATTTCTTTTCATGCTCTTAATAGCGGTATGTGCATCATCACTGTACAGAATGCTACCCAAGCTCATGATCTTTCTCTTCTTTCCTATATCGATACTGTTCCTGTCACTAATGAAAAACATCATTCCCTCAATTCTTGTAGTAGTACCGTCATTCTGCCCCATACCATAGTTCAACAAAATTTTCAGACATGTGGCAATGACATTCTTGAACAGCTGGAACTCCAAGATCTCCCAATCCTCAAGGTAGACACTTATGTTTTTCCTGCCCACGGGCGGAGACGATACCCCAGCAATGTGGCTCGTTTAACTTTTGACAGCCGTGAACTCCCATCCTCAGTTTATGTAGCAGGACATCGGTTACAAGTTTGAAAGGTGATCCCTACACTGCAACAGTGTAGAAATTGCTTGCGATTTGGCCATCCAGCAAAATATTGCAGATCTATAGCCAAATGCCCAGTCTGAGGTGCCGATGACCATTCTAATACGTCTTGCAATCGACCTCCCTCTTGCCTTAATTGTCATGAGGCTCACCCTTCGTACTCTCGTCGCTGCCAAATCTACTTAAATGAGCGGGAAATCCGTTACCTCAAAGAGGCAGAAGGTCTCCCTTATGCCATGGCAGTTTCTCATCTCCGCCTCCAAGGGAGACTACCTCGTGTTTCTTATTCCCGTGTTTCAAAACGTCCCCCCACTTCTGGGGTCCAATCTTCTGCAGCCTCCTCTGTGGTTACCTCTCCCATAGTCACTCCTGTATCTAATTCTTTTGTTGTCCTAGGCTCAGACGTCCCTACTTCAATGCCTCAGTCTGTTCTCGCTTCTTGGTGTTCTCCCTCACAAGCCTCAGTATCGACGAGATCTCGTACGACACCTCCTCCCAATCGTCCCTCTACTTCTCAGAAGTCATAAAAAGCTCCTTTATCCCCTCCTTCCCTTCTTCCACCTCTTCATTTTACCTTCCCGGTCTCTGTACCTGGTTCTTCCCCTCTCACTGGCTCTGTTACAAGTGTAGAGGTTCACCCTCCTCCTCGTACTGTACCTTCCTCCCCTGTTCCCTCCCAAGTATCTTCCTCTTCTGCCACCTCCCAGGTTTCTGCCTCTTCTGTCCCCTCCCGCACTTCTCCAGCTCCCTCCACCCTTTCGCCCCCCCCCACCTTGGTACAGTCCATTACAGTTCCAATCTTTACTCATCTTCCCCCTACCATCTCCAATATTGTCTCCCATACGACGTCCCTGAATTCCGAAACACTTGAAGCAATCTCTGGATATATTACAGAGACCAAACCATCAATGGACATTGATCCACCCTCTGTTCCTTCTCTCTCCTCTCCTCCATCTGCGCAACTCCTTTCTTCACAGCACACCGTTCCTTCGCTGCTTGAACGTTTTCCACTGCCTCCACATGTGGACTAACCCCTCTAGTCTGTAGGAGCCTTTACCTGCGGATTTCAGGTATCTTCATCATTGCCAATCATGGCCTATTTACAGTGGAATATACGCGGCCTCGGGTAATCGGGGTGAGCTTCAGATGTTACTCTCCCAGTTTTCCCCTGTTGGTGTTTGCTTCCAGGAACCAAAATTACACTCTGCTGTTATCTATCCCATCTCAGGCTATAATTTATTATATTCTTCAGATCCTTTTCCTGATGGGACCTTTAATGAAAGTGCCCTTCTTCTATGCACTGATATTCCATACCATCAGCTATTTCTTCGTACTTCGCTGCATTACACAGCAGCCCGTGTCCACTTGCATAGGTGGTATACGCTCTGTTCTTTATACCTTTCTCCTTCTCGGGCATTATCTATTCCGGATATTGCCTTTCTTGTTTCTTCATTACCACCACCGCTTCTGTTACTTGTCGATTTTAATGTCCATCATTTCCTCTGGGAGGGGGGGTCTCACTGTGATTCCCGTGGCATTCAGTTAGAGGCTTTTCTTGCTACCCACCCCCTCCATGTTTTAAATACAGGTACTCACACCCATTTTGATCCTCTGACTCACACTCTCTTGCTTCGATCTCTGTCTGCTCTTCCTCCACCGCATTAGACTTCACCTGGTCTGTTCTCCCGGATTTACATGACGGTGATCATTTCCCAATCATTCTTGCTACCCCTTCATATTCACCACCTCTTCGTATCCCACGCTGGCAATTTGATCAGGCAAATTGGAACCTTTACTCACAACTAACTGTTTTTAGTGAGGTTCCTTCTTCGTCCTCTATTGATGAGCTTTTACACCTCTTCTCGTCCTCAGTTTTAACCACAGCTTCTCATTCTATACCCCAAACATCGGGCAGGCATTCTCAGAAATGCATGCCTTGGTGGTCTCCTGCTTGTGCTCGTGCAGTACGTTTGAAACACGCTGCATGGGACAGGTACCGGTACAACAGAACCACGGAGAGACTTCTTGATTTTAAGCAGAAGTGTGCGATCACTCGCCGTGTCATCCGTGACGCTAAATGCACTTGCTGGCGAGATTGTCTCCTCCATCACCTCTGCTTCCTCTATGAGTGCAGTCTGAAAAAAAATACGAAAACTGAGTGGTAAATATTCTCCTGACCCGGCTCCTGTTCTGTGGGTTGCCAGTGTTGATAGAGCAAACCCACTAGATGTTACCAGTGAAATTGGCAATCATCTGGTCCGTATTTCTCAGGGGCTCCATCTATGCCCCTCGTTTCTTTCCTCAAAGTCTGCCAGAGAGTTAGCACCCTTGGACTTTTCTTCTCTCGTAGAACAGTATAATTTGCCTTTTACACTTCAAGAACTGGAGGCAACACTCATCTTGCCGATGATTGGCAGCTGGGCCCGACGACATTCATATTCGTATGCTACAGCATTTACATCAGTCAGCCCTTGCAGTCCTATTATGCCTTTTCAATCTTATTTGGTCACAAGGAGTTCTTCCACAGTTGTGGAAATCTGCCATTGTTCTCCCTTTCCGCAAACCAGGCACTACGGGACATGAAGTCTCCCACTATCGTCCCATTGCTCTTACCAGTACAGTTTGCAAAGTGATGGAACGCCTGGTAAATAGACACTTAGTGTGGTATTTAGAGACACAAAACAGTCTCTCCACTCATCAATATGGGTTTTGTAAGGGACGTTTTACCATACACCTCTTACTATGCTTGGATACGTATGTTCGTAATGCCTTTGTGAATAACCACTCAGTTATTGCCATATTTTTTGACCTTGAGAAGGCATATGACACAACTTGGAGGTATAATATTTTGGCCCAAGCCCACTGCTTGGGCCTCCGAGGCAATCTACCATCCTTCCTAAAGAACTTCTTAACTGACAGGCATTTCCGTGTTCGGGTTAATAATGTGCTCTCCCGGACTTTATCTAAGCTGAAGGTGTCTCCTTGTTATAAATGATTTGGCCTCTAGTCTTCCATCAAATATTTGGTCATCACTCTATGTTGATGACTTCGCTATTGCCTGTGCAGGCGCTGACTGTCACCTCATTACAGTTTCTCTCCAGCATGCAGTCGACCGTGTTTCCAATTGGGCCACCACACATGGGTTTAAATTTTCCAGCACCAAAACTCACCAAATTACTTTCACTAGACGTTCTGTCATCTCCGATCATCCTTTGTACCTCTATGGCTCCCGTATCCCTGAACGTGTTACAGTAAAGTTTCTGGACCTCCTTTTCGACCGTAGGTTATCCTGGAAACCTCGCATTACGTCTCTGAAGGCAACTTGTCACAGCCGGCTGAACCTTCTTAAAACCCTTGCTCATCTTTCATGGGGAGCTGATCGTCGAACTCTCCTTCGCCTACATTCCACCCTCATTTTATCGAAATTTTATTATGGTGACCAGATCTATTCAGCGGCTTCTCCTGCTACTCTCTCTAGCCTTAACCCCATTAATCACCAAGGATTACGTTTATGCCTTGGTGCTTTTCGCTCTTGCCGTGTTGAGAGCCTCTATGCAGAAGCGAACATTCCATCCTTATCCGATCGCCGTGATGCCCATTGCCTTCGCTACTATGTACGCTATCATGATCTCCGCAATCCTTCTATTTATAGAATGGTCACTGATATTAGTAGACATTCTTTATTTGTTCGCCTCCCCTGTTTATTCTGTCCCTTCTCTCTTCGTCTTCATTCGCTCTTGTCTTCTCTTCAATTACCACCTTTCTATGTTCATGTAGCATCTCACTTTTCCCTACCCCCCTGGGAAGTTCCAGCTGTTCGAGTCTGTTCTTTCTCTCCCTTGCTCGAAAGCCCAACTGTCTACGGTTGCTTCCCGCTCTCTTTTTCTTGACCACTTCCACTCTCATTCTCATGCCATTGCTGTGTACACAGATGGCTCTAAGTCTTCTGACGGCGTAGGATTCGCAGCAATGTTTCCGGACAGCATCATACGAGGGCATTTACTACCTTCGGCTAATATTTTTACTGCTGAATTGTATGCCATTCTTGCAGCAGTTATCCGTATTGCATCTATGCCTGTGTCATCATTTGTGGTTGTCTCAGACTCCCTTAGTGCTTTACGGGCTACAGAAATTTGATACACCTCACCCCTTAGTCCTCCATATCCAACTTTGGCTACGCCGCATCTTTACCAAGCACAAAGATATTGTTTTTTGTTGGGTCCCTGGTCATGTTGATGTACAGAGCAATGAACAGGCAGACTCTGCTGCGTGGTCAGCAGTACATGACCTACCAGTTTCATATAGAGGTATTCCATTTACAGACTATTTTTCTGCAATAGCTACCCACCTTCACACCCGTTGGCAACAACGTTGGTGTGCTCTGCTCAATAACAAACTTTGTTCTATTAAATCGAGTATAGGTTACTGGCCGTCTTCTTGTCACAAGTGTCGAGGTTGAGAGACTACTCTCTCCCACCTTCGCATTGGCCATACTCGTCTTACTCATGGATATCTCATGGAGAGGTGCCCTGCTCCTCTTTGTGAGAATTGTCAGGTTCTATTATCGGCAGCCACGTTGTATTAGACTGCTCACTTTATCAACGAGCACGCAGAATTTACCTCCAACGTCGTCTTCGCTCTGCTGCTCTCTCTTTACCTTACCTTCTCGCTGATGGACCCACCTTTCATCCGTACTCTCTCATTGACTTCTTGACAACAACTGACTTACTCCACAAACTCTGATGATACCTTCAGCCCTTTCTACCTCAATCTCTTGCTACCCTCTACCCATACACTATCCCCTGCCCATCTGTTTTCTGTAACCTACTGATCATCCCTCCCCCCTTCTGCCGCCCGATACCCTCGCTTCCTTCCTTATCCTGCAGCGCTGTATAACCCTTGTGGCTTAGCGTTTCTTTTTGATTATAATAAGAAACGAGATTGTTATATTCCTGTCGACCATGGACTTGCTTGATACAACTTTCTCAACTTTTTGAAAATCAATTGCATGGTTAAAATCTCTCACATGAATAAATAGAGCATTGAAATCTTGTCCAGTTCTAATGCTATATTTATGTTGTTTTAATCTTAATTCGAGACTTTTACCAGTTTGACTGTAATAAACTTCATCGCAAATTTTACAAGGAATCTTATAGACACATCCGTCAGCATTTTGGGGGGAATTCTTTATCAAAAGTTTTTACTGTATTAAGATTTTTAAATACAACTTTGATATTAAAAGTCTTAAGAAGAGAAGGCTTCATCAACCAAGTTTTCATGGTAAGGGAGAACTAACATATTTTTAGTTGAATAAAGCTGGTTGTCCCTTTTTGGATTGTAAAATGTATTTCTAGCAATTTTAAAAGATTAATCAATTACGTTTCTTGGGCATTTCAAATCATTAGCTATTTCATAAATTTTGGATATTTCATCATCTATGAACTCTGGCCTACAAATACGTAAAGCTCTCAAAAACATTGATGAGAAAACAGACAGTTTAACTCTATTATTCTTCACATCAAGATAGTGTACATAGGAACAGTTAACTGTAGGTTTTCTGTAAATTTTAAATTTGAATTCATTATTACCCTTAATAATTAAAATATCTAGAAAAGGCAATGTACACGTTTATAGAGGGGCATCTGATACATCGGATCATCTAGTTGTAGTTACAGTTAGAGTAAGAGGTAGGTGAGATAAGAGGAAAATGGCAACAACAAGTAAGAGGGAGGTGAAAGTGTATAAACTAAGGGAGGAGGAAATTCGAGTGAAATATAAGCAACTATTAGCAGAAAGGTGGGCTGGTGCAGGTATGAGTAGTGGGGGAGTTGAAGAGGGTTGGAATAGTTTTAAAAATACAGTATTAGAATGTGGGGCAAAAGTTTGTGGTTAGAGGAGAGTGGGTGCAGGAGGAAAGAGGATTTACAAAGCAGAAGTGTTATAAGAAGAGTAGAGTATATGGAGAGTTAAAGAAAGGTGAAGAGAGTGGTGAGAGAGTTCAAAAGGCGAGCAGATGATAGAATGGGAGTGGTACTGTCAAGAAATTTTAATGAAAATAAGAAAAGAATTTGGAGTGAGTTAAAAAAGTTAAGAAAGCCTAGGGAACAAATGGATTTGTCAGTTAAAAACAGAGTAGGGGAGTTAGTAGATGGGGAGATGGAGGTTTTGGGTAGATGGCGAGAATATTTTGAGGAACTTTTAAATGTCGACGAAGAAAGGGAGGCGGTAATTTCATGCACTGGCCAGAGAGGTATACCATCTTTTAGGAGTAAAGAAGAGCAGGATGTAAGTGTGGGGGAGGTGCGTGAGGCATTACGTAGAATGAAAGGGGGTAAAGCAGCTGGAACTGACGGGATCATGACAGAATTGTTAAAAGCAAGGGGGGACATAGTGTTGGAGTGATTGGCATTTTTGTTTAATAATTGTATGAAAGAGGGGAAGGTACCTAGGGATTGGAAGAGAGCGTGTATAGTCCTTTTATATAAAGGGAAGGGGGACAAAAGGGATTGTAAAAATTATAGAGGAATAAGTTTACTGAGTATACGAGGAAAAGTGTACGGTAGGGTTATTATTGAAAGAATTAGAGGAAAGACAGAATGTACAATTGTGGATTAGCAAGGAGGTTGTAGAGTGTTTAGGGGATGTGTAGATCAAGTGTTTACATTAAAGCGCATATGTAGCAGTATGTAGATAATGGTAGGGAAGTTTTTATTGTATTTATGGATTTAGAAAAGGCATATGATAGAGTGGATAGGGAAGCAATGTGGCAGATGTTGTAGGTATATGGAATAGGTGGCAAGTTACTAAATGCTGTAAAGAGTTTTCATGAGGATAGTGAGGCTCAGGTTAGGGTGTGTAGAAGAGAGGGAGACTACTTCCCGGTAAAAGTAGGTCTTAGACAGGGATGTGTAATGTCACCATGGTTGTTAATTGTATTTATAGATGGAGTTGTACAAGAAGTAAATGCTAGGGTGTTAGGGAGAGGGGTGGGATTGAATTATGGCGAATTAAGTACAAAATGGGAAGTGACAGTTACTTTTTGCTGATGATACTGTCCTTATGGAATATTCTAAAGAAAAATTGCAAAGGTTCTTGGACGAATTTGGGAGTGTGTGTAAAGGTAGAAAGTTGAAAGTGAAGATAGAAAAGAGTAAGGTGATGAGAGTATCAAATGATTTAGATTAAGAAAAATTCGATATCAAATTGGGGAGAAGTACAGAAGAAGTGAATGTTTTCAGATATTTGGGAGTTGACGTGTCAGCGGATGGATTTATGAAGGATGAGGTTAATCATAGAATTGATGAAGGAAAACAGGTGATTGGTGCATTGAGGTTTATGTGGAGGCAAAAAATGTTAGCTTTGGAGGCAAAAAAGGGAATATATGAAAGTATAGTAGTACCAACACTCTTATATGGGTGTGAAGCTTGGGTTGTAAATACTGCAGCGATGAGGCGGTTGGAGGCAGTGGAGATGTCCTGTCTAAGGGCAATGTGTGTTGCAAATATTATGCAGAAAATTCGGAGTGTGGAAATTAGGAGGAGGTGTGGAGTTAATAAAAGTATTAGTCAGAGGGCGGAAGAGGGTTTGTTGAGGTGGTTTGGTCATTTAGAGAGAATGGATCAAAGTAGAATGACATGGAGAGCATATAAATCTGTAGGGGAAGGAAGGCGGGTCAGGGGTCGTCCTCGAAAAGGTTGGAGGGAGGGGTAAAAGTGGTGTTGTGGGCGATGGGTTTGGACTTCCAGCAAGCGTACCTGAGCGTGTTAGATAGGAGTGAATGGAGATAAATGGTATTTGGGACCTGAAGGGATTCAGAGAAACAGTTTACTTTATATAACCGGACTTGAGTCCTGGAAATGGGAAGTACAATGCCTGCACTCTAAAGGAGGGGTTTGGGATATTGGCAGTTTGGAGGGATATATTGTGTATTTTTATACGTATATACTTCTAAACTGTTGTATTCTGGGCACCTCTGCAAAAACATTGATTATGTGTGAGAGAGGTGAAAGTGTTGAATGATGAAAGTTTTTTCTTTTTTGGGGATTTTCTTTCTTTCTGGGTCCCCCTGCCTCGGTGGGAGACGGCCGACTTGTAGAATATATATATATATATATATTTTTTTTTTATCACACTGGCCGATTCCCACCAAGGCAGGGTGGCCCGAAAAAGAAAAACTTTCACCATCATTCACTCCATCACTGTCTTGCCAGAAGGGTGCTTTACACTACAGTTTTTAAACTGCAACATCAAGACCCTTCCTTCAGAGTGCAGGCACTGTACTTCCCATCTCCAGGACTCAAGTCCGGCCTGCCGGTTTCCCTGAACCCCTTCATAAATGTTACTTTGCTCACACTCCAACAGCACGTCAAGTATTAAAAACCATTTGTCTCCATTCACTCCTAACAAACACGCTCAGCCCTCTGGACAACAGTTTTGGTAATCCCACACCTCCTCCTAACTTCCAAACTACGAATTCTCTGCATTATATTCACACCACACATTGCCCTCAGACATGACATCTCCACTGCCTCCAGCCTTCTCCTCGCTGCAACATTCATCACCCATGCTTCACACCCATATAAGAGCGTTGGTAAAACTATACTCTCATACATTCCCCTCTTTGCCTCCAAGGACAAAGTTCTTTGTCTCCACAGACTCCTAAGTGCACCACTCACTCTTTTCCCCTCATCAATTCTATGATTCACCTCATCTTTCATAGACCCATCCGCTGACACGTCCACTCCCAAATATCTGAATACATTCACCTCCTCCATACTCTCTCCCTCCAATCTGATATTCAATCTTTCATCACCTAATCTTTTTGTTATCCTCATAACCTTACTCTTTCCTGTATTCACCTTTAATTTTCTTCTTTTGCACACCCTACCAAAATTCATCCACCAATCTCTGCAACTTCTCTTCAGAATCTCCAAGAGCACAGTGTCATCAGCAAAGAGCAGCTGTGACAACTCCCACTTTGTGTGTGATTCTTTATCTTTTAACTCCACGCCTCTTGCCAAGACCCTCGCATTTACTTCTCTTACAACCCCATCTATAAATATATTAAACAACCACGGTGACATCAAAACATCCTTGTCTAAGGCCTACTTTTACTGGGAAATAATTTCCCTCTTTCCTACATACTCTAACTTGAGCCTCACTATCCTCGTAAAAACTCTTCACTGCTTTCAGTAACCTACCTCCTACACCATACACTTGCAACATCTGCCACATTGCCCCCCTATCCACCCTGTCATACGCCTTTTCCAAATCCATAAATGCCACAAAGACCTCTTTTAGCCTTATCTAAATACTGTTCACTTATATGTTTCACTGTAAACACCTGGTCCACACCCCCTACCTTTCCTAAAGCCTCCTTGTTCATCTGCTATCCTATTCTCCGTCTTACTCTTAATTCTTTCAATAATAACTCTACCATACACTTTACCAGGTATACTCAGCAGACTTATCCCCCTATAATTTTTGCACTCTCTTTTTTCCCCTTTGCCTTTATACAAAGGAACTATGCATGCTCTCTGCCAATCCCTAGGTACCTTACCCTCTTCCATACAGTTATTAAATAATTGCACCAACCACTCCAAAACTATATCCCCACCTGCTTTTAACATTTCTATCTTTATCCCATCAATCCGGCTGCCTTACCCCTTTCATTTTACCTACTGCCTCACGAACTTCCCCCACACTCACAAGTGGCTCTTCCTCACTCCTACAAGATGTTATTCCTCCTTGCCCTATACACGAAATCACAGCTTCCCTATCTTCATCAACATTTAACAATTCCTCAAAATATTCCCTCCATCTTCCCAATACCTCTAACTCTCCATTTAATAACTCTCCTCTCCTGTTTTTAACTGACAAATCCATTTGTTCTCTAGGCTTTCTTAACTTGTTAATCTCACTCCAAAAACTTTTTCTTATTTTCAACAAAATTTGTTGATAACATCTCACCCACTCTCTCGTTTGCTCTCTTTTTACATTGCTTCACCACTCTCTTAACCTCTCTCTTTTTCTCCATATACTCTTCCCTCCTTGCATCACTTCTACTTTGTAAAAACTTCTCATATGCTAACTTTTTCTCCCTTACTACTCTCTTTACATCATCATTCCACCAATCGCTCCTCTTCCCTCCCGCACCCACTTTCCTGTAACCACAAACATCTGCTGAACACTCTAACACTATATTTTTAAACCTACCCCATACCTCTTCGACCCCATTGCCTATGCTCTCATTAGCCCATCTTTCCTCCAATAGCTGTTTATATCTTACCCTAACTGCCTCCTCTTTTAGTTTATAAACCTTCACCTCTCTCTTCCCTGATGCTTCTATTCTCCTTGTATCCCATCTACCTTTTACTCTCAGTGTAGCTACAACTAGAAAGTGATCTGATATATCTGTGGCCCCTCTATAAACATGTACATCCTGAAGTCTACTCAACAGTCTTTTATCTACCAATACATAATCCAACAAACTACTGTCATTTCGCCCTACATCATATCTTGTATACTTATTTATCCTCTTTTTCTTAAAATATGTATTACCTATAACTAAACCCCTTTCTATACAAAGTTCAATCAAAGGGCTCCCATTATCATTTACACCTGGCACCCCAAACTTACCTACCACACCCTCTCTAAAAGTTTCTCCTACTTTAGCATTCAGGTCCCCAACCACAATTACTCTCTCACTTGGTTCAAAGGCTCCTATACATTCACTTAACATCTCCCAAAATCTCTCTCTCTCCTCTACATTCCTCTCTTCTCCAGGTGCATACACGCTTATTATGACCCACTTTTCGCATCCAACCTTTACTTTAATCCACATAATTCTTGAATTTACACATTCATATTCTCTTTTCTCCTTCCATAACTGATCATTTAACATTACTGCTACCCCTTCCTTTGCTCTAACTCTCTCAGATACTCCAGATTTAATCCCATTTATTTCCCCCCACTGAAACTCCCCTACCCCCTTCAGCTTTGTTTCGATTAGGGCCAGGACATCCAACTTCTTTTCATTCATAACATCAGCAATCATCTGTTTCTTGTCATCCGCACTACATCCACGCACATTTAAGCATCCCAGTTTTATAAAGTTTTTCTAATCTTTTTTAGTAAATGTCTACAGGAGAAGGGGTTACTAGCCCATTGCTCCCGGCATTTTAGTCGCGTCATACGACACGCATGGCTTACGGAGGAAAGATTCTTTTCCACTTCCCCATGGACAATAGAAGAAATAAAGAAGAACAAGAGCTATTTAGAAAAAGGAGAAAAACCTAGATGTATGTATATATATATGCATGTGCGTGTCTGTGAAGTGTGACCAAAGTGTAAGTTGGAGTAGCAAGATATCCCTGTTATCTAGCGTGTTTATGAGACAGAAAAAGAAACCAGCAATCCTACCATCATGCAAAACAGTTACAGGTTTCTGTTTCACAGTCATCTGGCAGGACGGTAGTACTTCCCTGGGTGGTTGCTGTCTACCAACCTACTACCTATTATATATATCGTACCGAATATATATATATATATATATATATATATATATATATATATATATATATATATATATATATATATATATATATATATAATGTATATACACGTGTCAGCGGATGGGTCTATGAAAGGTGAGGTGAATCATAGAATTGATGAGGGGAAAAGGGTGAGCGGTGCACTTAGGAGTCTGTGGAGACAAAGAACTTTGTCCTTGGAAGCAAAGAAGGGAATGTATGAGAGTATAGTTTTACCAATGCTCTTAAATGGGTGTGAAGCATGGGTGATGAATGTTGCAGCGAAGAGAAGGCTGGAGGCAGTGGAGATGTCATGTCTGAGGGCGATGTGTGGTGTGAATATAATGCAGAGAATTCGTAGTTTGGAAGTTAGGAGGAGGTGCGGGATTGCCAAAACTGTTGTCCAGAGGGTTGAAGAAGGGTTGTTGAGGTGGTTCGGACATGTAGAGAGAATGGAGCGAAAGAGAATGACTTCAAGAGTGTATCAGTCTGTAGTGGAAGGCAGGCAGGTAGGGGTCGGCCTAGGAAAGGTTGGAGGGAGGGGGTAAAGGAGGTTTTGTGTGCGAGGGGCTTGGACTTCCAGCAGGCGTGCGTGAGCGTGTTTGATAGGATTGAATGGAGACAAATGGCTTTTAATACTTGACGTGCTGTTGGAGTGTGAGCAAAGTAACATTTATGAAGGGATTCAGGGAAACCGGCAGGCCGGACTTGAGTCCTGGAGATGGGAAGTACAGTGCCTGCACTCTGAAGGAGGGGTGTTAATGTTGCAGTTTAAAAACTGTAGTGTAAAGCACCCTTCTCGCAAGACAGTGATGGAGTGAGTGATGGTGAAATTTTTTCTTTTTTTCGGGCCACCCTGCCTTGGTGGGAATCGGCCAGTGTGATAAAAAAAAGCACGTAAGTATACATCATTATAGATATTACCTGTGCATATAATATGTAATAGGTAAAACTTGCAATTTTGGCTTAAATACCAACGCTCTTCTTACCGAATAAAGCAAGAAAAAATTTGTGTATGCAATAATTTCGCAAAAAATCTTTCTCAACCTAACGAAAAAAACTATATTTCATTGTGTCAGTTTATTATTTTAATGGTTGTAAACTTATCTAAAATATATTTAGTTGAATTAGGCTAAATTAAATTTTGCTTGTTATAATAAGGTTAGACAAGTTTTCTAAGGTTCTTTTGGTACAAAATTATTAATTTTTACATTAAGATAAATGAAAAAATTATATATCTTTAAACGTTTAAGAGGAAATTTTAGGAAGGATTTAATTTTAAATGAGTTCTTGCTAATTGACCAATTTTACCTATTCGGCACGACATACGCATATATACATGTACATGAGTAGAAATATAAAATTAGTCACAAAAATAATATTTGCTAGTAATAAAATATAACAAGACCGAAGTCTGAGTTGAAGGTTTAAGAATTATAAGAGGCTTTGAATCGGGTGTTCGAACACCTTGAGGTAAACAATACAAATTAGCCTCATCACTGTTTGGAGGGACAGTCACCTTCTATTATTTTGTCAGGCAACTAGGCATCTGGTGTTTCTGTTCGTTATCTCTTTTCATCACTAACACTTTGTTCTGGCTCACTGGTTCTTTGTTTCACTATAAACCTGTCCGGTGTGGTTTGCTTTAGGCTCTGTTTTAACACTTGTCTAAATTGAGACATTACACTGTCATACATGTTAGAGAGACGGATGGTCACTGCTTTGGCTGGATGGTATTTTTCAAGAAACTCCTGCACTTCATTCCATTTAGCACACATTTCCTTGACAAGTGCAATGGGCACATCATCCCTTCCCTCCTTTTCCTCTGATGACAGCTCCTTCGCTGCAATCTGTTGCTGCTCCTTCTGCAGGGCTACAAGTTCTGTGGCGAGTTCAGTTCTATACTCCTTCACCAACTCCTCCACATCTTCAGTCACCTGTAGACCCAAGGTCTTCCCCAGGGGCACAATATGCTCTACCAGCTCAGGCTTATCTTCAAATCTTTCAAAATCCCTGGCCACAATTTCTTTCATGCTGACTGCATGATCCTGAAAGACACATTCTCTTAGGCTTTGCCTATAATCCTCAAGCAGGTGTGGATATTGAAATGGTCCTTCTAGAACTCCCTGAGGGTTAAATTTGTTTCCGAAGAGATTTCAAAGCACTTTTTAAAAAGTGTTTTAGTGTAGAGCTTCTCGAGGACAGAAATGACCTGCTGGTCCATGGGCTGGATGAAAGGAGTGGTTTTAGGAGGCAAGTCAGTCAGTTATAAAACTGAACTCCTCCAACAACTGATTTTCTAAGCCTGGAGGATGAGCAGGAGCATTATCCATAAGTGGCAATTGTTTTTTAATAAGGTACTTTTTGACTGTGGAAGTAAAGACCTCATGCACCCACTCAATAAAAGATTGTCTTGTTACCCATGCTTTCGTGTTGACCCTCCACATTACAGCCAATTAGTTTTTCATGACATTGTTCTTCTTAAAAACTCGTGGATTTTCGGAATGATCAACAAGGGCTTCAATTTAAAGTTCCCGCTTTCGTTACCACAGTAACAGATTGAGCCTGTCTTTTATTGGCTTGTGTCCCGGCACTGACTTTTCCTCTACGGTTATTTAGGTCCTCTTGGCCTTTTCTTCCAGAAGAGACCTCTCTCATCACAAAGACTTATTGGGGGACAAACCCCTCAGCCTCTACGTACTCTTGGAATTCAGTAACATACGTTTCAACACCCACTTCGTCAGCACTGGCAGCCTTCCCACAGTATGAATGCCACTTCTTTTCTTAAAATTATAAAACTAACCCCTACTAATCTTGAAGGACTGAGTTTAAGAATTTGTTCTTTTTTTATTTTTCAGAGGTAATTATGCAACTGCCTCGCTTTTCACAAATAATGGCCTCTGAAACCTCAATATGTAACTGTTTTTCGCTTATCCAAATCAACAAGAGTTTTTCAACTTCCTTAATAATTTTGGCCTTTGTTTTAATATCACTGTCGCGTCTTTTGCAAGGTCAGCCGCTTTAATATTGTTCCCTTTGGCCCAGTATAGTGCTAATGGTAGACTTTGATTTACTAGAAAGTTTTGCTCTATCAACCATCTTCTTTATACTTTCTAATAACTTTTTTTTTTTAACTCAACAGTGTTTTTTACAACTTTAATTTTTGCTTTCATCTCTTTATCCTTCTTTGGACCCATGATGGCTTATTTCAAAATAAAAAAAATTGCACCAAAACCGCAAAATAACAAAAATAAAGTTAAAAGCATGCGCAACAAATGCTCAAGAGATGTTTACTACTAGTATGCGAGTTAGTGAGCGTGTTACCCGAGCCGTTCGCGTTGTCGGTCGACAGCCAATAGAACGTACGAAAACCAGGACATTTTTTTCTCAAATTCATCGTTCGAAAGCCGATTCGTTCTACAGATAATATAGTTGACAACCGAAGTTCCACTGTACTCCTAACCAATCATCTCTCTGGTTTTATATCACGTGACATAATGGAAACGCAAGAACATCTGAATTTTCAACTGTTACTGTTCAATTCAGTCTCTCATAGGCCGAAAATAAGGCGAGAGTTATAATGAATAATAACTAAATAAAGATTAAGAGAGAGGAAGAGCGTAACTTAAGTACTGCTCAGTTATCAGAAAATCCTCTCCTATCAACTGTCTGATCAATTTGAAACAGAACGAACTTAAAACATAAGGCTAATGAAGTGAGTTATTTGTATACATTGGAAGCAAAGACGAGTGACATGAGTTAAGTACTTGACGCCTTTTTGCTGTATTAAAGTAACACGGAACATGCCATCACATCATTATATTCTAAGTTATGCTGCATTCATAACTGAAAAGAGGCGGCAGGTGTCTTCCTGATATTTGCTTGTCAACACATTACTATCTTGTCAACACAAAACTAGTTAGTCCACACTAGACCTGCTTGTCAACTCTAAAGTACGGCAACACAAGACTAACTTGTCATAACAAGACCCTTGACAACACAAGACTTGCTTGTCAACACACGACTAGCTTGTCAATAAAAGACTACCTTGTCATCATATCACTAGCTTATCATCACGTGACTAGAAGACATGCTTGTTAACTCAACACTAGCTTTTTCGGATAAGATTAGCTTGTCAGCACAACACTTGCCTGTCAACACATGGGAATACCACCACCTCTGTGTTGTGGGATAAGTATTGGAAACCGGAGCCAGTTCCAGGCAGCCTCCAGTGTTTGTGGAGAGATCTGTCACTGTCAGGCAGTGTCTGGTTAGGACAGCGGAGGTGGCACGTGTGCGTGTGTGTGTGTGTTTGTGTGTGTTTGTGTGTGTGTGTGTGTGTACTCACCTATTTGTGATTGCAGGGGTCGAGTCTTAGCTCCTGGCCCCGTCTCTTCACTGATCGCTAGTAGGTCCTCTCCCTGCTCCATGATCTTTGTCAAGCCTCGTCTTAAAATTGTATGGTTCCTGCCTCCACGACGTTACTTTCTAGACTATTCCACTTCCTGACAACTCTATGTCTGAAGAAATACTTCCTAATATCCCTTTGACTCATAGGAGTTTTCAACTTAAAATTGTGACCCTTTATTTCTGTGTCCCATCTCTGGAACATCCTGCCTTTGTCCACCTTGTCAATTCCTCGCAGTATTTTATATGTCGTTATCATGTCTCCCCTAACCTTCCTATCCTCCAGTGTCGTCAGGACATTTCCTATAACATTTTGTCGTAGGACAATCCCCTTAGCTCTGGGACTAGTATTGTTGCTAACCTTTGCACTTTCTTTAATTTTCTGACGTGCTTGACCGGGTGTGGATTCCAAACTGGTGCTGCATTCTCCATTATGGGCCTGACGTACATGGTGTACAGTGTCTTGAACGATTCCTTACTGAATTATCGGCACACTACTCTCAGGTTTGCCGGGTGCCCATATGCTGCAGTAGTTATCTGGTTGGTGTGTGCTTCCAGAGATATGCTCGGGGTTATACTCACCCCAAGATCTTTCTCCTCGAGCGAATTTTGCAGTCTTTGGCCACCTAGCCTATACTTTGTCTGCAGTCTTCTTTGCTTTTCCCCCATCTTCATGACTTTGCATTTGGCGAGGTTAAATTCGAAGAGCCAGTTGCTAGACCACATGTCCAGCCTGTCCAGGCCTCTTTGTAGTCCTACCTGATCCTCATCTGATTTAATTCTCTTCATTAACTTTACATCATCTGCGAGCAGGGACACTTCTGAGTCTATCCCTTCCATCATGTTATTCACATGTACCAAAAATAGCAGTGATCCTAGGACTGACCCTTGTGGGACCCCGCTCGTCACAGGCGCCCAGTGTGATACCTCATCACGTACCATAACTCGTTGTTGCCTCCCTGTCAGGTATTCCCTGATTCATTGCAGTGCCCTTCTTGTTATACGTACCTAATCCTTTAGCTTCTGCTCTAATCTCTTGTGAGGAACTGTGTGGAAGGCCTTCTTGCAGTCCAAGAAAATGCAGTCAACCCACCCCTGTCTCGTGTCTTACTTCTGTTACTTTGTAATAAAACTCCAGGAGGTTTGTGACAGGATTTGCCTTCCATGAATCCGTGCTGGTTGTCCTTTATAATCTTGTTCTGTTCCAGATGCTCCACCACTCTCCTCCTGATAATCTTCTCCATGACTTTGCATACTATACGCGCCAGTGACACTGGTCTATAGTTTAGTGCCTCGTTTGTCTCCTTTGTTAAAAATGGGGACTACATTTGCCGTCTTCCATATCTCAGGTAGTTGCCCAGTTTCAAGAGATGTGTTGAAAATTATGGTTAGTGGCATACACAGCGCCTCTTTAAGGACCTACGGAGAGATGTCCGGTCTCACCGTCTTTGAGGTATCAAGGCTACTTAGCAGCTTCTTCACCTCAGTTGTGTGTATTTCATTCAACACTTGTTGATATAACCCTTGTTGGTGTCCCCCTTTGTTCTGTCTTCTCAGAGTCTTTCCTCTGTCTACTGTAAATTCTTCCTTAAATCTCGTGTTGAGCTCCTCATATACTACTTGATCGTTTCTTTCTTTCCTTTCCTCAGCCTGATTACTTTGTCTTTGTTGTCTTCCTCCTAATGTGGTTATACAGCAGTTACGGGTCAGATTTGACTTTCGATGCTATGCTGTTTTCATACTGTCGCTGGGCCTCCCTCCTTATCTGTGAATACTCGTTTCTGGCTCTTCGACTAATCTCTCTATTTTTGTGTGTCCTTTGCCTTCTGTACATTTTCCATTCTCTAGAGCGCTTAGTTTTTGCTTCCTACACCTTCGGGTAAACCAAGGACTCGTTCTGGTCTTCCCATTATTTTTGTTACCCTTGGGAACAAACCTTTTCTCTCATTGCATTTTGTTGTTACATAGTCCATCATGTCGTTTACCAACATTCCTACCAATTCTGTCCCACTGAACCTCCTGCAGGAAGTTCCTCATTACTGTGTAGTGACCCCTTTTATAGTTTGCTTTTTCCCATTCAGCTCCTGTTACTCTCTCCACTTGTAACTCCACTATGTATTCAAAGCTTTGAACTACATGATCACTAGCTCCAAGGGGCCTCTCATATGCGATGTCCGCAATGTCCGAGCTTCTCAAGATGAACACGAGGTCCAGTCTCGCTGGCTCGTCCTCCCCTCTCTCATTGGTAGTGTTCCTAATATGTTGGTGCATTAGGTTTTCCAGCACCACATCAATCATCTTGACTCTCCATGTTTTGGGACCCCCATGTGGCTCCAGGTTTTCCCAATCAATCCCCTTTTGGTTGAAATCGCTCATAACCAGTAACTTTGCTCTGCTCGAGTGAGCCCTTCTGGCCACCTCAGCTAGTGTTTCCACCATTGCTCTGTTGCTCTCTTCATATTCCTCTCGTGGCCTCCTGCAGTTCTGTGGTGGGTTATACATCACTGCAATGACTATTTTATGTTCCCCAGACTGAATTGTACGTACTATGTAACCTCTTTCTTCAGTTTCATTCATTCCTTCCATTTCTTCAAATCCGCATTGGTTTTTAATGAGCAGTGCAGCCCCTCCTCCCCTCTGTTCCTTCTATATTTACTCAGGATCTGACATCTGGGTGGGAAGATTGCATCTGTTATAGTCCTAGTGAGTTTCGTTTCTGTGACTGCTATGATGTCTAGGGATGTCTCATTGATTCGTTCATACCCCTCCTCACATTTATTTGTTATTCCACCTGTGTTTGTATACCAAACCTTCAACTTCTTTTCTAAAACTGTGGTCTGGGGAGAATGGTGGGGTTGGGGGAGCAGGAACCCTGGGGGTTGTGGGGGTGGGGTTTGTGATGAGGGCATTGGGAGTAGAGAATACAGTGTGTGGGTTTTGGTTTAGATAGTTTGGTTGCATTGGGGTTACTCTGGTTGGATTCCTTCTGTTGGTGGTCCTGGAGGAGGTTGTGTTTGCTCTTCCACCTGGGTCTGGGTTCTCCTGCTAATCTCCGTCATTGCCTCTCTTTCCTCCTTGTATCTTTGTACCCTCTATTTCAGTATCTTCCTTCTAGTGTTCTGTCTCGGTCGAGGTACACTCTCCGATACTCCTGTTTGTCTCTTAGTCGTGCTTTCTCCTGCAGGATCCTCCTTCGAGCTGATTGACTGGCCATTTTTTCCCTCTTGCAAACCACCCAATTCTCTGAAAATTTGTCAACTGGGTCATGTCGTCCTCTCCTACTGCTTTCGCAATACTTTCATTCACTTTTTTGTCCTCCTGTTTTCTTTCTTCATAAGTTTCCCCTTTAACTTCTTGGAGTCCATAGACAAAAACTGACCTCCTCCTCTTATCTTTCCACTGTATTTCCCTTTCATCCCCTGAGATGATTTAGCTCCGTCCATTGAAGCATTTCTTCCTTCAATCTCTTCCCTAGCTGATGCCCCTGTGCTCAGTGGTTTGTCTTTTTTCCTGCTCAGTTGTTTCTGGGCACTGCAGTTGTCTTTTAGAGCCTCTGCATATCTTAGCTCTCTCATTGTCTTTAGTCCCCTCATTTATTCTTGATGTACTCATCTTTTTCCGGGCCCCACATGGGCCTGATAGGGTCTTCACATAATGTATACTCCTATGCTCCCTAGATTCCCCTCGTTTATGACTGATGCAGCAGTTCCTGATGTCATGGCTGTACTGTCCTTTGGTTCTCTGGGCTGTTTCAATTTTTTTTAGTTCCTCTTCTAAGCTCTGTATCTTAGCTTCCACTGCTATGGCTTGTTGTAGCTCCCATTTAATGGTCTCTGCAGCTATTCTCTCCTCTCCATTTTTTTGCCAAGTTCTTCTAGCTTCCTTCCCCACTCTTCCTCCCTTTTTATGAGTTCTGCTTCCCAATCTTCCCTACCTGGTTCTTCCCTCCTAGGTGCATTCGCCAGTTCCCTGGTTCTCTTTCCTGCTCTTTGGAAACCCATTTTTTTTACCGCAAAAAGAGGAGCTCATGTATTTTCAGGAGTGTGAGTGTGTGAGTGTGTGTGTGAGTGTGTGAGTGTGTGAGTGTGTGAGTGTGTGAGTGTGTGAGTGTGTGAGTGTGTGAGTGTGTGAGTGTGTGAGTGTGTGAGTGTGTGAGTGTGTGAGTGTGTGAGTGTGTGAGTGTGTGAGTGTGTGAGTGTGTGTGTGTGTGTGTGTGTGTGTGAGTGTGTGTGATGTGTGAGTGGTGAGTGTGTGAGTGTGTGAGTGTGTGAGTGTGTGAGTGTGTGAGTGTGTGAGTGTGTGAGTGTGTGTGTGTGTGAGTGTGTGTGGAGGGAGGTGTTTTTTGTAGGGAGGTATAGGGAGGGGGGAGAGGGATAGAGAGTGAGAGGGGGGGACAGTGGCAGAGGGGGGAGAGAGATGGGGGAAGGTTAGGGAGTACATGAAGATAGGGGGAAAGGAAGTGAGGGAAAAGCAAGGGGGGGGCAAGGAGGAGGGGGGGAAAGGGAGGAGGAGGAGGATGAGGAGGAGAAGTAAGATGATAAGGAAGTGAAAGAGGAGAGAAGAGTGTGGGGGAGTATATATGGCAGAGGTTGAACAAGTGTTGAAGAATTCTTTGTAACAAGATCCCATGATGCTGCTGTGTTTGACCTACTTCGACTAGTGGATGGTACCACTATGACCCCGCCTCCGCCTGCTTCACCTCACCTCACTACAGTATATAAGCCACGTCTACGGCCCTATACTGTACATTCTACAAGATTGATGGACTGAACACATCGACTCCAGGTTGAGGGACTGATTACCTCATTCTCCTCCTCTCCTTACGCCTTCCTCTTTGTATTGGACTGATGAAGCCACTGTGTGGCGAAACGTTTCCTGAATAAAGATTCCCATATGCTGCATAAGTGTCTCAATCTTCAACTTGTCGGTTTTTCAAACCATTCATCACAATATATGGACACACAGGGTATACATAGGCTTAGAGTGAGACGTAATACTAGTGGTGGTAGTAGTAGTAGTAGTAATATAAGTTGCAGTAGTAGTAATACAATTAATTTGAACATAAGTAAAAGGATATAAAAGCTATTACTTGAGTAGCATGAAAATTAGTATGACAAATATTTCTATTGGAGGTAGAATTAGAGACGGTCTGTTTCAGTGTTCATCCTCTGTAATGTGCTTGTGTAGTATTAGCAGGAGAGACAATGTGATGGCAGGGTTTAGAGTTTTCAGGGTTCGATTCCCGGCGGGGTAGAAACATTTCGACGCGATTCCTTACACATGTTGTCCTGTTCACCTAGCAGTAAGTAGGTACTTGGGTGTTAGTCGGCTGGTGTTGGTCGCATCCTGGGGGACAACATTGAAAACCCCCAGTGGAAATAAGACAGACAATCCTCGATGACGCACTGACTTTCTTGTGTTATCCTGGGTGGCTAACACTCCGGGGTTAAAAATCCGAACGATATCTTATTACATTAGCTGAGTGCTCAATCAAAGCAATAAACATTGATTCATCCTAAAACAATGGAAAAAATTCTATGTAGATGAGTATTTTCAAATGGCTGATTTGCAAGGTAACCAGCCCATGCAAACATCTACAAGATTCTTCATTTGGTTGGCCTTAGTCTGGTGGTTAAATTGTTGACATTACAGATAGGGTTACATCAACTTCCCCTTTCAGACCCACTCTGTAACTTGGTTTCTTGAAGTCACATAATTTAGGAATAGGTTGATTGCTAATATCTAAAACAGGTTTAATTAATGTGTAGTTGATTGATAACTGGGAAATTTTACGGTTAGACTTAGACACGATGTAAATCCGCACCAGTGTTGTGAGCCTCTGGTTGAATAAAGAGGAAGAGACTGGTCCTGTGGAAAGATGGTTGAGCATTTAACCTCATGTAAAAGACTATTTTTGTAAAGGCTGTGTTATTTGCTGCATTTGCTTTTCGTCTAGAACGTGATGTGCTTGTCTGGGACGATCTCTATTACAGGGAACAATCAAACATTTTATTTCTATAGCCTCCACATCACCTCTTCCCAGCAGTGCTGACGGATCCTGGTCCTGTATATTAATAATATATGTTACCAACAAGATGAAGAATTACACACACACAAGAACTTAGTATCTTTAATTTGTAGATGTTTCGCCATCCAGTAGCTTTATCAATATTGTACAAGGACATAATGTGAAGACGGAAGTGTCTACAAAAGATGACATAATCAGTCCCTCATATGATTACCTCGTCTTTTATGCATACTTCTACTGTCTACACATTGTTCTTGTATTGATAACGCTACTGGATGGCGAAACGTCTACCTCATCTTACATAGACACATCCACTCCTAAATTTCTGAATACATTTATCTCCTGGGTAACTAGTACTTTTGAACAGTGTTTACTAACACTGAATCTTAAGAGGTTTGATTTGAGAACTTTTTTCGGGAAATATTTAAATACTTATTGAAATAATGTCAATGGGATAGCTATCTTTCAAGAAAAAAATCCACAAGAATTAATCTTCGCAGACAAATGAAGACCAAGTGGAACACAGTAACACGCAGTGATTAATGTATTTGCGGCAGTTTCCTTAATGCTGAGGGAAGGGAACGTTGGGCCACAGCTGATAAAAACTGACAGGTATGTAACATGAGTGCTGTCTATGAAACCTTCCCATTGAAAGCCTCGTAGCTCAGTGACACAACGCTGGACCTTCTACGTGTTAGAACCAACTCTCAAGTTCCTCTTCATTCTTCTGTTTATTCATTGACTGTAGCTCATTATGACTTGAGTTTATAGACTATGTAGCTCTGATTGGTATCAAAGCTTTTAAGGCTGTCGGAAGGGACAGTTAGGTCACACGTGATGGCCAGTGATACAGCCATATCACAGAAGGGGTCTGTGAAACCTTCCTATTGAAAACCTTGTAGCTCTGTGGTACAGTCCTTGACCTGCTGTGTTCTAGGACGAACGACGACGGTTCAAATCCCCGTCCATTTTCCTGGTTATGTATATCTCGAGAGAGAGAGAAAGAGAGAATGAGAGATAGAGATGGGGGGGGAGTGTAAGAAGATTGGAGGTAGAGCTTAGGGTAAGCTGCTGTTTATTAAATTACAGATGGATAGTGGCAGTGCATTATAGAGCACTTCACTTTATTAAGGCATTTTAGTGAGATTAATGGAGACAAAGGACCAATATAGGAGTAGCATATTACATAATGTTATGTCAAAGAACCTGAGGATTGAGGTGTTTATTTCGAAAGATTTTAATATTTAAAGTAATGATATGTCATATTAGAGGATAATAAATTATATTTAGTTTCTAAAAATGTAAAAAAGCCCAAGAAAAACATATAATCGGAATAGGGACTCTAATAGAGATAAAACAATTAGGAGAATTAGTAAATATGTAACCTTTGTCAATGTTGTTTCGGCTTTATTTCAGCAATTAAAAGCAATAAACCCTGACTACATAACTACTTTGCTAGAATAAAACTTACCCACTACACATGAGTGAAACAACTATAACAGTTGCTTCAAAGTACGCAGAAAAACTGAGTGTAAATCCACAGGAAGGACAAAATAACGAATCTATGTATATATTGCTTACCTGTTTATGTTTATACTCAACATATCAACTGTGAAAGCATAATTATCCTATGAGTGGAAACTAGCTAAAGTTATTCCAGTATTATACAAGGTAACGGGAACATGTCCTTTCAGTTACTACCCTGTTAGTTTGACTTTATCTGTGGGTTAATCAAGAAAACCATGATTAGGAGAAACGTTGGTTATTTTCTTGTAAATTTTATTTTTAACTAAAACCATTATGGTTATTGCAGTAAAAAAATCTCCGCACGGAGAGCTCAAATCCATGTAGCCATTTTTTTTCGACAGTCATTACAATTTATCGAATCAAAAAAAGCCTGCTTGACAAATTTACTGGAGTTTTTGAGGTCCCCATAGTTGTAGTGAACCTTGTGAACTTTCACTCAAAATTACAAAGTTTGCAGATAACATGAAATTAGAAAGATATTCATCGTCTATGATCGATTTTCACATTTTTTTTATTAACACATCGGCCGTCTCCCACCAAGGCAAAGTGGGAGACGGCATGCTTACACTACGGTTATAAAACTGAAACAATAACACCTCTCCTTCAGAGTGCAGGCACTGTACTTCCCATCTCCAGCCTGTTGATTTCCTTTCAAGTCCTAAAAACTATTTGTCTCTATATGCTCCTATCTAACACGCTCACGCACGCTTGCTGGAAGTTCAAGCCCCTAGCACACAAAACCACCTTTACCACTCCACCGACCCCTACCCCGCCTTCCCTCCACTACAGATTTATACACTCTCGAATTCATTCTATTTCGTTATATTCTCTCTACATGTCAAAACCATCTCAATAAGCCCTCCTCAGCCCTCTGGATAATAGTTTTGGTCATTTCGCACCTCCTTCTAATCTCCAAGCTACTGATTCTCTGCATTATATTCACACCACACATTGCCCTCAGACATGACATCTCCACTGCCTCTAGCCTTCTCCTTGTTGCAACATTCACCACCCATGCCACACATACACACACGAGCATTGGTATAACTATACTCTAGTACATTCACCTCTTTGCTTTCATGGGTAAAGTTGTCTCCATAGACTCCTCAGTGCACCACTCGCATTTTTCCCATCGTCATTTCTATGATTCACCTCATCTTTCATAGACCCATCTGCTGACACGTCCACTCTCAGATATCTGAATACATACACCACCTCCATACTCTCTCCCTCCAATCTGATATCCAATCTTCCATTACCTATGTTTTTTATCCTCATCACCTCTTTCCTGTATTCACTTATTTTCCTTCTTTTACATACCCTTCCAAACTCATCAGCCAATCTCTGCGAACTTCTCTTCAGAATTTCCCAAAAGCACAGTGTCATCAGCAAAGAACAAATGTGACTACTCCCACTATGTGTTAAATTCTTTATCTTTTAACCCCACACCTAATGCCAACACACGAGCATTCACTTCTTTTATCACTCCATTTATAAATATATCGAACAACTATGGTGACATCACACATTCCTGTGTAAGGCCTACTTTTTCTCGCCTACGTATTCTAACCTCAGCCTCACTATTCTCGAAAGACTCTTCACTGCTTTCAATAACCTACCTCCTATTTCATACATTGCAACATCTGGCACATTGTCCCCCTAACCACCCTATCAAACGCTTTTTTCCAAATCCACAAATGCCACAAAAACCTCTTTACTCTTATCTAAATACTGTTTACCTATGTTTCACTGTAAACACTTGGTCTACACATTCCCTACCCTTCCTAAAGCCTCCTTGTTCATCTGCTACCCTGCTCTCCATCCTACTCTTAATTCTTTCAATTATAACTCTACCATACACTTTACCAGGTATACTCAACAGACTTATTCCACTATAATTTTTACACTCTTTTTACCCCTTTGCCTTTGTACAAAGGAACTATGCATGCCCTCTGCCAGTCCCTAAGTACCTTACCCTCTTCCATACATTTATTAAATAAAAACACTGACCACTCCAAAACTATATCCCCACCTGCTTTTAACATTTCTATCTTTATCCTATCAATCCCACCTGCTTTACCCTGTTTAATTCTTCTCACTACCCCACGCACTTCCCCCACCCTCACAACTGGTTCTTCCTCACTCCTATAAGACGCTATTCCTCTTAAAAAATATTAACTGCCTAGCTCTGGTCCCCTAATTGTATTAAAGATGTACACAAACTTAAGTAGATACAGAGAAGAGTAACAACTCAAACCATCCTTAAGGAACAAACCATATGAAGAAATACTTAAATCCCTCTTCCTGTCCTCTCATAATTTGTGTGAAACAAATTCTATATCCTCAAGTAGTCGGATCGGTTTTAAGTGCAGTGTGATAGTGTTTCATGAATCAAGGGAAATAAATTCCAAAGAATGAGATTTAACATGATTGTGGGTAAGAGCTTCTTCTCAGAATTGTAGACCACTAGAATAGTCTCTCTGTGGAAGTTGCTTGCCTAAAATCAGTTCAATTCTCAGGTCTCTTGCTACGCCAGTGCATGTTACAGGATGAGATGAAATAAGTCATGGTGTTCTGGTGTATGGGAAATAACGACTAGCTTCGGCTAGGCGCCCATGCTTATCGGGGTCTTACTGTGTGGAATAAGTGATGTATACTGTGATGCAGAGTGCGCATCTTCAAGTCCTGTTCAAAACTGAGGGATAATGTTTGTAAATTCAATCTCTCGCGAACTCGAGACTTGTGGCAGCCCTCCAGAAAACCAGGTTTTCTCTTGACGCTCACGAGTCTAGACCACCACTCCAACATGATGATGAAATCTTGCTAAAGGCAATGTTCGGGAGTTTCCCTCTTAGCCTCCAAAATTTCCTTTTGGGACACTCGCCTCGACCCACAGGCCTTTTTACTTAGTGTAGCTCTTGCCAAACCTCCCTTTAATTCTCAAATACATTGAAATTTGTTCATAGCGTTTTTGTTTAAATTTGGGGCTCCATGTCTTCCAAAACCCCAAACCCGACGCGTTAGCCCTAGGCCAGCTACCACAAAAATTCACCCAACAGGTATTTTGTAAAAAATATACCTATTGGGGGAATTTTTTTGGGGCTAGGCCCAGGGCTAACGTGCGGTCGGGGTTTTTGAGACTCTCTGATGGGGGTTTTGTCCCCCCTGTGGTATGGTTTTTTGAAAATCGGTCATTACGATTTCGTGATCAAGTAAATCACAGCTAAATTTAAAAAGCAGGTATTACAAAGTTGTACAAAATTTAAGGGTTCCTCTTCCGGTCCCCCAACAACTATGATTTTTCGGGGAATCACATAAAAGACAAATGATCTTAAAACTTTTCGGGGAATTAAATTTTTCTTGTTACATGGTAATGAAAAAAGTAATTCATAAAATAACTCGGGATATTCATTGAGTGCCCCTTCAAGCCTTCTGAAACAAAGGCACCCCCACTCTCAAGATTGAGGACTTCTTTTATTTCACTCTTCTTTTCAGAGGTTTTTCAGAATTTTCTCAGGAAAGGGGTTTAAAATGGGTCCACTGTTAATGGTCCTGCACAGTATCTTCTCTTGTTTTTATCCCCTAATACAACTTCTTGACCCGCAAAAAAAATATTATCGATTCTTTCTTTCGTTCTTAACATGAAAATTTTAAAAATTAAGACTCTTTTTTAACCATTTTAAGCCCATTAATTGGGTTTCACTCATATGCCTCTCTTACCTCGTAATCTTAACTCTGCCCCCGTCTAAATTAAACGCCTTAAATTTTGTGTGTTGTGGGTTGTGTGTGTGGGTGTGTGCGCGCCGCGTGCGCGCGCGCCATCTTATTTTGTCTCCTTCGACTTTTTTTCATTTCAGATTCTCTCATGTTTTACAAGCTGTGAAGGCTTACTCAGCCCTGTAAAAATTAGACAGTATTACCCAGGCTGGCTCCCCCTCGGGAAAATTAATGAATAGAAAAGAAAAAATAAAAACAAACATAAAACTTTTTTTAATAGAAAATAAATATATAAAACATTAAATATAAATTAACCCCTCATTAAAAAAAATTTAAAAATTAAAAATTAAAAAACTAAATCAAGCAAATATATATGGGGGTGTCGGGGTGTTGTTGCACTTGTTGTTGAAATTGTAGCCGTTGCTGATGATAGGGGGAGGGTCGCAGGTGTTGGTTACAACCCCCCCGGGTTCGTTTTTCACATATAGCCGTGAATATTAATCCCGATAGAGGAAAGCATTCTTTACCCACGCAATGATGAGGGGTTACGCCCCGCAATTTATAAGTCACGGGAATTAAACCCAAATAGGGGGACGTCTCAGAGTTATCCGTCTCCTTCAATTTTACTCGTTGTTTAAACGGGTTTCCTCCCCTTGTCATCCAAGCTGAAAAGAAGGTTCCCACTGTTTTAAAAATCACTCTCATGTAAGTAAATCCAAAAGACGTGGTGATTATTCAACAGTCCCTAGAGCAAGGCTGAAAGTACTAAGTTATTTTGGTCAAAAGTGAAGCTTTAACCCATAAATCCACTAGAATCAAGGAGGCATGTATACAGTAGTGCGGGAGCTGTGAGTCTAGTGATTTTTTTTGGACCGACCCCCACCGTCCCCTTTTTGGGGGGGGGGGGGAAGAAGGAGGGGAAGGAAGCGGGAGCTAACTCCCCCCTTTTAACAAGCACCCGGGCATCAAAACTATCACTTTCGGGGTGGGGGGAAAAAGGTGGAATGCGGGCTTGATTTTACCCAACCTTAACAATACCGGGAATGAAATATTGTTACATTACCCCTCTCTACCCTATCTATTGAATTTTTCCCCCCCCTCCCCTCCCCCATACCAAGACTTATAGTCAAGGAGATAAGAAAATAGGTGAGGAAAAAGTTCAAACATGGGGAAGTCGCTAAGGGCAACAATCTTTCCCCGCTGCAGACTTAACCAGCCCAGGAAAAATTGGATGAACCATAAAATTACACATAGGGAATTTAAAACCCGGGAGTGCAAGTCCCCTCAAGGGGCATGTTGGTTTCCCCTTTAAAAGTTTCTATATATCAAGGTTTGGGTCCGTTTCAAAATAATTTTTTTCCAGCAAAAAAAATTTTTAAGTTTGGAGATTCCCCACACAAGGGCCAAACATTCCTTTTTACGGGGGAGTATATCTTTTCTGCGGGAAGGATTTCTGGCTTAGGAAGATACAGGGAAGGAGTACCTCATGGATGTAGTAGCACTGCATCAAAGCCATACTGGGGGCATCAGTTCTTAAACAAAATTTTTTATTAATATCGGAATCTTAAGTATGGGGTCTTTCGAAAAGATACTTTTAATCTTTTAAACCTTTCCCCCGAACTACGTGGGAAAGTTCAAGAGGCCCTTCACAGATTTTTAAGGAAGTCGGATAAGATGCCTATAGATCATAAGGTTCGGGAAAAACTGTGAACAAATTACAGAACCAAGAAAGTCACATGGCTTCTTTTTTTTGGGGAATTTTAAAATTTCTAAAAAAAGCTTTGATCTTACGGGGGGAGAGGCTGCAGAGAGTTTATTAGAAAGTATCAGTCCAAGATATCTAATCTTGTTTTACCCCAAGGGGTTTTTTCGCTTGGCAGGAGGCCATGTGACGTAACCTACGTAAAACTGATGTTAAGTTTGGTATCTCGCCCCACGTGGATTTATTACGTAAATGTTACAAAAAACTGAAACATTTGGGATATTACCCAAGACTTTTTTTACATCTCACTGGTACCAGGCGTTACCAAAACCCAAGGGGGTAGTTTTTAATTGCTCAGTCCTTGGTGTGTAGGAAAAGCGGTGTATGCTTAAAGAAGGTCTAACATTTCTGGATTGCTGCCAAAATCAATTTTTGAAAAAAGGGGAACGTCATAAAATTTGTGTAGATCGCTATCTATTAAAAGGGTAGGGTCAGCATCCCACCGAGTTTTTGCATTTGACCCTTTAAGTCTAGCAAAATCTATATGAATTTTTCCCCTTTTTTAAACCCTGACTAGGGGAACAATATGAAGATATTGAAGTTCAATGATCTTTAGTTTTAAAAATTTGCTACCCTCGGGCAAATGCATCCAAAAGGGGAACTGGGAATGGGTTTAAATTTTCCCTTTGATAGGGTCGCGTCACTAAGTCAAAACTTATGGATACCTGGAGGTAAACCTGGAATATCAGTAAAGACCTGAAAATTTTCTCACACATTTAAGGTTCATGTCCCTTATGTCATTCAAAAATTTTATTAATTAAATTTTGGTTGCGCCCGAGTGTCAAGATCACCAAGTATGTAGTTCTTCTCAAGTCTAAGTTAAGGTGCAATTACAACACTTTACATTTTCATTGTTTTATCAAATTTTTTGGAAAAAAATAAGTCAAAGTTATTAAGGGAGTTAACCCAATTTCTTCGGGAATATTTCTAAAAGGGTGTTTTTATGATAAACTTAGGTTTCCCCTTGATTTTGTGGGGGGTAAAGTTTTTCCACAAATTTTAATACTTTTTTATGGGTCTTCCATGTACAAAAATTTATTTTTACTTGATAGGGAAAAATACCCGGGAAATTTTATCCCCCACTTTAAAACTTCTTCTACTTTTTGGGAAACAAAAAAAGGTTTTGTACTGGTCCTGACAGAGGGCTCCCAGGTTTGGTCTAAGTAAAGAAAACTGATAAAAAAGACTGAATCTCAGCATTTACCTCTCATTAGTCCCTAAGTCATGAAGGATGGACGTAACCTCTGGCCTGTCACCATGAGAAGTTCAAAAGGTGAAAACCCCAAAAATCATTTGGGAAAAATTTCCCCAGGCAAACAAAGCCAGGGGAGGAAAAGATGCCACTCCTTTGGTTTTAAAGGGGGCAAATTTTTCCCTTTAAAAAGGACTTGAGAATCGAATGCGGCTCTCAATCCTCCCCTTTCAGCTGGGATATAGGGTTTTGTGAAGAGAGGGTTCACTCCCAGAAGTTGGTATGATTTTGCATTAAATAGATGTGAATTGTGTCCCACGGCAACAAAATTTCTCTAGGGATGCCCCCTCTGAGAAATGGATAAAAGGGTCCACCAACCCGCTTTAAGGAACGGGTTCAGGGAAACTCGAAGCAAATCCAACTAATGTTGATATATATCTTGTCCCCCCCGACAAAGTGGGGATAAAGGACCAACGATATCAAAAGCTACTCTTTCAAAAGGTACCCCTAAAGCTGGCATTTTGACCATAGGTACTCGCCCGGTACCTCGGGAGGGGGGACATTTTGGGAAACTTTACACGACACAATAGGGGTGACATCTGAGGACATTTTTGGCCAAAAATAGGTTTTCCCTAATTTTATTTAAGGCTTTAACGATCGAAAATTCCGGCCACTGGCGCATGAGCCATTTTAAAAAACAGTCTCCTGCATGACTTGGAACAACTAAAGAGGAATATCTTCCATCTGAATTTTAATTTGAAAATGACTTTTTACAAGATACCTTTTATAATTAAAAATTTTTATGAAAATTTTTTCCTTTGGGTAACTTGATTTTGTTTGCGGGTTAGGCAATTCGAAAAGAAGGGGAATTACTTTAAATGAAAAAAGATCCTTTATGTACTAAAAGGGAATCAGGGAAAAAAAAAAAAGGGTGGAAAAGTAGGAGAAAGCCTGGGCTTTGGTTAGCCCATAAGACATTTTGGTAACGGAAAAATACTTCACTTTTATCTAACAAGTGAACCATGATCCACTCCCCCGCTTCGAGAGATCATCACTGGTTTTAATCCCACATAATTGCGAGACATTGTCTCATTGAACTTTTGAGGGGGTTCTTGTTTTTCAGGGGGAAACTGAAAAGCTTTTGTCCACCTTTGGTGATGAAAGGTCAATCTCAAAGGAAAATGGACCTTTTTTCATTCCTTTAGTCGGAGCAAAAGTGATGGGGGTAGTACGGCTTCAGCCAACCGTGAACCATTTAACCTTTGTAACAAAAGGATGGTAGGAAAAGTGTCTGTACGGCCCCGTAGTCTGAAAAGTTGCAGAGGGAAAGATTTCTTTGGTTTTGGGAACGGATTAGCGTGGACGGTTTAAAAACAGGCTTGCTTTTGCATTTTTTTTAAAAAAATGAGGTTTGGGGAGTTGAAGGAGGGGGCTTTCTTTCCCGGAGGGGATTAGGAGGCTAAGGTCCCCCCAAAGGGGCCGGGGGAAGTGTGAGGTGGTTGGAGATGTGGGGGAAGAGGCTTCTACAGGGGGCGTCTGTCCCTTTTACTGTGGGAGGTGTGGTGGGAGGTAGCAAGGCACCCGCATGAGGGGCAGCCCCGCACCTGCTACAAATGGCGAGTTTTACAGAATGGGGGGGCATCAAGTAAGGAAAGTTAAGAGTGAAGATCTAAGGGTAGGAAATCGCTTTTTCTTTTTCCCCCGGTTAAATTGTATTCAGTGGCCAGTAAAGGGTAAGGGAAATACTCCCCCTTTCAAATGAAGGAAAAGGCATTCTTGTGGTTGGTCCCCCAAAGGTAAGTTTATTTGGGACCGTGTTTTTTGAAAAAGGAATAAGAAAAAGGAGAGATAGATGTTTTTCCCTGGGGGGGGTGGGGGGGGGGGGGTTGGGGACATTGTCAACAGGCTGGATAAAAAACATGTCGGGTTTAATGGGAACAAGCCCTTTAAAATTCTGTCTCAGTGGGGGGAAAAAGGGATTTTGGGGAAAGGGTGGGAGAAAAGACTGCTAGATAATACAGGTCGCTATAGATTCATTAAGTCTAAGGGGGGACCCCAACTTATTTTAGCATCTTGCCTAAAGGGGGTAGGAAATGAAGGTTTGGCCTAGGGAAATTTTTGGTGAAAAATTGCGGGCTAGCAGATACGGAAAGGGTACTTGCAATCCCATTCTTTGGGACAACTGGAACAATTTTTAAAAGGGCAAATCATAAATATGATGAAAGGGGATAGGGAACATCTTTTCTGGGGCAGGGGGGTGAAATTGCGGGCCCTCGTTGAAAAGGGCCATTGGTGAAATCCTATGTTTTTAAACTGAGGGAAGATAGGGTAGGGGTGTGTGTGGGAAACAAGCGGGTTTTGAAAAACACTGGGGTTTTGGAAACAGTAAATGTATAAAAGCATTCAGCAGAAGTTAAAAATAAAGACAAAAGAACAGGTCAGCAAACAAGGGGGACAAACAAGGGGAGCAAAGGGGCTACTCCCAAGGTTTACTAACTAATAGCAGGAGTGTTTTGAAATAAGATAGATGACCCAAGAATTTAAATTGGGAAATGCAGGAAAAATTGATATTATTGCTATAAAAAGGTCCTGGCTCAATCTGAAAAATTTGGGGAGTTTCCCCCTTTAATGCAAATACAAGGCATAAATTTTTTTCCCCCACTGACAGGGGCCCCAGGAAGGTGGTGGGGTACGATGTATGTCAGAGAAAAATTTTTAAAAAGTTGTTTAGACAAGATATTTAAATTTGAAGCGTCCCGCCCCCGAAACTGTTTTGGTTTCAGCTTCCGAGGGGCCCAGAAAAAAAATAAAATTTTTTTTGTGATTTACCGGGCCCAAAACTTATAGGGAGTGCAAAAAAACTTCTATGGGAAAGAAATTCACTACAAACGGGCATGGTGCCAGAAAAGGGGAAAAATGGAAAATGTGTACCTTTTTTTAAAACAGGTGACAGGCCTTAGCTTCGAACTATAGACCAAAAGCTAACCCCCAAAGGGGGAAAATATAGGGAACAATAATTGCCGAGGCGTTCGTGCCACCTTGAAAAGCATAATTAATCAACGAATCTCACAGGGTTTTTAAAAAGGGGGTTCCCTGCCTTACAAATTTTATTAACTTTTTCATAAGGTATTTGAGGGGGTGATCATGAAATGAATATGATTTTGTGTATATGGCTTCAGAAAGGGGCTTTTGACGGGGGTCCCACTCGAGACATTGAGGAAAATTAAAGCACAGGAATAGGGGAAAATTTTTTTTTGGTAGGGGCAGGTTGACAAATAGGCAGCAGAGAGTTTGCAAAAGGGGGAGAAATCAGGTGGGAACGTCACGACGGTTTTCCCACAGGGTCATTTTGGGGGCCCCCTGCTGTTCACAATCTACTAAACGCCCATAGGGGGCAAAAAGGGCGACATCGGAAAGTTTCCCGTGACAAACCAAAATACCCTGAACATTTGAGAGGACATTCGGCACCCAGGAAGTTTGAATAACGATGCAGTGGTCGGAAAAGTGGCAGATGCTTTTTAATAAGAAAAAATGCAAAGTTCTAAATGTTGGACAGGACAATAACCATGCCACTATAAATAAATAGAGATCTTAATATTACGGATTGCGAAAAAAAATTTAATTTCCGTTAGAAAAAACTAAAACCAAAAAACATGCTAAGGTTCGCAAAAAGCTAATAAATCCGGGGGGGGTTCATATCAAGAAGCAAAAATAATAGGAGCCCTCGGGTTGTTCTTCAACCTATACCCCCTTGGGTTAGGCCTCATTTAGTTTTTGGCACAGTTTTGGGTCACCGATTACAGAATGGATAAAAATTTCTCGGAAAATGACAAAAGGGGGATGACAAAGTGACCCAAATGTTCAGAAACCCTTCCCTATGAGGATAGACAAAGGGCCCGAAACGGACTCTCTAAAAGCGTAAAATTGGGGGGGTATGATGGGTGTATAAGGGAAAAGGGAAATAAAAAAAGGGGTGATGTAAATAGTGTCGGGAAAATATCTACCCTAGCAGGACTCGCAGCAATGGTTTTAAGTTGGAAAAATTCAGATTCGGAAGGATAGGAAATACTGGTTTGGAATAGAGTTTGGATGATGGAACAAACCCCCAAGTACCGTTATAGGGGCCAAACTTGTGTAGTTTAAAAAAATAGGGGGGTTAAATACTGATAATGTGGGTGGGTTGAGTTTAGACCTGATAGTTGTGCTAACAGGGGGTTGCCGTGTTCCTCCCTTAAGTCAATTGACCTACCTTAAGGTTGGGTGCATTGGCTTAAGCCGGAGGGATTTGGGCCCTCCCTGCAGGGCCCATAGGCCTTCTGCAGTGTTCCTTCTTTCTTATGTTCTTATTTTCTTATAGAAATGATTTACATGTGCATCCAGTGCCCCGAAAAAATGGTAGATACATTAATCCATTAACTGTTCCTGAACAGAAGGGTGCTTGGTTTACAGTCTTTAAAACTCTTCCAACTTTTTGGGCCTTTTTAGAAGGCAATCGGGACTTTCATGTCCCTTAACATCACACAAATGACAAACAGGAATAAAAGAAGTCTTTTTACTTTCCACTAAGGTTTTGATTTCTAATGTCTGATAAAACCCTTGCCCTTAGGGTTCGATCCCTTTGGGTCTTTATAGGAATTGAAGCAAAACTACAGGCGCACCTCGAACTTCCCTCAGCTTTAATCGGTTACGTTCTCTGATGAAGTTCGTATTGAGGGGGAAGAGCGTGGGGAATGGTCAGCAATAATGAAGTCTCAAAGGTTTCAAACTGCGTAAATTCCCCTGAACTCTCTACCCAGAAGTCGAACAAACGAAATAGTTTTACCTGAACGCTGAAAGTTCGGGCCGGGCTGAAAGGTTTGCATACCTGAAATTTTTCCTGTAAGAATTAGTGTTTTTTGATATGCTTAAGGATTCCCTTCTTCAGTAGGTTATAATTACATATGATATCCGGGCGAAAAAGTTGATAGATATTCAAACAGTCCAAAAATAACTTCCTAACCTGGACCCGGGTGTAGCGGGGCCATTACAGAGGGTAGGGGTGTTTTCAAACCTGAAAATGTAAGAATTAGTTTTCCCCCTCGGGAAAGGGAGGAAAATTTAGGTTTGGGAATGGTGCACTGCTGCCGTTTTTCCATTACTCCTTCATCAATTGCTGTTGTGAGAAATTAACTTTTTTCTCTAATTAAAGGCGAGCTTGTTCGGCTCACTCCTTTTCTCCTCCCTTAACTCATATTCTCTTCCTTTGTTTTTCCCTCAATTTTCCCTTTAAAATTTAAAACTTGTTCTTCAGGGACTTTAGTCCTCCCCCCAAAAAGTAATCACCCCCTTTTTGTCTTCTCTCTCTCTTTTGTCTTTTTTGGATTTCTCTTCAATTCTCTCTCCTTTTTTTCCTCTTTTTTTCTTTTTATTCTCTCTTTCAAGTCTTTCCCGGGTTTTAGCACTAATGAAAGATTTTAATTTTTTCCCCGATTCCTAAATTCTTCCAGCGTTAATCCAAAATGGTTTTCCTCCCTATTTTCAAGAATAACTTAAACTACCAGGGGGAAAAAGAAAAGGGTATTAAAAAAAACGGGGGGGGGTTTAATTCCCCCTCCTCCAAACTGAAATAAATCAGAGGGCTCGATCCCACTTCAATAAACAAAATTAAATTAAAGAAGAAGGGTTCTATGCCGGCCCGAGGGGGAAACAGTTAAAAAATGGGGTCCCTTGACCCCCATTTCTTTACCAACAAATCAAGTGTCCTCGCAGGGCCCCTTGATATAATAAAGGCTCAATGAAACTATTGTCACTGGAAAATCTCGGGCCCCGAGTCTAATCCTCCAAATGTTTCAAGCTACTCAAAAAAAGGGGTGGCAGAATAAATATTAATCCCGCCGACTTTACTTAAATAAACCGAGACATAACAATCACCAAACTTTTTAAATACCTGATGTAGTCCTACCAAAGAAAGATTTTCATGGGTGGGGGTAACCCTCTGTGGGATGCGGGGTTGAATTCAAGCTAATTCGAGAGGAGTTCAACTTGATTCAGTGAGTTGATCCTGGGGAAAGGTCGCCATTGGAAGCTTACCGCCCTGAAATTTTTGACAGTTTACCCAGGCGGCTCCTCCTCAGAAAATTAAGAATAGAAAAAAAAAATTTAAAACAGACCCAAAAACACTTTATTATATAGAAAAAAAAAACACTTAAAATTTAAAATATTAATCCTCATTAAAGAAAATGAAAAATAAAAAATAAAATAACTGATTCAACGCTAATATATAAGGGGGGTCTGGTGTTTTTGACACGTTTGTTGAAATTGTAGCCCTTTCTGATATAGGGGGGGGGGTCGCGGTGTTTGGTTACAAACCCACCGGGTTTGTTCTTCACAGTTTAGCCCTGATATTATATCCCGATGACGGGAAAACAAAATTTTTTACCACTCAATGAGAGGGGGTTTCTCCCGCAATTTCATACAGGTGCACGGAATTAAATCCAATGGGCGTCCTTAGGGACTTTAGTCCCGTCTCCTTCAATTTTACTCGTTGATTAAAAGGGGGACCCCTCTGTCATCCCAAACTGAAAAATGACAGGTTTCCCCCTGCTCAAAAATCACCCCAGAAATACAAACCCTAAAAGACGTGGGTTTTTCAACAGAACCTAGACAAGGCTGAAAAGAAAAATTTTTTATTGATCAAAATGAAGTTTCAACCAAAAATCCCCTAGAATACAAGGCGGGATGTACTTACGTAGTGCGCGAGCTGTGGTCTATGATTACTGTTTGGACCCGGGGCCCCACACTCACCTTTCGGGGGGGGGGGGGGGAAAAGGGGGGGAAGGGATACAGGAGACAGACGACCTACCCCTTTAAAAAGAGCCCCTCAGTCAAAAATCACTTTCGGGGTGGGGAAAAAACAGAATAGCGGGGGGCTTGACTTTCCTCCTTAACAATAGCCGGCAATGAAAATATGTTTTCTATATACCCCTCTCTACTCCTATCTTTTAACTTTTCCCCACACAAGCCCTTAAATATTTAAAATTTCCCTCCCATTTGCCTTTGCGTTTCATATGGGGATGCCATTGGGGTAAAACAAAAACGAAGCTCATTTTCTTTGGGTCCTCTGGACACTTGATGTGCAGGGAAAGGAACAAGTGGGTGCTACTCGCGGGTCACGGGCCTGACCTCCGGTTTCCTAAGGGGTCCGTTTAAAAGATTTTTTCCAAGAAGGCTTTTGCAGCCGTTGCAGGCTTGCCATGAATAACAATTGGTTTTAAAAAGTTTTGGGTTGTGGCCTCTTCCCCATTGCCGTATCGGGCGTTCTTCCCGTTGCGCAAACCCATACTCGCCATCCCTGGGTTTTTCCCTGGGAACAACCCTAACCTCCTTGAGTTTGTCGGGGCCCTGGTTTGGTTTTAAATTTCCCCTTTTTGGGCTTCCGGGTTTGCCAAGAGCCCCGCAATTTACCTAACACCCCTCCCCTTAGCTCCCTTCCTTCCCCCCCCTTCTTGAGAGGTCTTGCCGCGATTACTAAATCACTTTTTACTTTTCTCAGAGCTGCTTACTTTTTCAACTTTGATTGCCCCGCTCCCCTTCACCTTTTCTCCCCTCACCTTTTTATCTCCCTCTAGCTGTTTATAGCCCCCCACTATTTTGTACCCGCAACGCTGTATAACCCTTGTTGGTTAGAGCTTTTTGATTAAAATACAGGCTAGCCCTAGACGGGACGGCGAAAATCGAGAAAATATTGGCCAGTGATTGGCCACCTTTGCCAAGGAAAGCTACTTGTCTCCATTATTCAATTTGTCTATTTTTTTAAATTAATTGTTTAAGGGGGTTCCCCCTGCAATTAAAAATGCCTTTTCCCAAACTTCAAACCATCAACACGATGCTTTTCATAAAATTGGGTTAACCCATAGAAATTTTGTAGAACAAAAAGCAAATACACAAAACTTCTAATGAATTTTTTTTGGGCTCGGGTCACTGGAAAAAATTCTTTCCCGGGCGGGTAAATTTTTTGTTTGGGCCCCTTCCAACTTTTTTTGGTTTTTTTTAATTAGCCTGTCGGTTCGGGGGGGTAAAAATTTTGGGAAAAAAAATTTTATAAAAAAATTTTTTAGATGAAAATTTTTTTTGTTTGATTGGGATAGGGGGGAGATATGAAGGATTAATTTTAGGTTAAGTTAGGTTATGGGGATGAAAATTTTAAGAGGAAAAAATTTGTGAAAAGGGGGGGGTTTTGGAGGGGGGGGGTGGGGGGGGTGGTGTGGGGGGTTTTTGTTGGGGGAAAAAGGTTTTGGGGGTTTTTGGGGGGTTGGGGTTTTGGGTGGGGTTTTGTGGTTAAAGAAAAAAGTTTTTATGTTTGTATTTGGGTTGAATTTTTCTGTATTCCAAAAAAAATTAAAAAGTTATTTAATAAATGCTGTTTTCAAATTTTGTTTTAAAAAATTTTTTTAGGGAGCCCGAAATCAACCATTCAAAATTTAAAATAGTTATCCCATTACAAATGTTGTAAATACCCTGATCATTATTTTGTTGATTTTATGGGGTTTTTAAATTGTTTATAAATGGGGAAATAAGTTTATAACCAAAAACAAAATACGAATGAAAGTAAAATACTAATTGTAATAAAAAAAAAGTTAAAATGTTTTAATGTACAATTCGTATATATTGGATGGCGAAAACAACAATTGAAATTTGCATATTTATGTGGCAAAAAAAAGGGGTTTTAAATAACTTACACCCTACTGCTTAAGTGTATGTAAAAATAAATGAACAAAAAAAAAATAAAACGACAACCAAAAAGTCCAAATACTAATTTTAAAAAAAAAAAGAAAGTTAAAAAACGATTCTTTAAAATTTTGCCAGCAAATTGAAGAAAGCACAAAAGTCAAAATAGACTGAACACATCTAATGGGAAAATTGTTCCCAAACAAATTTTAAAATACCCAAAACAATCTAATTAAAACTTTGATTTGATCGACAGTACATAAAAACTGTTCAATTTAATTAAATTTTAACCCAAGCAAAAATGAGCGCCACAACAACAAAAGTTCGCAAAAAGAAATTTCCAACTGATTCTAATGAAAACAAAGGGTGATTAGACAGGGCAAAAACCTTTCCTCTGTAATTAATAAGCTGGAAAAAAAGGGTGAAAATGATGGCTTTTAGGAATCCCCAACCCGTCTTTTTCCCAAAACCCCAAAGGGGTTGAGAGGGGACACTCGAGACCCCTTGCCCGTATAGAAGTGCGGACTAATGGCTCCTACCAGTGGGCTAAAAGAAAGAAGGTACCCCCATAAATTTCAGGAATTTTCATTTTACTATTACCCAAAAAAAAAAGAAGAAAATATTTTAAACATTAATTAAATATTCCATTTACATAATGCCTTTGAAATTAATTAGATGCACGATACTCCGTTCACATGACTTTTTGTCAGTGACACACTGAATGTTCTTTATATATCCATCCAAGAATATTTGAACCAGGCTCCTCGTATGTGCTATGCACACACAAAGATACGTAGAAAACAGTATACGTTTACTGGAAATGTAGTATCGCTTGATTTTTTGTTGAGCATTTGACTCACAACTTGTCAGAAATTCTGTGAACAATGCGGTACACAGGTAACGTATTTCCTGATGAGCATGTTATATAGTGGGATCCTGTAGGTCCATGACAGTGGTGAAGGATGTGAATGTAGCTGCATCACTCCACTTAAAAGTACAGAAGTTTGCACTGTGGTGGTGGAGTGCAGAGGCAGAAAGAGGTTGGATTGGGTGGGGGGGGTTAAGGTGTAGCTAGCAGCTACCAGATGTGTAAGTCAGCGTCAGTTACCCCACTCACACTAGCCTACCATATCAATATACGTCTCAGTCAGTTATCAGGCAAAACAACACTACTGCTCTAGGATATTCAAATAGTGTTATTAATGTTCGTTTAAATATACATACGAATCACTAGGTTACCAATAGGTTCAGTGTAAATGAAGCCATTTTACTTTTTTAAAACTAGTGACAAATAATACTGGCAACTAAATTCGTCGTTACTTAAAAATCAAGGTCGTAAGCTAGTGAGCAATAACATTACCAAGATCATTAATGTGTTTAAAACTAATCAACAAAAGACTAGATTCGGAGACCCCAGTCTCATTATCAGAGGAAAATGAAACTTAATACGACGTTTCAGTCCGACTTGGACCATTAACTAGCGACACACAAACGTAAAGGAAAGGAGCCAGTATATATACGGGAGGAAGGCGGCACCAAGACTAGAACGAAAGGAGGTGGTAGGAAAAGAGTAGAAGTGGTTGTGGCAGAGGAAACAGTTGTAGTAGAAGCAGTTGTAATAGTAGTAGCAGTAATAGTCATAGGTAGTACAATAGTGTAAGAGGTGGGGAAAAAGAAGGTAGTGGTAGTGACACAAGAGTCAGTGGAGTGTTAGCGAAACAGTAGTAGTAGTGGAGGTAGTCTAAGAGCAAGAGAGAAAAAAAAGAAGAAAAAGGACTGCAGGAGAGTTAATGGCCCACGAGGGTGGAACCAAAAACCCAGGGAAAAAACTCATTGGACAGAACTCACCTAGGCAGAAGAAAGGAAAGGCAAAGAAAATACGGGAAAAGAGAGGAGGTAAGGAGGGAAATAAAGACTAAGGCAAGTCATGAGTGTTCTGAAGTTTGGAGCGTTTGACAATATGAGAAAGGAAGGTACCGAAACGTCATTATAAGTTCATTCTCCAATGTGCTGAGTTCTACAACTCACTCGCCATGGGTTCAAAACCCGCCTATTCCGTGGTGTATTTGTGTATTGTTCCAGTCACTGTATTGTGCCTTTTTATTATTTAAAGGATTATAATTCGTAAAGAAAGTGATGTGAAATGGAGACCTGCCCCGTAAATATCAAAATGCTCTAGCGCTACCATCAAAGTCAATGCCCAAATGCCTCTTTTTCAGTCACAGCATAGATTTTCTGACGTCATTTGAACTATGGCATAGCCTCAAATCTGTATGCAGAGAAAAAGGAAGGCTAAAGTTAGAGCTCGGAATAATAGAAGCTGAGAAAAGCAAGCACTTCAACCTTTCGAAAATCACAATCACAAGCAGGAGTCAACACAAAAAAGGCGCTTTGCTATTAGCTAGTTCAGTGAGAGGAGCAGTTATGTGTGAGAAATGTTGGCTTAAGCTGCAGTAATAACTTGTAATGTTAAGAAACTCTAGGACTCCCTTCCTATTCATAGGTACAGGAAAGTTAAAAATACCTTAAATGACCGATGCGCTTCTTTTCAGTTAAGACAGGGAGGTGGGCAGTCAAAATATGGGTTATCATCTCTTTTTTACAAATGTTACATTCTACTTGTGATCTGCCGTATTTTGCCAGGTGACCATTGATCAAAAATTTGTCGTAGTGCTGGTTTGAGCTCCTTTACCTAGCGAATATATAGCGAGCCTATGGCTCGCTATATATTCAGACAAGAGAGTTTATGGCCATCAATTGGCAGTTTCGTTATATGGTCGGATATTGTTCTCGCCCCCGGGCAGAGTGGATAAAACTTTCTACTGCAGTGATTAGAAAACTTTGTAATTCATTTATATGTCTAAAGAGCAATCTGTGAATTATTTTACAATCGTAAGAGGAATGACAGTACTTCCTCTGCGTGAAATGAAAGCGGAGAGCTGATTGATAGGCTCTTCAGTGTTACCAGTAGTGTGAATATGCTATAGGTTATCGGTTTGGTAAGCATCTTTGACTCTGACGATGTGCATTCAACTTTAGAGGGTAGAAGTGAATGTCATGGCTGTTATAGGCTATGAGACCATGTGCTAGTATGTGATTTTTCAGGTATGGGTCGGGATTAGCTGTTTGCAATAAGAAAATCTTGTCCGTTGTCGTGTTTAGAAGATATTCGTTAGGGGGAGGTTTCAAGGATGCATTTTTCTTAGCGTGCAGTTGGGATGTGTGTGCTGTGTCAATATCGTCGTTTCTGTCGTTGTCTCCTGGCCGATGGTATTTAGCCACTATGGCATGTGAATTGTCTTTGCAGCGTGGGTGAAGTCGATTCCATAGGTTTGGTTGTGACTGTCAGAGATAACCGATTATGGCCTAGCAAATCAATTGTTTAGACAAGAGTAGAAAGTGTGCAGTAGTCGTTCAGAGAAAAATGGTAGTGGACGTGCTAGGAAGAACGCCACGTGTCATACATATACCTATATGTGCAGCTCCTGCGTCTGCAGACAACCTCGAGTTGTACTTTTCTCATCAGAGGCTCTACCAGATGGCTACTCGATGTCTCACTGCCGGAAGATGACCCAAATTCCACAGCGTGGAGTGATTAGATCACCACAACACTTCCAATGGAAGCTTCGTAAGAACAGAGCTAATAGTAGCCACTATTACCTGTTTAGAAGCTGAAGAGGAAATTTCCACACTAATAACGCAAAATTAATAGGAGGAGGATTGAGAATATCTATACACTATCTCAGAAAGAGCAAAAAAGGCCCGTTTCTGATAATCATTCACTGCAGCAAAGACGAACGTCCCTTGAAGGTAATCAGTATGAAACAGAGGTAGTGCAAAAACCGTATCTCTTGTACATTTCTATCTTTCCTATAAATTCCATTCCCCATTTCAAACTAATATGGTATTTTTTTCCGTTTCATGCCATCAATAATCAGAGGGAGTGGAGAGTATGAAGAGAGAGGCCTCTACTTCACTCTCCCTGACTCATCTATATAGATACTAGTAATGTGTCTTAAATCAAAAATAGAAGTCATCCTCAGTGGACTAGACAGACTTCTGCTGTCTAACCTATTACCAGGTGCTCTCTCTCTCTCTCTCTCTCTCTTTCTCTCTCTCTCTCTCTCTCTCTCTCTCTCTCTCTCTCTCTCTCTCTCTCTCTCTCTCTCTCTCTCTCTCTCTCTCTCTCTCAAAGACGAAAATCGATGAGGTGAAAAAGTGCTTTCATATATGGCCAGAAGAACGAGAGAAGCTGATAGGCAAGAGTGTTGTGATGTGTTGATTGGTCTGTGGCAGAGTGAGCGTAGATTGGATGGGAGAAAGAATTTAACGAAAGAAGAAGAATGATGATGAGAAAAGAAGAAGAAAGTTTATGGTGAAGAGAAAAAGTAGAGCACCGATGGTGATGAGAGAAAGTAGAAAATTGATGATGGGATAAAAAAATAAAGAACTTAAAGGGCGATGAGATAAACTAGTGAGTGGTTTAGATTAATATGGAAATAGATCAGGGGGCGTAAAATGGGAAGGGCAAATTTATTACAACGTAACGTGGACAACAAGCGGAAGAAGTTTGTTTGGATAGTGAGAGGCAGGACGTTAGTTGGATGGTGAGAAAACCAACATTAGTTTAATGGTGAGAGGCACAAGACTAGTTTGATAGTGAGAAAACCATCATTAGTTGGATGGGGAGAGCAGAACGTTAGTTGGATGATGAAAGGCAAAGCGTTGGTGAGAGACAGAACGTATGTTGGATTGTGAGAGGAAGAAAGTTAATTGAATGCTGTGAGGCAGAATGTTGGATGAATAGAAAAAACTGTCTTGAGGAAATTTAGGAATTCGCTGTAGAAGACTGTACAGAGGGTGAAGACTGAGTGCAATGTAAACATTGAACTGTAAAGTGTGGACTGGACAGAGAAAGGTCGAGCAGTGACTGAATAAAGGAAGGTCGAGTAGTGACTGAATAAAGGAAGGTCGAGCAGTGACTGAATAAAGGAAGGTCGAGTAGTGACTGAATAAGGGAAAGTCGAACAGTGACTGAATAAAGGGAGGTCGAGCAATGATTGGATAGAGGAATTATTAGCACTGATTGGATAGAGAAATGACTAGCACTGATTGGATACAGGAATGACTAGCACTGATTGGACAGAGGAATGATAGGCACTGATTAAAGGGAGGAATGATAGGCAATGATGGGAGAGAGGAATTATTAGCACTGATTGGATAGAGGATTGACTAGCACTGAATTGGAGAAAGGAATTACTAGCACTGATTGGAGAGAGGAATGATAGGGAATGATTGGAGAGAAGAATTACTAGCACTGATTGGACAGAGGAATGACTAGCACTGAATGGAGAGCAATTACTAGCACTGATGAGAGAGAGAGGAATGACAGACACTGGAGAGAAGAATGACAGGCACTGATTGGACAGGGAACAAGCATTGATTCCAAGGATTATAGCATGGCTCCGACTGGCTGGAGGATGACAAGACATTAATTGGACGGTGGCAGAAGGTCTGCTGAATGGACGCTGTAAGTCTGTTTGTTAACTGGATGGAGAACCAGTGTGTTACCAAGCAGCGCAGAATAATACTAAAAGATGGAGAGTGTATATGTGTGTGAGAGAGGGAAAGAGACAGAAACAGACAGACAGGCAGACAATAAGCAATACTTAAGAAACGTAAACAGAAGGAGATTCCATCATGGTCCACACTGAGTTTGTCCTAAATGCTCCGGCTTTCTTTGTACTTAAAAAAACAAAATTGTAATTACGCATTGTAACCTTCGCAAAGAATTTTTTTTTTTTTTTTTTTGCTGGAAAGGAAAAAAGTTTATATCCTTTTGATTCTATTTTAATTGAAATTATGATAAGACAGGAGTGTTTCTCCTGCCCTCCAGATTCCTCTGCAATACTACCAGCTTATAAACTGTGTGATCATCTGCCACGAAACTTGGATATCTATAGAAAAGGTGGAAGCAAATTTGATACAGATAGTTTGCACATCTACTGCTGCCATTAATACTGACGATTCTACTGCTTAAACTTTCATTCTAAGCGGCCCGTGATAAACAGGTCGTCCTGAGGATATTCCAATAAAGCATCTAACTGAAGTCGATGTTTGTGGAGAGTGTGATCAACTGCTTGATAGACGAATGGTTATTCTTATAAACTTTTTTGTCAAATTCAACTTTAGAAGGCCGTCCGTTCAAATGATCTTTAACATTTTTTTTTTTATGGTAAAAACATTGATCCATTTTTTCTGTTACATCTCCTACCCCGAAATTTTGCATCATTGTTTTGGGTAATGGACTTGTTTCCAGTTTTATTGCAACAAACTGGTTTACTATTTTCAAAGCTTAAATTCCTTTGTAATTTCCATTTCCTCTGAGGATAAAAGATTGTGTTCTGAATCATCCTTCGTATATTTAGTTAATTATACTAATAACTGATGGTGCTATTTTTCTGTTCCTCCTCCACTTTGTCTTTCTTGTATAGTTCTAAGATCAAAACTCTGGGTAAGTGTGTTATAGAGTCAATATTCTTCCCGGAGTTTTGCATTTGGAATTTTTAAGTATTAAACCAAGCATTATGTTGTATCTGCTGTTCGTAAATACTTTTTTTTTTTTAACCCAGCTGGTTTTCCAGAATTACGCAAAGACTAAGAGTTCCTTGACTCACAAGCTCGCAGTTGTAATGCCCCTTAGCCCATTTAAAAACTTTACCTAACGTATTCTTTATTTAATCTTATTTTTTTATGAAACGAAGATCGAAAATACATGATGTTGGAGACAACTGAAGGCCAAAAATTTAATTTGGTCAGTTGACTTTATTTCGCTAATGGTTTTGTGTTCTAACATATCCCAAATTATATTCAATCGAACACTGAATCACAAATGTGATGTTCTTGATAAAGACACAGCCAGAGTGAAGTCGTTGTGTGATGCCTGTCTTATGGTACAAAAGGTGTCTTCTCTCTGTCTGCCAAATAGTGCTGTGTAAAGCCTTGATAACATTGGTCATGTACATAACAGTAAAGCCACCTGTTGCTCTCCAGTTTTGCAACGTTCTCAGCTTTGTCCTAAAGCCTTAGATGAGACGGAAAGAAGAGGGGTATTGGCAGGCAATCCAAGGGACTGGCACATACTCAAGGTTACAGCGTACTTGTGCCTCATAGAGAGTTTGCAGCCTATGTTGTCTAGCAGGTACGTGATAAGTTCGCAGTGCTGTGCGTGTTTTGGCTGTCTAGCTTGCAAGATTTACCAAATGATTTTTCGAAGTCATTTTGGTCTCATATTTCACTACCAAGATAATCACTTCACCGGCATCTACCACTCCCAGGATATTCATTTCACCGAGATCTAGCACTCCCAGGATATTCACTTCATCACCGGGATCTAACACTCTTCAATTCATCCTTACCATATATACATTGTTTACAATTCCTAAAATCATTGTTTATGATTACTCTAAGTTTCTCCTCTTTTGTTTGTTAGCAGGATTTAAATAATATACATCATTCACTTGCTTGTGGGTGTATTCCCTCCATTAGCAACATACCTGTGGAAATTATGCCACCTTGCCTTGAAAGCATATCTTCTACATCTCGAATCATTGCTCCAACAAGTTCAGATCTCCCTGATTAATATTGCATTCAGATTTGCATGCTCTGCATTTTCGAGTTATTCAGCAAATTTTGCCATTTTAAACAGTCAAATTTCATCGTTTTATGAATTGTAAAAATAATTGAGTGTGCTTAATATGAAAAACCAATATCAATAATTTTTGATACTGATGAACTAATCATCATCATTCCAGGTCTGAAATTTGTCTTTCAGATGTAATTATATTTTGGCCAGCAATCTTCAATGGGGTAGTTTGCCAAAGGCTTTCTGAAAATCTAGGTGTAGTGCATCTAGTGCAAGAAGGCACAAAAATGCAATCACTTTGTAAATGAAATTGTTTCGGTACTAGAACCTTGGTCACGCCAAATGGATATATGAAGAGGAGAAACTTGTATATAGAGTCTGGAAGGTCACTGAGTAGGAGAGCTCTGGGAGCATATCACCTGACTGTTGTTTCCTCATTATTACACTTAATGGTGCTATCGTATATTATTAATGATTAAATTTGCTTTGTTGACAATCTAAAAACATAGGTAAAAATAGGTAAAACATCTATAAAGTCATTAGAGGGACAGACTGTAATTAGGTTGTCTTTAGTATTTTAACGTATCAAATCAGTTAATTTGGTTAATATTTGAAATTGTCAGTTACAAGCTCAAAATATATTTTGTGGCCCGGGAATGCTCTTATCGTGTTCAGTTGTGAATACAGAGCTGAAGGCTGTGTTAATTACCGAGGACATTTCTTTGATGTTTGCCGTTTTATCGTTGATTTTAATTAATTAAAGGACCTGTCGTCGCTTTCACTTTTTCCCCCCAGACATCATTGAAGAATTCTCTGAGGTTTGCTTTGATGTGTGCAATTCGCTTTTCAAATATTTGAAAGAAAGAAAGGATTTGAAATGTTAACCGAGGCAAAAACAGTTATATAAATATTCAGAAATAGAAAGACAAAATAGCAGTGAGAGAGAAAGTGGGAGAAAGGTGTGGCAAAGAAACAGAAAAAATTACATATCGACCGTAATGAATTGATGTATAAAACAACTGATATGAATTGTTGACTAGATGATTACTGCAAAGAAATTACATTTCCCACCCTTTGTTTATAAATAAAATCACGGAAGAGGGCTAAACATATAAGGGCCATAGAGTTCATGGGAGAATGGGAGGCAATAAGGTTAAAGGAAGCGATAATATATCCACATCCTTGGATCTTGGATAAAGGGCCTGTTTAGTTAGATTCCTTCACGTTATAGTGATGGATGTTAGTACTTTGTGTGGTAAGGGAAGGAATAACTCGAGCTATGGTACTATGGTTGATTAAAATCACAGTAGTATGGATGGTGCAGTAAGGGTCCAGAATTTATCAAAGAAGTTCGTAAATTTAGTTGCTGACAGAACTGAGACAAAGGGTTCAAAAACTGACTTGTTCATAGTAAAGATAATAGAGGGGTTATGAAACTATATATGATAGAAAAGACAATTCCGAAACTAAGAAAAGAATTTGTGTTGTGGATAACTATAAATACATGCTTAAAGAAAAAGTCAAAGGAAATTAGATAATATATGTACAGGAAATATGTTATTACAAAAACTGAGATACAGGTTAATTTTAACAATCCGGAACATGCCTACAGAATACGAGGTACAAGAGTTTACAAAGATTGGGAAATCATGTAGTAACGCGATTGTCAACAACTCTGGGAACTGGTAAGACACATTTGCATATTCTGAAACGCTTCACCTACACAGTAGGCTTCTTCAGTCGAGAACAGAAGTAGTATAGATGTATAGATGTTATCAGTTCACCAATCGTGAAGAGGTAGTTTTCAGGTGGCATTGTATACCACTTTTAAATCAACTCAGGAAACTGGCAGGCCTCGAACCCAGAGCCAGTCAGTCCTAAGAGGTTCTTGGGTAGAGCACTGTCATGGGACAGAGTCCTGCCAGATCCTTGAGAAGAATTTATTTTTTTTCTACCATGATGAAAGCCACGGAAGGAAAAGTGTTATGGCTTCAACTTGAGAAAATGCAGCGAACCTATGTGAATTTTAATTTCAGACAAATTAATTGGGTGTCTTTTACTTTTCCTAGATATTTAGAGTCCTACGATTTTCTTGTGGCAGTCCAGGATTTCTTCTACAGCAATTAGCGTTTAAGCCAATTTGAGGAAATAATTTGCTAAGGGAAAAAATTACACCCTGATAAATGCTCCAGAGATCACTGAAAAGCTTGGAACCAGAGACAACAAATCTATTATTTTTTTATTATTACCAGAAAGTATGAATTTAAGCTGCTGAAGATATTGGCCTTACCAGCTATGTATAATTTATAAATATAAATATAATGAACTCTTAGCTGATAAATGACAGCAAATCGTCTACACAGCCGCCCCTGCAGACGAGGTCTTGAAAGCTGTCGAAACCATCTCAACATGGGCTGTCAAGATATATAATTTGTAAGTATATAAATTACCCCTGGGGGGTGTTATGTCAGCATATTTCATTCGATGATGGCTGACGATATACCTACTTGTTTGGACTCAAAAAGTCCACACCTTACTGCCGACTATAGGTTGATTACAAACTCCTTGCGACTCAAGAACTGCGCAGTCCCCCAATCTACAAGAAATTCGTAACATACCTTGCTCTTGTAACGTGAGCTATGGTGTTCTCAACACCTTCGACAGGTATCGGTGACTTGATAGAAGCTGAAGTGTCCTTGGATGTCCACGTCTTCCATTGTCTAGGAAACGCACACTGGTACACTATGTTCCACAAGATTTGTCTTTAATGTTCACAATTTTATCACAAGAGAAGCTGATCACACTTCTCTTAAGTGTTTATTGTGTTTTGTGAGACACTTTATTCACACTAACGCACAGATCAGTGTTCTTTGCTGGTTATCCTGGCGTCAGTGTGACTCTCACTAGAGTCAAAGCTAGTCTGGCGATGCCACACCGCCCCAAGCCGTCACTGCCCTAATACACAAAAAAAAAAACGCTGACCTAGTACCTTGCATCCTTGTCACCTCGATGAAGCAAAGCAGAATGTTTGTTTCTTGCTGTCTTAAGCATAGACAACAATGTACACTATCTTTACTATGGTAATAAAGTGGGAGCAGGATTTTCCTTAATTGTCCTGCTAAAGTAAGAATGTACTGTCTCTTATAAAAATACACTTTGCAACACCGCTGTAAGGAGCAGAGGTCATTTGACCATGTGGCATAGCATCTGTGATCAATTACTCACTCTAGCAGTAAACAAGACTTTCGCCCCTTTTGAGAGGGCTTGGCCCCTCAGGGATGAAAGGGGCTGAGGGGGCTGAAAGGGCTGAAGGGGGCTGATACCCCCCTCCTGGAGAAAATTTCTCCACATAAGCTTCCAGATTTTCATTCTGCAAGTAAGTTTATTCAGGTATACACAAATAGTTATATAGATTATCATACATAGCAGCATATGTGTAGAGAATCTTGGATAACCCAAAAAAGTTAGTGACATATTTCCATTGTGGTCCTTTTAATACCTTATTATTATGCTATAAAGGAGATAATATCTTATTATTATACTATAAAGGAGATATACTAGGAGTAAGGTAAAGTGAGTTTTTTTCATTTACATGTGTGTTAGCTAAAAATATAAATCATTCTATTCCCTTTGTCGCTACATTCATTAGGTACCTTTTGGCTCTCTTCTTGAACTGGCTCATGCTATGACTGACTTTAACATGTGCAGGCAGTCTGTTCCATTCCTTTATTGCTGTGCAATGAAGGGTGTTTGAAGCCTGGCCACTGACTGTTGGTGCTACAAAGTTGTGCACTCTCCCCCTAGTACTGTGATTGTTTTGGCTCCCAGCCTTGACAAAATTGGCAGCAAAATATTCAGGACACTGTGAGCAATTTTATAAACTTGATTTTACTTCAGTTGTTTTACTCTGTCTTCATCGATACTGTTCTTGTCACTATTGAAAAACATCATTCCCTCAATTCTTGTAGTGGTACCGTCATTCTACCCCATACCATAGTTCAACAAAATTTCCAGACATGTGGCATTGACATTCTTGAACAGCTGGAACTCCAAGATCTCCCAATCCTCAAGGTAGACACTTATGTTCTTCCTGCCCGCGGGCAGAGACGATACCCTAGCAATGTGGCTTGTTTAACTTTTGACAGCCGTGAACTCCCATCCTCAGTTTATGTAGCAGGACATCGGTTACAAGTTCGAAAGGTGATCCCTACACCGCAACAGTGTAGAAATTGCTGGCGATTTGGCCATCCAGCAAAATATTGCAGATCTATAGCCGAATGCCTAGTCTGTGGTGCCGATGACCATTCTAATACGTCTTGCAATCGACCTCCCTCTTGCCTTAATTGTCATGAGGCTCACCCTTCGTACTCTCGCCGTTGCCAAGTATCGGGAAATCCGTTACTTCTAAGAGGCAGGTCTTCCTTATGCCATGGCAATTTCTCATCTCCGCCTCCAAGGGAGACTACCTCGTGTTTCTTATTCCCGTGTTTCAAAACGTCCCCCCACTTCTGGGGTCCCATCTTCTGCAGCCTCCTCTGTGGTTACCTCTCCCATAGTCACTCCTGTATCTAATTCTTTTGCTGTCCTAGGCTCAGACGTCCCTACTTCAATGCCTCAGTCTGTTCTCGCTTTTTCGTGTTCTCCCTCACAAGCCTCAGTATCGACGAGATCTCGTACGACACCTCCTCCCAATAGTCCCTCTACTTCTCAGAAGTCCCCTCCTTCCCTTCTTCCTCCTCCTCATTTTACCTTCCCTGTCTGTGTACCTGGTTCTCCCCCTCTCACTGGCTCTGTTACAAGTGTAGAGGTTCACCCTCCTCCTCGTACTGTACCTTCCCCCCATGTTCCCTCCCAAGTTTCTTCCTCTTCTGCCACCTCCCAGGTTTCTGCCTCTTCTGTCCCATTCCATGCTTCTTCTCCAGTTCCCTCCACCCTTCCCCCCCCTACCTTGGTACAGTCCATTACAGTTCCAATCTTTACTCATCCTCTCCCTACCATCTCCAATATTGTCTCCCATACGACGTCTCTGAATTCCGAAACACTTGAAGCAATCTCTGAATATATTGCAGAGACCAAACCATCAATGGACATTGATCCACCCTCTGTTCCTTCTCTCTCCTCTCCTCCATCTGTGCAACTCCTTTCTTCACAGCGCACCGTTCCTTCGCTGCTTGAACGTTTTCCGCTGCCTCCGCATGTGGACTTTTCTAACCCCTCTAGTCTGTAGGAACCCTTACCTGCGGATTTCAGGTATCTTTATCATTGCCAATCATGGCTTATTTACAATGGAATATGCACGGCCTCAGAGGTAATCGGGGTGAGCTTCAGATGTTACTCTCCCAGTTTTCCCCTGTTGGTGCATGGTTACAGGAACAAAAATTACACTCTGCTGTTATCTCTCCCATCTCAGGGTATAATTTATTGTATTCTTCAGATCGTTTTCCTGATGGGACCTTTAATGAAAGTGCCCTTCTTCTATGCACTGATATTCCGTACCATCAGCTATTCGTTCGTACTTCGCTGCATTACACAGCAGCCCGTATTGCATAGGTGGTATACGCTCTGTTCTTTGCATCTCTCTCCTTCTCGGGCATTATCTGTTCCGGATGTTGCCTTTCTTGTTTCGTCATTACCGCCACCGCTTCTGTTACTTGGCGATTTTAATGCCCATCATTTCCTCTGGGGGGTCTCACTGTGATTCCCGTGGCATTCAGTTAGAGGCTTTTCTTGCCACCCACCCCCTCCATGTTTTAAATACAGGTACTCTCACCCATTTTGATCCTCGGACTCACACTCTCTCTTGCATCCATCTCTCAGTCTGCTCTTCCTCCGCCGCATTAGACTTCACCTGGTCTGTTCTCCCGGATTTACATGACAGCGATCATTCCCAATCATTCTTACTTCCCCTTCATATTCACCACCTCTTCGTATCCCACTCTGGCAATTTGATCAGGCAAATTGGAACCTTTACTCACAACTAACTGTTTTTAGTGAGGTTCCTTCTTCGTCCTCCATTGATGACCTTTTACACCTCTTCTCGTCCTCCGTTTTAACCGCAGCTTCTCATTCTATACCCCAAACTTCGGGCAGGCATTCTCAGAAATGCGTGCCTTGGTGGTCTCCTGCTTGTGCTCGTGCAGCACGTTTGAAACGCGCTGCATGGAGCAGGTACCGGTACAATAGAACCACGGAGAGACTTCTTGATTTTAAGCAGAAGCGTGCGATCGCTCGCCGTGTCATCCGTGACGCTAAACGCACTTGCTGGCGAGATTGTCTCCACCATCACCTCTGCTTCCTCTATGATTGCAGTCTGGAAAAAAGTACGAAAACTGAGTGGTAAATATTCTCCTGACCCGGCTCCTGTTCTGCGGGTTGCCGGTGTTGATATAGCAAACCCACTAGATGTTGCCAATGAAATTGGCAATCATCTGGTCCGTATTTCTCAGGGGCTCCATCTATGCCCCTCGTTTCTTTCCTAAAAGTCTGCCAGAGAGTTAGCACCCTTGGACTTTTCTTCTCTCAGAGAAGGACAGTATAATGTGCCTTTTACACTTCAAGAACTGGAGGCAACACTCTCAGCCTGCCGATCATCAACAGGTGGGCCCGAGGACAATCATATTCGTATGCTACAGCATTTACATCAGTCAGCCCTTGCAGTCCTATTATGCCTTTTCAATCTTATTTGGTCACAAGGAGTTCTTCCACAGCTGTGGAAATCTGCCATTGTTCTCTCTTTCCGCAAACCAGGCACTACTCTTACCAGTGCAGTTTGCAAAGTGATGGAACGCATGGTAAATAGACGTTTAGTGTGGTATTTAGAGACACACAACAGTCTCTCCACTCGTAAATATGGCTTTTGTAAGGGACGTTCTACCACAGACCCCTTACTACGCTTGGATACGTATGTTCGTAATGCCTTTGCGAATAACCACTCAGTTATTGCCATATTTTTTGACCTTGAGAAGGCATATGATACAACTTGGAGGTATAATATTTTGGCCCAAGCCCACTCCTTAGGCCTCCGAGGCAATCTACCATCCTTCCTTAAGAACTTTTTAACTGACAGGCATTTCCGTGTTCGGGTTAATAATGTGCTCTCCCCGGACTTTATCCAAGCTGAAGGTGTCCCCCAGGGATGTGTTCTGAGCACATCACTTTTTCTCCTTGCTATAAATGATTTGGCCTCTAGTCTTCCATCAAATATTTGGTCATCACTCTGTTGATGACTTCGCTATTGCCTGTGCAGGCGCTGACTGTCACCTCATTACAGTTTCTCTCCAACATGCGGTCGACCGTGTTTCCAATTGGGCCACCACACATGGGTTTAAATTTTCCAGCACCAAAACAAACCAAATTATTTTCACTAGACGCTCTGTCATCTCCGATCATCCTTTGTACCTCTATGGCTCCCGTATCCCTGAACGTGATACAGTCAGGTTTCTGGGCCTTCTCTTTGACCGTAGGTTATCCTGGAAACCTCACATTACCTCTCTGAAGGCAACTTGTCACAGCCGGCTGAACCTTCTTAAAACCCTTGCTCATCTTTCATTGGGAGCTGATCGTCGAACTCTCCTTCGCCTACATTCCACTCTCAATTTATCGAAACTCGATTATGGTGACCAGATCTATTCAGCGGCCTCTCCTGCTACTCTCTCTAGCCTTAACCCCATTCATCACCAAGGATTACGTTTATGCCTTGGTGCTTTTCGCTCTTTCCCTGTCGAGAGCCGCTATGCAGAAGCGAACGTTCCATCCTTATCCGATCGCCGTGATGCCCATTGCCTTCGCTACTATGTACGCTCTCATGATCTCCGCAATCCTTCCATTTATAGAATGGTCACTGATATTAGTAGACATTCTTTATTTGTTCGCCGCCCCTGTTTACTGCATCCCTTCTCTCTTCGCCTACATTCGTTCGTGTCTTCTCTTCAATTACCACCTTTCTATGTTCATGTAGCATCTCACTTTTCCCTACCCCCCTGGGAAGTTCCAGCTGTTCGAGTCTGTTCTTTCTCTCTCCCTTGCTCAAAAGCCCAACTGCCTATGGTCGCTTCCCATCTCTTTTTCTTGACCACTTCCACTCTCATTCTCATGCCATTGCAGTGTACACAGATGGCTCTAAGTCTTCTGATGGCGTAGGATTTGCAGCAGTGTTTCCGGACAGCGTCGTACGAGGGCATTTACTATCTTCGGCTAGTATTTTTACTGCTGAATTGTATGCCATTCTTGCAGCACTTATCCGTATTGCATCCATGCCTGTGTCATCATTTGTGGTTGCCTCAGACACTCTTAGTGCTTTACAGGCTATACAGAAATTTGATACACCTCACCCCTTAGTCCTCCGTATCCAACTTTGGCTACGCCGCATCTTTACCAAGCATGAAGATATTGTTTTTTGTTGGGTCCCTGGTCATGTTGACGTACAGGGCAATGACCAGGCAGACACTGCTGCGCGGTCAGCAGTACATGACCTACCAGTTTCATATAGAGGTATTCCATTTACGGACTATTTTTCTGCAATATCTTCCCACCTTCACACCCGTTGGGAACAACGTTGGTCTACTATGCTCGGTAACAAACTTCAATCTATTAAACCGAATATAGGTTACTGGCCGTCTTCTTGTCACCAGTGTCGAGGTTGGGAGTCCACTCTCTCCCGTCTTCGCATTGGCCATACTCGTCTTACTCATGGATATCTCATGGAGAGGCGCCCTGCTCCTATCTGTGAGAATTATCAGGCTCCATTATCAACCAACCACATTCTGTTGGACTGCCCACTTTATCAACGAGCACGCAGAATTTACCTCCAACGTCGTCTTCGCTCCGCTGCTCTCTCTTAACCTTCCCTTCTCGCTGGTGGACCCACCTTTCATCCGGACTCTCTCATTGACTTTTTGACAACAACTGACTTTACAAACTCTGATGCCTTCGGCCCTTTCTACCTCAATCTCTTGCTACCCTCTACCCCCGCACTATCCCCTGCCCCACTGTTTTCTGTAACCTAATGATCATCCCTTACCCCTTCTGCCGCCCAGTACCCTCGCTTCCTTCCCTACCCTGCAACGCTGTATAGCCCTTGTGTCTTAGCGCTTCTTTTTGATTATAATAATAATTTACTCTGTCTTCAACATTCAACATATAAAATTATTGTAATTCATCCTGGCCTATATGTTCTCTTGGACCCAGGTCCAGCATGAATCTTACCATTTTGTTCTGGATGATTTGCAGTCTATCTTCCAGTTTTTTTGTTAAGGCAGAGTACCACGAAGAGCAAGCGTTAGTCCATATGACATTGTATAAGGGCTAGACATAGGGTTCTCCGAGCCTCAGTAGGTAGACACTGTGCTTGTCTGTAGAGGAACTTTAGTCGGGCATTCGCTTTCTTTACTACACTGTTCCCTATCAGTTCTCCTAACATGCATGGGTCAAAGGGGATTCCCAGATATTTTAATGAGGAAACTGAAGTGGTGGGTTCCCCCATTACACTGGACATTAAAATTATTTACCCTTCTCAGTTTGTTTCGTGCCAGAGTATGGTTTCCGTTTTCCCGCGATGTAAGGATAGTTTGTCTACTGTGTCGGCCTCCTGCCAAACTAGTGGTTAAATTGTTAATCTGCCGGCCTGCAGTTCCACGGGTACGTCATCAAACCCAATGTGGGGACTGCTGAGCCGGCTTTAAAAACAGTATTTACCAGACCACCTTACGGTATACATCTACTGGTAGTAGAAAGTATTCACCTGACCACCTTATGGTGTATATCTACTGGTCTTAGAAGCAGTATTCACCTGACCACCTTACAGTATACATCTACTGGCAGTAGAGAGTATCAACCAGACCATCTTACGGTATACATCTACTGGCCTTGTAGAGAGTATTCACCAAACTACCTCACGGAGTACATTTGAAAGTGATGTCTACGGACTCACTGCTGACTTCAGTCAGCTGCGGTCTCCTGGCTGTAGTTACTTGTCACTCGGATTCCTGCGGACTTCAGTTACCTTAGGGCTTCGCTTAGTCTGCTGGCTTCAGTTATTGTGGGCCTCAGGACTTGGTTGCCTGTGGGCCTCTGGTTGTAGTTTTACTGGCCAGTTTTGTGGACTTTGACCTGAGGGCCTTGGTGAACTTTTCTGACCTCCTGCTGATCTAAGGGAGTGTAGTGTTTGGCTGTCCTGAAGAGAAAGACGCTATGCGGGTGACAAAGCCGAGAAAGTGTTATAACAGAGATAAGAGTGTCGTGTGACACGGTAGAGAGCGTTATATTACTGAGACAGGAGTGTAGTATAACTCCGTGTAACTAGTGTAGTATGACTGAGTGTGACACAGTAGTGTCAAGAACGTTGTACCCATGTGTGTGGTAGGGTCATGACTTGATTGAATTATTATTTTAGGATTTATATATATATATATATATATATATATATATATTATATATATGCAATAAGATCACAGTAAACAGGTGATTTCAGAATATGCAAAACAACCACTCTGAAAGAATAGAGAAATTCCAAGCGCTTTCGTGACTACTCACATTATCAAGGAACTATGAAAGTAAAGCATCCAAGGAAGCTATATAAGGGGTCTGGTCGGCACCTCTCTATCAGATCCCACAACGGTTTAAACACGTGACGCGCGGCGAGCCAACTTGGAAAGGTCCTTGGCACAACTCACCCCACAAACTATTCTACCCAAAAAATAAGAAATTTTAAAGATTATTTGTCCAGTGTATTATTAAATTCTTCCCAAATTCTATTAATTATAAATGGATCTAATTTATATAAACCAAAGGAAATATTCATATTATTGTCAAAACTGCTTTTTATGAAACAAGATTCAATTGTATTCCTGTCGACCATGGACTTGCTTGATACTACTTTCTCAACTTTTTGAAAATCAATTGGATGGTTAAAATCTCTTACATGAATAAATAGAGCATTGGAATCTTGTCCAGTTCTAATGCTATATTTATGTTGTTTTAATCTTAGTTCGAGATTTTTACCAGTTTGACCGTAATAAACTTTATCGCAAATTTTACAAGGAATCTTAGACACATCCATCAGCATTTTGGGGGGAATTCTTTATCAAAAGTTTTTTTACTGTATCGAGATTTTTGAATACAACTTTAATATTAAAAGTCTTAAGAAGAGAAGGCATATCAACCAAGTTTTCATGGTAAGGGAGAACCAACATATTTTTATTTGAATAAGGCTGGTTGTCCCTTTTTGGATTGTAAAAAGTATTTCTGGCAACTTTAAAAGATTTATCAATTACATTTCTTGGGTATTTTAAATCATTACCTATTTCATAAATTTTGGATATTTCCTCATCTATGAACTCAGGACTACAAATTCGTAAAGCTCTCAGAAACATTGATGAGAAAACAGACAGTTTGACTCTATCTTGATGCGAGGAATAATAGTGGACATAGGAACAGTTATTAGTAGGTTTTCTGTAAATTTTAAATTTGAATTCATGATTACCCTTAATAATTAAAACATCTAGAAAAGGCAATGAGTTATTTTCTTCAAACTCAACAGTAAAGTTTATTGAATGGGCTAAGCTATTTAATTTTCCAAGGAAATGGTGTATATCTACATTTTTGGGCATAAGACACAAAATATCAACATATCTGAACCATTTAGCTCTATTAGGAGGATTGTGTTAAGTAACCTTGTTTCAAAAAATTCCATGTATAGGTTACTAAGAACAGGTGAAAGAGGATTTCCCATTGCCATACCAAACTTCTGAGTGTAAAATTTATCATTAAATACAAATTTTGCATCAACAATGCAAAGTTTAATAAGTTTAATGATAGTAGGAACTGGCAATGGTAAATCATAGTTAACGAGTTCTTCAGATAAGAAACTTAATAAATCATCAACAGGAACTTTCGTAAACAAGGAAGTAACATCAAAACTAACCATGTTAAAATCATTTAGGTCAGTCAAGGAGCTAATTTATCAACCAAGTCTATGTTGTTTTTAACATTAAAGTTAGAAATTTTGCCAACAATAGGGCTCAAAATATCAACAAGCCATTTGGATAATTTATATGAAACTGACCCTATGGAGCTAATAATTGGTCTGACTGGATTCCCTGGTTTGTGTGTTTTTATTAGTCCATACATGTAAGGCAAAGATGGATTAGTGGAAGTAAATTGTTTGACTAATTCATCTTTGCCTTTCAGTAGAAGTTTTATTGTTTTATTGAAATTGCTGTTAACGGTTTCTAGGGGATTTTTCCTAAATTTAGAATAGGTTTCAGTATCATCTAAGAGATTATTCATTTTTTCTTGGTAATCATTTTCTTTCATAATTACTATTGCATTTATTTTGTCTGCTTTAGTAAGGCGCAAATTTTTATTGTTATAAAGTGTATCATAAGACTTAAAGAATCTGAGGGCAATTGGGAATGTTTGGTTTTAACATAGAGCTATATACCATTCCTTTACTAATATTAATTTCATCAGAAGATAAATCAGAAAATTTTTCAAAGTTACAAAAGGCTTTTGCAATTTCAACATTATTAAGTTTTTTTTGAAGTTGCAAAACTTAAGCCAAAACCTAGAGCAGCAGTTGTATGTTTGTCTAATTTTTTTTTTTTTTTTTTCCATCTGATAAGTTAATTACAAAATTGTTATTAGCATGCTTTGTCCAATCACTATTTTCAATTAAAATGTCTAATTTTCTTTGTAGTTTGCTCTTGAGTTCATTACAAATTCTTCTGAGTTTATTATAGCAATGATCCAACATACTGTGTTTCCATTCTGATGGAATGGCCTGATTAAAAGAGTATTTTTTGTTTCTCAATATTTTGAATGCTTCCTTCTCCTGTATTTTAGTTATTTCAATGTTTCTGAAGAATAATTCTCATAAAATCATCAAAAGGACGATCTCTCATGTCAAGGAGTCTATTGGGTAAAAGACTTGGGCAGAACTTGTTCATTTAAACAATTTTTTAAGAAATTAAGTCGAATTTTTAACTTGTGGGACTTGATCAGTGCAGAAGAAAACTTTATATAAATTAGATCCATTTATAATTAATAGAATTTGGGAAGAATTTAATAATACACTGGACAAATAATCTTTAAAATTTCTTATTTCTTGGGTAGAATAGTTTGTGGGGTGAGTTGTGCCAAGGACCTTTCCAAGTTGGGTCGACTACTCACATTATCAAGGAACTATGAAAGTAAAGCATCCAAGGAAGCTATATAAGGGGTCTGGTCGGCACCTCACTATCAGATCCCACAACGGTTTAAACACCTGACGCGCGCCGACCCAACTTGGAAAGGTCCTTGGCACAACTCACCCCACAAACTATTCTACCCAAGAAATAAGAAATTTTAAAGATTATTTGTCCAGTGTATTATTAAATTCTTCCCAAATTCTATTAATTATAAATGGATCTAATTTATATAAAGTTTTCTTCTGCACTGATCAAGTCCCACAAGTTAAAAATTCGACTTAATTTCTTAAAAAATTGTTTAAATGAACAAGTTCTGCCCAAGTCTTTTACCCAATAGACTCCTTGACATGAGAGATCGTCCTTTTGATGATTTTATGAGAATTATTCTTCAGAAACATTGAAATAACTAAAATACAGGAGAAGGAAGCATTCAAAATATTGAGAAACAAAAAATACTCTTTTAATCAGGCCATTCCATCAGAATGGAAACACAGTATGTTGGATCATTGCTATAATAAACTCAGAAGAATTTGTAATGAACTCAAGAGCAAACTACAAAGAAAATTAGACATTTTAATTGAAAATAGTGATTGGACAAAGCATGCTAATAACAATTTTGTAATTAACTTATCAGATGGAAAAAAAAAAAAAAAAAATTAGACAAACATACAACTGCTGCTCTAGGTTTTGGCTTAAGTTTTGCAACTTCAAAAAAACTTAATGTTGAAATTGCAAAAGCCTTTTGTAACTTTGAAAAATTTTCTGATTTATCTTCTGATGAAATTAATATTAGTAAAGGAATGGTATATAGCTCTGTTAAAACCAAACATTCCCAATTGCCCTCAAAGATTCTTTAAGTCTTATGATACACTTAATAACAATAAAAATTTGCGCCTTACTAAAGCAGACAAAATAAATGCAATAGTAATTATGAAAGAAAATGATTACTAAGAAAAAACGAATAATCTCTTAGATGATACTGAAACCTATTCTAAACTTAGGAAAAATCCCCTAGAAACCGTTAACAGCAATTTCAATAAAACAATAAAACTTCTACTGAAAGGCAAAGATGAATTAGTCAAACAATTTACTTCCACTAATCCATCTTTGCCTTACATGTATGGACTAATAAAAACACACAAACCAGGGAATCCAGTCAGACCAATTATTAGCTCCATAGGGTCAGTTTCATATAAATTATCCAAATGGCTTGTTGATATTTTGAGCCCTATTGTTGGCAAAATTTCTAACTTTAATGTTAAAAACAACATAGACTTGGTTGATAAATTAAGCTCCTTGACTGACCTAAATGATTTTAACATGGTTAGTTTTGATGTTACTTCCTTGTTTACGAAAGTTCCTGTTGATGATTTAAAAGGACATAAGTTTCTTATCTGAAGAACTCGTTAACTATGATTTACCATTGCCAGTTCCTACTATCATTAAACTTATTAAACTTTGCATTGTTGATGCAAAATTTGTATTTAATGATAAATTTTACACTCAGAAGTTTGGTATGGCAATGGGAAATCCTCTTTCACCTGTTCTTAGTAACCTATACATGGAATTTTTTGAAACAAGGTTACTTAACACAATCCTCCCTAATAGAGCTAAATGGTTCAGATATGTTGATATTTTGTGTCTTATGCCCAAAAATGTAGATATACACCATTTCCTTGGAAAATTAAATAGCTTAGCCCATTCAATAAACTTTACTGTTGAGTTTGAAGAAAATAACTCATTGCCTTTTCTAGATGTTTTAATTATTAAGGGTAATCATGAATTCAAATTTAAAATTTACAGAAAACCTACTAATAACTGTTCCTATGTCCACTATTATTCCTCGCATCAAGATAGTCAAACTGTCTGTTTTCTCATCAATGTTTCTGAGAGCTTTACGAATTTGTAGTCCTGAGTTCATAGATGAGGAAATATCCAAATTTATGAAATAGGTAATGATTTAAAATACCCAAGAAATGTAATTGATAAATCTTTTAAAGTTGCCAGAAATACTTTTTACAATCCAAAAAAGGACAACCAGCCTTATTCAAATAAAAATATGTTGGTTCTCCCTTACCATGAAAACTTGGTTGATATGCCTTCTCTTCTTAAGACTTTTAATATTAAAGTTGTATTCAAAAATCTCGATACAGTAAAAAAACTTTTGATAAAGAATTCCCCCAAAATGCTGATGGATGTGTCTATAAGATTCCTTGTAAAATTTGCGATAAAGTTTATTACGGTCAAACTGGTAAAAATCTCGAACTAAGATTAAAACAACATAAATATAGCATTAGAACTGGACAAGATTCCAATGCTCTATTTATTCATGTAAGAGATTTTAACCATCCAATTGATTTTCAAAAAGTTGAGAAAGTAGTATCAAGCAAGTCCATGGTCGACAGGAATATAATTGAATCTTGTTTCATAAAAAGCAGTTTTGACAATAATATGAATATTTCCTTTGGTTTATATAAATTAGATCCATTTATAATTAATAGAATTTGGGAAGAATTTAATAATACACTGGACAAATAATCTTTAAAATTTCTTATTTCTTGGGTAGAATAGTTTGTGGGGTGAGTTGTGCCAAGGACCTTTCCAAGTTGGCTCGCCGCGCGTCACGTGTTTAAACCGTTGTGGGATCTGATAGTGAGGTGCCGACCAGACCCCTTATATAGCTTCCTTGGATGCTTTACTTTCATAGTTCCTTGATAATGTGAGTAGTCACGAAAGCGCTTGGAATTTCTCTATTCTTTCAGAGTGGTTGTTTTGCATATATATATATATATTATATATATATATATATATATATATATATATATATATATATTATATATATATATATATTTGTACAAAGATGGTAATTATAATTTATTATTGTAACATGTATATATGTGTACCAAAGATAATAGATTTTTATCAGATGTTAATATATTAAAGATTGTTTATTATTATAGAATTCCTCTAGACCGAAAATTGTTTTTTATATGATAGTAAAGATGATAAATTGTTTTTAGTATCCCGAACTCTTACTTTACGACACTAGTATCAGGCCAACTAGTGTTTTTGTAATATCTACTAACCATTTGCTGGAGGACTCCAGCTCTAGTGTTACTGCATTAGCTACATCTTGTGGGTGTTTACACGACACTAACAGAGCACTGTCATCCGCATACAGTAAGAGTTTGCACTTGACACTGATGGGCATGTCGTTTACATAATATGGGAATAATAAGGGACCCAGAATAGTACCTAGGAGAACCCCACATGCTATCGGCAGGGGTTCTGTTTCTGTTTTGTTTATTTTTGGCAATGTTTCCTATTGCTAAGATAGGACTTCAACCAGTCTACGGAACCTACGCCGATAGCTTGAAAATTCTTACATAATATATTGTGGTTGACAGTATCTAAGGCCTTTTGCAAGTCTAAGGTTACCATTCCTATGAGGTTCCCTATCGACATCCGGTTCTCGTGTAATCCATCAGATTAAGTAGGGAGGTGTCGGTTGAGTAAGACCTCCTAAAGCCTTATTGGTAACTATGGAGAATATTGTCCTTAAGATACTTAACTACTTGACAATACACCGCCCTCTTTAGAATTTTGAATATTACTGAGTATACTAACAGACCTACTATTTTTCTTGAAGATACGGGTAACTCTGGCCTCCTTGAACCCCTCTGGTACGGTATTATTAGTGATGGACAAATTTATTATGTGAGCAATGGGGATTGGCAATTCAGAGGCACCATCTTTTAGGAACTTAGACGGGATGTATCTGGGCCGGTGCTCTTAGTTGGGTTTAACCTGCTTAGTTCTTTTTGCACGAAGTCATGAGATACACTTACTAGTTGACAACTGTTTGGGGTTACCCCTTTATTGGTATAGTATGTTTTAACATCTTGGTCTGTATTAAAGGTATTTAATGCAGCTGGTAGTTTACTTACTAGTGTTGATGCGACAGTTGTTTAGTATGAATTAAAACAATTTGCCACTTTAGTTGTTTCGTGGCATACCTCGTTATAGATATTTAGTACTGTTAGATCTATCTACTGGTCCATGGCTATTTCCAAACTGTTTTAGTTGTTGCCAGAGCTTTCTGGGGTTATTCTTGTACTCTTAGATTTTTGCGCAATAGTGCCTTGCCTTTGCTCCTTTTATAAGCCTCTGCACTCTGTTCCTCACTATCTGGAATTAATTTAGCGCTGCAATATCCTGTCTGTTTTCCTTTATTTGCCTGAATTTCATATCTAATATCTCAGTAGTCATCCAGGGCTCGGTTCTCCGTTTAATCCTAATCTCTGTAACTGGTGCAATATTATCAAGGATGGTAGTGAACATTTTGAATTTTTCCCAGGCATCATTTACGTCCGTGCAACTTATCACTGTCCTATCACGATTGTGTAGCCTATTTACCAGTGTTTCTTTACTGTAGTTTCTAGTTGACCTCATTTTTATTGTCCTGTTTAGGCCTATCCGTTCCCTAGTGATTTTCCTGGTGCAGTAAATGATGAAATGATCACTAAGGCCTGTGGTAATGACATCTGACTAATGTTCTCAGAACAGTTACAGATTGTGTGGTCAATTAGGGTGGCTGAGAACTGTGCGATCCGGGCTCGTGTATTAATTAGTCGAGTGTAACTATTTAAACCTAGAATTTGCATATAACTTTTACTTAGACCGTTATTTTGCTGTTGAAAACAGATATTGAAGTCGCCCCGTATTACTGTCTTGCAATTGTTTTCAAGTCCGGACAAGACTAGAAAAGTCCTCTTAAGAACTGGTCATGGGTAGGGGGGCGGTAACTAGTCCCTACTAAGATGGATTTGGTCTTGTACTGTAACCTTCTAGTTTGACCTCGTCAGTCGCCATATCATCCAACCAGGATTCAGAGATGGATATAACTGCCGCCCTAGTTCTGTTAGCTGGGATCCTAATCTCTGCCAGTTTTGGAAAGTGATCTAGCGTTGACATGAATAAAGTGAAGACCTGTTTTCATAAAACAATCAAAATCGTCAATATATGACAGTCATTTGTATTAAAATTAGGTAGATCAATATCATCATTACTAAAGGGTAACGGTGCCAAAGTGAATTTGTTAAAATTAAAATGAAATCTGGCACCATTACCATAATCGCGCACCCATAATGCACCCATCCCTTACACAATTTACGTAAGATATATTTACTGTTCTTTCATACCTTAGTATAGTGTACACATATGTCTGGTGATGTTTGACAGAATAAGAATGGTTCTATAGTCTCGCATTGACTTATGTATGCATTACATATAGTTAAGGTTATCACAGTCACTTATCTGCCTGTTCTGCGCCTGTACCATAGTTTGAGGTCCTGGATTAGTTTGGATATCGTCACCTAATAGCGCCACTATAAGAGCTGCGCACCATTGTTTGGGTATGCGGTGTTGCCATACCTTGCGGTGATAGTTACATTTGCGTTTCTGGTAGGTTGGCAACTGTTGGGCTTTCACTGTCCAGGGTGCTATTACCCCATTCGCCTTTTCCAGTCCATGACTGATTTCCTTCTTCAGATAATTGCAGGATAAAGCTTGTACCGCTCTAACGCCGACCATATTCACTCTTCATTTTTTTTTATCACTTCACAAGAAAAACTTTTCTTTTTTAAAAAAGAGAGACCACTGATCGCTATCAGACCTAGCAGTGGCCTAGTAGCTGCTCTAGCAATCACCACTGATTACTAGTAGATTTCCTGTTATCTTCACAAACCCCCTTCACTCCTCACTTCACAGTCCGGCTTCACCTATCACACTTCTAGCTCATTTCCATCCTGGCAGGATAATAGTTTTAATCAATGGTGCTATCCGCCCAAAGCCTCATCAGTCCCATTTAGCGGAGCTGCATCGTGTTGACTGGTCCTGACCGTGGAGTTGATATTTCAGCCATTTTCAAAAGCACTGAGAGAAAAAACAGCCACTGCAACCTGACAGATTCCTTGAAGTTTTGTTGTTATATTTGGCGTTTTCTCCTGTTTCCATCCCAGTGTGCACTGGTCATTTGATATGGAAGTCAGCTACTGGAAAAAAAAAAACATTCTTGGTTGTTTAACTACTCACTTCCCGCGATTTGGCACTGAGGGAAAGAACCGCCCCACCGCTACAACCTGAGTTTCCTTGAAGTTTGTTTTGTAGATGTGGCGGCTTCTCCTGTGTTTCTCTTCCATTAACGCTGGTGCAGTTCATATGATGGTCAGCTACTGTCAGTATAGAGAACGTCGCTTGGCTAGTTGTACGTCTGGTACTAGCTGGTGTTTGACTACAAAATACCTGGTAAGCATCTCACTAGTTGATGTTGTATCAAGTAGTGTTCCACAGGGATCAGTTTTAGGCCCGTTGTCTATATGTATCAATGACCTTGACGAGGGAATTACTATTGATATGAGCATATTCGCTGATGACACAGATAGGTTAGATAATTGATTCAAACGTAGATGTCGCGGAACATCAGAGAAGTGACGGATGCAGTTCTGTGTAGATAAGTGCAGAGTTCTGAAGCTCGGGAATGTCCATGACCATAGGACTTAAAAGCTAAATAATGAAGAACTTAGCTATACAGATTGCGAAACGGACTTGTGGGTTATGGTTAGCAGCAACCTTTAAACCAAGACAGCAATGCCTAGATGCACATAATAAGGCAAACAGATTACTGGGATTTATATCAAGAAGTGTAAGCAACAGAAGTTCCGCGGTTATACTACAGCTTTATTTATTATTAGTAAGGCCTCACCTAGATTACGCAGCTCAGTTCTGGTCCCCCTATTACAGAATGGATATAAATCCATTAGAAAGTATTCAGCGAAGAATGACAAAATTAATACGTATCATTAGAAATCTTCCGTATGAAGAATGAGGGAAGACATGATCGAAGTGTATAAGTGGAAGATGGGTGTTAATAAAGGGAATATAAATAGAATGCTTGTTGGCCGCCCCTGTTTACTCTGACAATTTTCTCTTCGTCTTCATTTGCTCTTTGACATATAGCATCTAACTTTTCTCTTCTGTATTGGGAGGTTCCGACAGTTCATATCCACTGCCGTGCACGAAAGCTCAAATACCTTAAGTGGCTTCACGCTTCCTTTTTCTTAAGCATTTCCGGTCTTGTTCACTGGCTGTTGCAGTTTACGCTGATGGTTCTAAATCCTTTGATGGTGTCTGGTTTCCAGCAGTGTTCCCGTACAGCATTTTACAAGGTCATTTATTATACTCAGCTAGCATCTTCACAGCTGAACTGTATGCAATTTCATAGCTAATATCCGTACTGCATCCAGGCCTACCTCATCGTCTGTGGCACTCGAACTCCTTTAATGCTTTGCAAACTTTAAAAAATTTAATTCGCCTCTTCCCCCTCATCCTCTATTGGTTGTGCCGCATTTCTAGCAAAAACAATCGTTTTCTGCTGGGTCCTTAAGCATTTTGATGTACAGGGCAACGAGCAGGCAGACTGCTGCGCGATCTGTGGTACACGACCTTCCAGTTTCATTAAAGGTATTCATTCTCAGATTATTTTGCTGTAATCTCTAGCCACCTTCGCAACCGTTGGAGATAACGTTCGTCTGAATTGATTCATAACAAATTACACTCTGTTTGACAGAGTTGAGGATCCTAGTCTTCTTATCATCGATGTCTTGGATGGGAGATAATGCTTTCCAATCTTCGCATCAAACACACACGTCTCACTCATGGGTATCTCACGGAGAGGCGCCCAATTTCAATCTCTCCAGTTCAGTTTGCAATATTCTGTCCAGTCCGCCAGCGAGTAACAGATTAATTACACAACCTTTGATGATATTTCCTTTAGCACTCCTCACAGCCCTTTCTAACTCTACGTCTGTTTTCCCTCTCTACCCTCAATAGTCTGTAAACAAGCAAGCACTCCCTGAACTGCAGCACTGTATGACCATTGTTGGTATAGCGCTTGGTTTTGATAATTTACGAGAAAATCACATCGACAAAATTTGTGTTTCTTCAGATAATATTTGTGGATGACCCTAAATGGATGAGGTTACCACAGGCGGGAGTATCATGGCTGATCAGGCCACTCACTGTTACCCACTTGTTAGAGGAATATTCCTGCGGTGCTTTCCACTGTACACATAAATTAGAGCAACCCAGCGTCCGGCATTGTAGTTGAGGACTTTGATGTTACCCACCGTCTGCAGAGCCTCTTGGAATTCTTCATCTGAGTCCGAAGTTGGCGAATCTTTAAGCTGGAGCACTCGGTTGATCTCTAGGGAATAAAAGGACACAATGTCGTGACTGGAACAATATACAGATAACCATTAATGGTCCGAGTCGAACCGAAACGTAGTAATAAATTACATTCTCTAATGTACGGGTTGTGTATTGATCTTTAGGTTCCTGAGAAGTTTGACTAATTTAATCTTGGCCAAGAAATCCAACGTTGGAATGGGTCCTTGTGAAAGGCTCACACGTTTCGATTAGTCGTAGTCTCCACTTTCAGTTGCCTTCAAAATTGTCTTTTTGTCAGCAGAAACGGAAGAATCAAACGACGCCAATCCCATTTCCTCGGACGAGTACCATATGCTTGATTCGAGGGACGGGAATTTTACAGGCTTTTTTTTTTCATTTTGGTACTAACGAAGCTTTAAAGGAGCAGTAGAGTCTTGAATGTTCTGCTGCAGTGATCGGAGCTGTGATCCAGTCTTTCAGGTTGATGGCCACTACGAAACACCTTTCAGGTTTGTGTTTGCAGTGACCAGTGAGATTCTTTCGTTACTTCTATAACATCAACATCTTCAGGTAATGCAAAACTTTTTCCATCCATCACGCTTGCTGCTACGCTCCTGGATACTTGAAATAGTATCCAAGAATCTTTTTCTTAATAGTCATCTCGGTATTTTTCTGATTCCAGAACCTTGTGTACAAAATGAATTACTTCGTCAGCTTTGCGATGACCAACATAATTTCTTCGTTCTCCAGACAAGTAGCAAAGTTAAACTGGTCACTGAAATTCTTGAATACGAAAATATCAGGGGCTGATACTAAGCCCTGATGACCCCCAGTCATCGTCACTTCCATTACATGGTGGCGGCTAACAAAATGAAGGAGGATCCTTCCCGATCAGTGTTCAAGGCAAACATATGCACCTGAGAATCGCGTCCAGTGTCTGAGACAGTCGTATCGAAACACATTTCAATGACTGTCATTTCTTATTCTTTAAGAAGCTGGGCTCGCTCTTCACGTTCCAAGCAGTCGATATTGCCCACTGGCATTAATGACAATGAATAAGAGTAGGTCTACTTGTTTGGCTGAATTCAGATCTAGAATGAGTTTTCCGTCCCAGTGAGCAATAGATGAAACCTTCTCAACTTCACCCTTCAGTGCTGCTCCTAAGTAGCTCCGGTGATGCCTCGGTGTTGTTTGATGGAGGAACGCCATAATGTTAAGTTCTCATAGGTAATGGCCAAAGCTATGCCATTTCTGTGATGACATGCGTTGTCATTCAGTCACTCAGTTTTGAAAGGTCGAATGCTGCGTCAACGTCGGCGATCACATTCTTGATTCTCTTCTTCGCCCTCTTTTGGTGGACTATCACCACTTCCACATGCTCGTGTTTCCTTCTCGCGGATTCTGAAGCAGAAAAATCTTTGGAAGAAAAAGATGCCAGTTCTTTTGTCCGTGAATATAAGGAAGCCTTACTTACCATCATCTTGCAGTTCGCACTCTGCAGTCATCTCTCCTTTTCTGTTTTCTTATAGACGGATGCCATGTTACCTTGTCTAACCAGTTCCCGCTGAGCCAGCAAGATACCTCGTTCTTCATGGTAGAAAGAACACTCGCTCTGACCGAGTCACTTAGGTTTGCAGGTCCGCTCCTTCTTTTTCTATGCCCGGCTGCTCTTGTTTTTCTCCAAAAGTTTCCAGCCATTAGAGAGCGAGGATCTAGTCACTGGCATTTTCCTTTCTCCTGATCGGAATTCTGGTTTTCTCCCATAAACTCTCAACATCGTCCCGAACCACTTTAGCACTTGTCCTCAACTTCTCTAGATGAATTTTATGGTGCGAGCAGAACGCAGCTTTGAGCTGAGAATTTTCCCCTCAGATTTCCCAAGGACATAAAATCCGTTATTTTTCATCATATCCTTTAATTTCTTCAGAACATAAAAGTATCCTCTGGAAAATATTAGAAACATGATCTGAATAATTTATTTCAAATGAAATATAACTATCTACGATTTTTTTAACATCCCTGGGAGGAAAACATTGTTTTCTTAGCTAAAGTAATAAGCGTCGAATATTCAAAAAGTACAACCGATTGCAAGTTACTGAGTCGGATACTCGGATACCGGATAGCTGAGAACTTACTGTATAAAGTATTATACCAGAAAACCTTTAAACCTCTGGAGTCGCCAATACATATCCGATCGGACTTAAATTTGGCCAATGTTATCTCATGTAGATGAATGGTTCAGAGAACCAACAAGTTGGCAAATTGGACACATGTGCAACACTTGGGTATCTCTATGGTGGGAACGTTTAGCCATACAGTGGCTTCATCAGTCCAAATACAAAGAAGGTTAGTGAAGATTAGAAGATTAAGGTAGTCAGTCACTCTGCTTAGACTAATTACATCAACTCCAGGCTGAGGGACTGATTATCTCCTTCTGATATTCACTATTCTTCTTTGTATTGGACTGATGAAGTCTAATTTATCAATTATCTCATTAAGTGGAAAAAAACGGGAGCAGTAGGTCTCTAAATTTCATTTTTGGACCTCTATAATATGTATAATTTACATTTAACATGAGTACTTTATTAAAAAAATTAGTTTGATCCTAATGGTACAAACATAGGGTCTATACACAACAAATATACAAAAGTAAATAATAAAAGGCCTAACGATACATAAGGGACATTAAGGCTGTCAGATGTTCACTACCAATCGAAAATATTTTACTCCCAATTAAGAGTGCGTAGGGATTAAATTAAAGTTTATCAACTGAGATTTATATCCCTCAACGTGTACATGCACTAATGTTCTCAGAGCTAATACATACGACTGTTATATATATTGTTTTGCTTATACTTCCATACAGGAGTCCAGAGGAAAATTATCTCATTATTAGAATAATGGCTGACAGACAGTAGTGATTCTGCTTATATGGAAATCAGTTACAAGTCGCATTCCACAGGGATCAGTCATTTGGCCACTTGTTTGTTATTTTCAGTGATTATACTGACGAAGGAATAAAAGACACAAAATCTCTAACGACAAAAAAAATAGACTAATAAAATAAAAGTTCATACTAAAACTTGAAAAAAAAAAAAAAATTTAATCGGGTTCAAACGTATAGCGCTTGTGTATCTTACTAAATGAAATGTTCCGATTGTTATTGGATTACGTAGGTATCAATACGGAAATTTTAATAAAAAAGATTGATATTGTTTTATATGTATTTTGGAATGTTCGAGGGTTAGTGATCGCGCAGATATTGAAACACAAATATTTAATGCAAGTGACGTGGATTATAAACTCTACCTGAGATTTATCAGACATATTGTGTTTAATTGTGTGCAACTAATGTGACGTTTTATTGTGGCAACGTTTAACTTTCCAGGAGCTCTGATAAGCTGTTACAGACATTACAGGGGCACAGAGGTTATATGTAGGTAACTAGTGAGATGCATAAGCTTAATCACTGCAGTAGACTGACTGGTCTATGCTATTGGTAGTAGTATTATTAAACCATACCACTGGCGGGGACAGAACCCGCGATCAGAGTCATAAAACTCCAGACCGACGCACTAGCCATTGGGCCAGCTGGCTACAATATTTTATTGTAGCCAGCTACAATATCTTATTGTATCCAGCTGGCCCAGTGGCTAACGCGTCGGTCTGGAGTTTTATGACTCTGATCGCGGGTTCTCTCCCCGTCCGTGGTATGGTTTGTTTGCAATCGTGTCATTACGATTTCGTGAGACAGTAGTATTATTAGTGGTACTGGTAGCAGCAGCGTCGTCATCGTCGTCGTCGAGGTAACTCTTTGTTGCGACGTGATGGCTGGATTTATTGTTTTGGCTGGTTCAAAGTTTTTCAATTTAGTCCTAGTCAGGTCTTTTATGGAATTACTAGTTACGATTACGACCTTGATGTTAGCTTGTGCGTGTACTTTAGCGACGTTCAATGCACCCTGGCTGTAAGAAAGGATTATAACTTTATTAGGAGTGGTGTTAATGATGAAAAATTGAAATGTAGCTCTTAGAAGGTTTTGGTGTATGTATCAGAAATCTTCCCTGTGAGGATAGACTGAGGGCCCTGAATCTGCACTCTCTCTCGAAAGGCGTAGAATTAGGGGGGATATAATCGAGGTGTATAAATGGAAAACAGGAATTAATAAAGGGGATGTAAATAGCGTGCTGAAAATTTCCAGCCAAGACAGGACTCGCAGCAATGGTTTCAAGTTGGAAAAATTCAGATTCAGGAAGGATATAGGAAAGCACTGGTTAGGTAACAGAGTTGTGGATGAGTGGAACAAGCTCCCGAGTACCGTTATTGAGGCTAAATAGGTTAGATAATTACATGAGTGGATGTGGGTGGGTGGGTGTGAGTTGGACCTGACTAGCTTGTGCTGCTAGGTCTGGTGCCGTGCTCCTTGAGTGGAGGTGACCAGACTGGGTGGGTCATTGGGCTTATCCGGGGAGGTGGGTCATTGGTCTAATCCGGGGGGGGGGGACAGACATGGACCTGCTCCGCATGGGTCAGTAGGCCTGTTGCAGTGTTCCTTCTTTCTTATGTTCTTGTACCAAATTTGCAGTCCAGAGTTTCTTGACGAGAAGTATACGTACACCAAACCTTGACCGAGATTCATTTTCCTTCCCTTTTCATTGAAGATTTCAAGAAAAGAGCTCTTCAGAGCATCGATTCTGCACGCACTAACACCATTCATAACAAAATTATAATCCTTCCCATATAAGACCTGACCAGGACTGAGTTGAACAACCTAGAAGCAGTCAATGCAGAGGTTTATACTATCCCCTGTGGAGCCTGTGACATCGGCGAAACAGAAAGAAGCCTAGATATGTATATGTCTCGTTGAACATATTGCATACAGGAGCGATAAGGTGAGCAACTCAGGTGTATAATATTGGATTTTCACTAACCCTCTGATGAAATTTAACGATGCCTGCCTTGTGATTAAAGAACAACACCTACTACATCATCATCATCATCATCATCATCATCATCATCATCATCATCATCATCATCATCATCATCATCATCATCATCATCATCATCATATCATCATCATCATCATCATCATCATACATCATCATCATCATCATCATCATCATCATCATCATCATCATCATCATCATCATCATCATCATCATCATCATCATCATCATCATCATCATCATCATCATCATCATCATCATCATCATCATCATCATCCCGTGAGTATGCTTTTACCTCCCTAATTCTTATATATACCTTCTTAATGTCTGTAATTTTGTAACGGCTTGACAAAGCTTCTGGAGAGCGAAACGTTGCCACAATAAAATGTCCCTTTAGTTGCACATGTGTTCTTTTATCTAACATATTGTTGGCAATTCCACCAACATTATTACTGTGCTCAGACTGAGAGATGTTACATACTCGTCTGAGGAGGATTGTATTGTCTGTACCGGCACTAATTCATTTTCAAGTTATTTATCGCTCAAACGTATGTTCCATGGATTATATCGGTTTATTGCTTTCTGAGAAATCTGTCTTTGTCATCATGAAGCCTTTTCTCTTGAAATTAGGATCAAATGTTTGTCTTTTTCTTTGCATAAACTTATCATTGTTACATAAGAACATAAGAAAGGAGGAACATTGCAGCAGGCCTGTTGGCCCATACTAGGCAGGTCCTTTACAATTCATCCCACTAACAAGCATTTGCCCAACCCAATTTTCAATGCCATTAATGCTCTTAAGAGACCACGCTTCCTTATATTATACCATTTTTTCTGTTATGATTTTCTCTAGGTATAGAATAGAAAAATATTCAACAATTGTTTCAGCTTTAAATAATTACACGAGTGAGGCTGGTGCGTATAAGAGATAAGATTTTGTTCGGACTTTTAACCCCGGAGGGTTAGCCACCCAGGATAACCCAAGAAAGACAGTGAGTCATTGAAGGAATGACTGCCTTATTTCCACTGAGGTCCTCAATATTGTCCCCCAGGATGCGACCCACACCAGTCGACAAACACCCAGGTATATACTTGCTTGCTGGCGACCGGGATAACAAGTATAAGGAAACACACCCAAGGGTTCCAGCCTTGCCGGGATCGAACTACGTACACTCAGCGTGTGAAGCGAGAGCGTTGCCTACCACGGGCCTGGTAAGGTCCCACAAGCCATAAGACTATATGCGATCCAGACCAGCGAAATGCATTCCTAGTGATCTGCTGCACAGGTTACGATAGCTTAGTCTTTTGATGGGGGAGGATTTCCTTTTTCTATGGTTGCTGTCTTCATCAAATATTTTTGTTTGTGGCTTTATTAGATAATTATGAAATTGCGTTTTTGTTTGTAGATATCATATCCCATTTCCGTTCCGAAGGTTCCATTGGGAAAAATCTTTGTTCCAGTGACTAACAAAGTCTCATGCTGGTACAGTGTTTGGCACAACCAAATCCATCCACTTAGTTACTTGAAACACACACACACTGTGCTCCAGCCCTGCCGTGAGATATTACAGAACAATATCTCGACATTTCCCTACGAACGTTTCAAGTTATATAGCAATATAGAATCATCCAGAGATCACTTGGAGCGGGCGTTGTGCTGGGTGACAAGAGAAGGCGAGCTGAGTCGCGGATAATAGACAGAGAGAGAGAGAGAGAGAGAGAGAGAGAGAGAGAGAGAGAGAGAGAGAGAGAGAGAGAGAGAGAGAGAGAGAGAGAGAGAGAGAGAGAGAGAGAGAGAGGCAGGCAGGCAGGCAGACAACGAGACACAGAGAGACAGACACACAGAGACAAAGACACAGACTCTGAATGAGTGAATAAACACATAAATAAGTCGGTAAGTAAATATTAAATTAACTATAACTTGTAGGTTTAAGTCACATTCTAGGTTCCAATTAGATCTCTAGGGAAAATCATTCAGTTAAATTCCTTGTGATCATGCAAGGTAAAGCATTTGCATAACTTGAAAGATGGAAAGTTTTCCTCCGTATTTTTCTCAAATATAAGAATGAACTGGCTTAAGGATAGTTAGATCCTCGTCTTGAGTATCCGACCACTCGAGGTTGACACTCATCCATCTTTTGGCCCCTAATTACGTCTACTTGTACCAGAGTGGCAAAAATACAAATTAATTACAGTCAAATATAATGCCCTGGTCATAATTTAAAAATATATTACAAAATGATGAGTGCGGTACCTATAAAAAAAATATTTTTTTATATAGCAGTACTTGTGCTGAAGTAAAAGATGCTGTGTTATATATGAGACGCGAGTTACATAGTCAACGTGTTTTCTGTGTAAATATTATGGTCCCGTAGTTACATTGTAGAGTGTAGAGCAAGTAGATGTTTGGGCAGGTATATGCGTAGTACAGGTGCGCCTTTCTCCCCAGGTGCATCAAGCCGGTGTGGGCAATCGTCTCCGAATGAACACCTGTTCCCAGTTGTCATTCCCAGCTGTGATACCAAGCTGTGATCCCCAGCTCCAGCATCGTTATCATCTCCAGTTGACGTCGTGCTTCAACACCTGACACGACGGCATCTGTCCTCTAACCCGCTTCCTGTTGCCATTACACCTGAGCCAGCTCACCTCTTGCATATGTAACACCAGCTGCTAGGGGCCACCTGCACCAAACAGCAAAAATCACTTACGTTGCGACAACTTCTTTACAAAACTGACCTAGTGCATGCTTATCCAGTATCTGCCCAAGTTATCAACTTGCTTCAGCAAATCCCTTTCTTCGACTCTGCAACACCAGTCTTACCTAACCTGCTGTTAAACTCATCAATATTTATTAAAGCAAGCCATCTGTCGTCCCTTGAAACACCTGTTCCACCTGACTCCTTGCCTTCCATTTATTTCATAAATTTCTTATAATAACTAATAACAAGGTTCAGCAACACCAGCCATGAATGCTATCAACTCAGCAACATTTACCTGTCTACCATGAGACCTCCTGCCTGGATAACCGCAATACACTTGCTATGAATTATTTGTAACCTGCGTACATCATAAGCCCCATTACAATTATTTTAACAGCAGCAGCAACATTAACTCATCAGAAACACTGCCTTAGTTAATTAACATCAAATAGTATGGTTATACTAGAAGAAATGTAAGAAAATAACAAACCTCCAGGTAATACCATCAACAAATAAAACCGTGATTATAACGGTTAAGGAATCAAGTGAGTAAGCTTGATATCAAGATGGAATGCCTTAAACAGCTAGGGCTAAACATTGTACTTAAGCTATGAATTTCTCCTATTTTTATTTGGAAAGTGACTTAAATCTGCAGCAAGGGCTTGTTTTAAGCTTTTATCACAAATCTTCTGTCAAAGAGCACCTATGATTTGCCTGAAGTATTACCTTGAAGAGATAGCGAAGTCCGACTTTAAATAATATCACTTTCAGTTTAATCATCATTAACAATGATTTTTAATAAGAGACTTCGTATTATGAAAAAGGGTTTCTAGTTGCCCCGAAAATATTTCCAACACATCTTAACTTTGTATGTGTGTAATTTTAAATAAACCACAAATTAACTCTTTTTAAAGTGCAAAATGAGTGAATGAGGAACAGTTTGTTGTAAGAGTGGAGACGGTGTCAGGTGATTGTTGGCAGAGCAGGAGGAAGGGACAGGCACAGCACACCAAGCTGCCTGGGACAGGCACAGCACACCAAGCTGCCTGGGACAGGCACAGCACACCAAGCTGCCTGGGACAGGCACAGCACACCAAGCTGCCTGGGACAGGCACAGCACACCAAGCTGCCTGGGACAGGCACAGCACACCAAGCTGCCTGGGACAGGCACAACACTCCAAGCTGCCTGGGACAGGCACAACACTCCAAGCTGCCTGGGACAGATACAGCACACCAAGCTGCCTGGGACAGGTACAGCACACCAAGCTGCCTGGGACAGGTACAGCACACCAAGCTGCCTGGGACAGGTACAGCACACCAAGCTGCCTGGGACAGGCACAGCACACCAATCTACCTGAGACAGGCACAGCACACCAATCTGCCTGGGACAGGCACAACACTCCAAGCTGCCTGGGACAGGCACAGCACACCAAGCTGCCTGGGACAGGCACAGCACACCAAGCTGCCTGGGACAGGCACAGCACACCAAGCTGCCTGGGACAGGCACAACACACCAAGCTGCCTGGGACAGGCACAGCACACCAAGCTGCCTGGGACAGGCACAGCACACCAAGCTGCCTGGGACAGGCACAGCACACCAAGCTGCCTGGGACAGGCACAGCACACCAAGCTGCCTGGGACAGGCACAGCACACCAAGCTGCCTGGGACAGGCACAGTACACCAAGCTGCCTGGGACAGGCACAGCACACCAAGCTGCCTGGGACAGGCACAGCACACCAAGCTGCCTGGGACAGGCACAGCACAGCACACCAAGCTGCCTTTTTAAATAAATTACACAAGTATTCTTCTTAACACAAGCATGCATATTTGTCTCAATGTTAAATGTAGAATCAGCTACGTGATTATGTTTGGTAAGTGCAGACTTAAATGCTAACGCCATTAAAGGTAATAAATACCTCGCGTAGCTTTGAAATTAGGTTAAACGAGTGAAAAGGTTGCGTTTAGGAAAGACCTAACTAGCATAATAATATATCTATATTTCTACAAGTACATGTAAAAGGTGTATAGTCCTAGCTGACATCAATGACATACTACTATATAGAAAGCCGCTTGTTATGCAGAGCATTTCGGGTAAATTAGTTCAATTTTGTCCCAGGATGCGACCTACACCAGTCGACTAACACCTAGGTACCCATTTTGCTGATCGGGAACATAGACAACCGGTATAAGGAAAAACGCCCAATATTTCTACCCTCGCCGGAAAACGAACCCTGACCCTCGCCGTGTGAAGCGAGAGCGTTAGCCACTACCAGTCCACGGGGCTAAAAGACCTACTACACAGTTCTTCCTCCTTATATTATACTCTAACACAGATGTGAAAGTAGTAGGAGTTTGCCTCATAATAGGCTTACATATCGGACTAAATAGTCTGAGTGTAGGGATGAGGTATGTGGGTACTAGGTATGCCTCAGCTAGTGTGTGTGCTAGTTCAAGCTGAAAGGGCACGTTACCACAGACAACCAGCTCACCGCACCTGCTGAGTGTACAGTTGAACACACGATCAGCATGATTCTAGTCCAGCCTTTCAGTGTCGTAAGACAAAACCTTCAATAGTTTGTAGTGTCATAAGGTCAAAACACCGTTTAGAAAAAGAACATTGTCACGAGCTCAAGTCACGTAATTTGGTGAAAATCATGATGTATTTTGTGTCATAAAATAAAAAATTTAAGTAGCGTGTTGCGCCATTAGACCCAAAGAGTGAAGTGTTATTGTTGTATCAAAAGCACAAACTCTGAAGCACAGCAGTTTAGAATAAAATAAAAATAAAAGCTGTATAAGGCAGTAATTTGTTGACAACGTTTTGACCACACAGTTGGCTTAATCAAGTTATAGACCTGTTTGTGACTTAATGAAACCCACTATGTGGGCGAAATGTTGTTAATAAAGGATTGCATTCTACTGCATTTGTGGTTTCCATCGTGTCAGTCTGTAGTATGCTAAATGGTTAAAGTTAGTGTTAAACACTCTAGTGGTCAGTGGTGTATCTTAAGTGGGTAGTGTTAGTATTAAACGATTTAGCGTGTGTACAGTACCTTAACACTAGAGAAGAGCCTCCAAATTATGTGTTGTAAAACCACAGCACTGAAGAACCTCCAAGTGGTGTGTCGTAAAACTACAACACCTGAAAAAAAACTCCAAATAGTGTGCTATAAAACCACAGAACTGGAGAAGATACGTGTTGTATTGAAATATTACAACACCAGAGCAGACACGAGGCTTGTTGTACTAGAACAGACATGTGTTGTAATATCTCAACACTGGAGGAGCTTTATAGGTCATAAAAGACTTCTGGCGTAGTTTGATGTTGATATTTTAATAATTCTGGGAGGATCTGTTGCGTGGTAAACACGAGGCCCTGGAAACAATGCTCTGCTCTGGTTGTGTATAAAATAGTGAGATTGTTGGGAAAGTCATTGTTGTCTCAATACTGTTGAATGGGATTTGTTTTAGTGAAAAATGGACTCGGTTCTGTTAGGAACATGAATGAGGATCAGTCGCTGCACTGTTCTCTGCAATATGGCGAGGAAGTTCAATACATTTTAGACAGAATTCGCTAATCAGAGGAAGACAGTACGTGCAGGTATGTACACTGAGATGTGAATATCTGAGTGTATTTATGCAGTCGAATGGCTTTAAGACTTCATATTCTATGTTTCTTTTTTTTTAATATTTTATTTGTCGGCGTTTTGCCTTCCATCCACAAAAGAAACATTTTCAATATTACCTTTCAACCACCAGTGAAACATTCACTTCAGTATTACCTTCCTACCATCAGTGTGGCACACTTAACACTGTCTTCCTTATAACAATGTAACACACTCCTCAACATTCTTCCTTCCAATGTAACACTCATCAGCATTGTCTTCCTACCAATAAAGTAATACATTAATCCACATAGCCTTCCTAACACTATCGTAACACACTCATCAACGTTGTCCTCCTACCAATAACGTAGCACACTCAGCAATATTGCCTTCCTACAACTAATGTAACACACATAAACATTGCTTTCCTACCAGTAATGCAACACAGTCTTTAAAATGGCCTTCCTAACACTTTCATAAACCACCCATCAACAAGGTCTTCCTACCAACAGTGTAACACATTCATTAACACTGTCTTCATACCTCTAATATAAATCACTTTTCAACAAATGTCAGTTAATCAATAACACTGAAGTTAACACGTGCAATTTTCACAACTTACTGCCGTCAAACCTAACACCGGGAACACCACACCTAGGCTTTCCTTGGCAGCACAAAGATTACTAGGGTATGTACAGCTGTTCTGTGGAAGAATGTGTTGACGAATTTGAGTAGCATTGGGTAATTTTTGTTTATTATATAATTCTTCTGTAATTTGCGTGTCTTAAAAGTGTAACAATATTCCATAATTCACAAGGCTACATTTCTGATTGCACAATGTATTGCAACTCGAGGCTAAAAATCATGTCATCAATCTTGTCAGCTTTACGGAAATAATTTCTTTTTAAACCCTTACTTTTGATGTATAGCTTTGAAGAGTATCGAGAGTTTTACTACTCTCGGGGCCCGGCCATGGGCCTGGTGCTTGCCTGGTCAACCAGGATGTTGCTGTTGGAGGCCTGCTGCCCCACATATCCATCACAGCCTTGTTGATCTGGCACTTGGTGAAGATACTTAACCAGTTTCCTCTTGAAGGCTTCTACTCTTATTCCAGCCGCGTTTCTGATATCTTCTGGTAAGATGTTGAATAGTCTGGGACCCCGAATGTTGATGCAGTGTTCCCTTATTGTCCCCACCACACCCCTGCTCCTCACTGGGTTTATTTTACACTTCCTCCCTTATCTCTCACCCCAGTATGTTGTTATGGCTGTGTACAGATTTGGGACCAGGCCCTCGAGTACTTTCCAGGTATATATTATCATGTATCTCTCCTCCGCTCCAGTGAGTACACGTTCAAGACTTGAAGGCGTTCCCAGTAATTTAGGTACTTTACTGGCTCAATGTGAGCTGTAAATGATCTCTGTGTTTGCTCCAGTTTTGATATTTCTCCTGCTTTGAACTGGGCCGTCAGCACTGAGCAATATTCTAAATGAAGGAGTACTAGCGATCTGAAGAGTGTCACCATCGGCATTATTTCCCTTGTTTTGTAAGTTCTCAATACCCACCCCGTCATCTTCCTGGTTGTCGTGATCTTTGTCTTGTGTTCCTGAAAGAAAATTCCCACCCCCATACCCTGTTTCCGTATGACGATTGGCATCCTATACCTTGTTCTTTAACTGCGATTAGCACCCTGTGCAATCTTAACTGAATTATCACCTTGTGCACTGTTCATGAGCATCGATTCTGGGGAAAATTCAGTAAATTTTTCCTGAAAGCTGTTTATTTTTTTTATCCCCTACATACTCTGTACTCGCCTATATATGGTTGCAGAGCTCGACTTACAGCTCCTGGCGCCGCCTCTTTGCTGGTCGCTGCTAGGTACACTCTCTCCCGGCTACAAGAGCCTTATCGTACCTCTTCTTAAAGTTACATGTATCTCACCTCTACTACTTCACTCTCCAGATTGTTCCACTTCGCAGACACATACGGAAGTACGTTTCTGTAAGGTGCTTTGTGTATAGTATCGCTTGTGAGGATAGAGCTTGTAGAACTTTCATTGATTCGGAGATGAGTGTTGACCACAGCTCAGAATCTAGATTAATCCTACTCTTCTGTGTGCGGGTTATTTATGTATAATCTCCTTTTGCTTTACTTTCCTCTTATCTATGGCAAATAAGACCATGAAAGCCAAAATTGTCTGCCAACGTACTACACATTTTTTTGTGATCAATATATGATCAGCGAGGCAAACATCTACACCAAACAATTGGCCTGAGGATTGAAGTGAATTCTCAGGAAAAAATATCGTGGACCCACTGTAAAATTTCTAGTATGATGGATCTTACAGCTAGAAGACGAATTCCACTCTATTGTCATCTTTATAAGCATTTTTGAAGGAAGGTTCTCACCTGTGGGACAATCCCAGCGAGAATGTATTGTTTAGGACAAACTAAACTGGTTGAAGAGGCAGCAAAAGAATCCTACCAAATGATTCCTTGAAATAGTGAATTTCAACAGTCTTTAAAGAGTATCAAGAGAATCCCTTCCACTCATTAAGTAGCTGCTAGGCACGGGAAAGTAATCCTGGTAATTATGTTTCCTTGCAGATACCTATTCATTAAATTTAATTGTAAGGTAATATTTCTCTTGGTGGATGTCTTGCAGAGAATATATAACAGCAGTTATGAATATCGTACAGTTATTTCGGTCTCTAGCTGGCAAAGGCAGGTGCACACCTCTGCAAATAAGGTTCTATTTGTAAATTCAAGAAATTTGTGTGGAAGGACAATGCTTCATGGGTGGCAAAAGCCCATTCGTTGCTCTATTTTCTTTAAGTAATCAGTTTTCCTTGAGAAATGCGGCAATAGCCAGGGAACCCAAAGGTGGTACAAGCAGAATGCTATCACCTGTGAGCGATTGATGAGGCTCCTGGGAGAATGGATCTTACTGCAGCTATGATTGGCTGCTTGTTTGAGATTAATTCCCATTTGCAAGGCTCACAGTGCTTTCCCCCTCACCATTTCCCGCTCCCTCTCCCTCCCCCTCTCATTGTCTTTCTTTCTGTTTTTATATTTCTGTATTCTCTCTCTCTCTCTCTCTCTCTCTCTCACTCACTCCCCTCTCTCTCTCTCCCCTCTCTCTCTCTCCCCTCTCTCTCTCTCTCCCCTCTCTCTTCTCTCCTCCTCTCTCTCCCCTCTCTCTCCCCTCTCTCCCCCCTCTCTCCCCTCTCTCTCTCCCCTCTCTCTCTCCCCTCTCTCCCCTCTCTCTCTCCCCTCTCTCTCTCTCTCTCACTCCCCTCTCTCTCTCCCCCTCTCTCTCCCCTCTCTCTCTCTCTCCCCTCTCTCTCTCCCTCTCTCTCTCCCTCTCTCTCCCCTCTCTCCCCCTCTCTCCCCTCTCTCTCCCTCTCTCTCTCCCCTCTCTCCTCTCCCCTCTCTCTCCCCTCTCTCTCTCCCCTCTCTCCTCTCCCCTCTCCTCTCTCCCCTCTCTCTCTCCCCCTCTCTCTCCTCTCTCTTCCCCCTCTCTCTCCCCTCTCTCTCCCCCTCTCTCTCCCCCTCTCTCTCCCCCTCTCTCCCTCCCCTCTCTCTCTCTCCCCCTCTCTCTCCCCCCTCTTCTCTCCCCTCTCTCTCTCCCCTCTCTCTCCCCCTCTCTCTCCCCCTCTCTCCCTCCCCTCTCTCTCTCTCCCCCTCTCTCTCCCCCTCTCTCTCTCCCCCTCTCTCTCCCCCCCTCTCCCCCCCCTCTTTTTTTTCTTTTTTTTTTCACACAGGGTTTGACAAGGTTAAGGGTCCCTAGCTTTATTGACAAGCTATTTACAGGTTAAGGATTCCTAACTTTATTGGCAAGCTAAGAGCTGTTGCCTACATCAGCTCATTTGAAAGCATTTTTATTGTTATGAGACATACAAGTAGGGAACAGGATGAAGTTGAAGCCATCTGTGGGCCAGCATTTTCAATTGATCAACTGACTATCTCGTTGACATCATTATGCTGTACGAATGTGTTCCATACTCGAGTCATCCTGGGAATATATGATCTCAGATGGAGTGATGTTCAGGAGAAGGGTACAACCAGAGTGAAGTTGCTGCTTTCTGCCCGTCTTGTGGCATAAAAGCTTGTTTCACGCTGTCCTCGAAGTGGATCCAAGTGTGGTACTTTGACAATATTTGCCTTGTACATAACAGTAAGGCCACCCACATCCCTCCTGTGTTGAAGGCTCTGCTGAAATGATAGATCTATCCAGGATGGGTCCAGGCGAGAGATGAGACGTCTTGCTCTGTTCTCTACTCTGTCAAGCAGTCGCAGATGAGACGGGGGGCAGGCAAACCAAGAAAGTGGAGCATACTCAAGGTGTGAGCGTACTTGTGCCTCGTTCAGGATCTTGCAACCCCTACTGTCAAACAGATGCGAGATACGGCGAAGTGCTGTAAGCTTCCTGGCTGCCTTGTTTGAAAGATTTACAACATGGTTCTTCATGGTTAGTTTGGAGTCAAATTTCACCCCAACTTCTTCTAGGTGCCAACACCCTCCCATTCATCCTTACTACTGCACCAGCATTACCATCATGGTGCCTAGAGACGATCATAATTTGCGTTTTCTCAGGTGCAAATGTTACTTGCCATCTATTTCCCCAAGCTGATATAGCTCTTAGCTGGTGATTGATGTGGCTTAGAGCAGCTGGCATTTCTTCTCTTGGATAAGTGAATGTCAGTGTACAGTCGTCTGCATATGCATGTGACTCTGGGATGAGATGAAGGTCGTTGAAGTAGACATTCCATAACAATGGTCCCAGCACGCTTCCTTGTGGAACACTTGCCCCAATAGGATGTCTTGCTGATTCCGTTCCATTGAGAACTACACTTAGAGATCTACCATGAAGGTAATCACCGAGGAGACATAGCGTAGAGCCTGCAATTCCCAGTGCTTGAAGTTTCGCTAAGAAGCCCTGGTACCACACCCGGTCGAAAGCACCAGCAATGTCCAGTGCTACCACACAGCTGACTTTGGATTCATCCAGTGACTGGTGCCACTTAGTGGAGAGGTTTAACAACAGATCAGCAGCAGAGTAACCTTTCCTGAAGCCATATTGACAATCACAAAGTAGTGAGTGGTAGTCAAAAAACTCTGTCATTTGTCTTGAGATTATTGTCTCAAGGATCTTACCAGTGATTGACAGGAGTGACACTGGTCTGTAGTTGCTGATTTCTGCTCTGCTCTTCTTTTTGTGAACAGGGACTACATTTGCCTCTTTCCACAGAGAGTGCCATTTACACTCTCCCTCTCTCTCTCTCTCTCTCTCTCTCTTCCCCCCCTCTCTCTCCCCCTCTCTCTCTCCCCCTCTCTCTCTCCCCCTCTCTCTCTCCCCCTCTCTCTCTCCCCCTCTCTCCCCCTCTCTCTCTCCCCCTCTCTCTCTCTCTCTCTTCCCCCCCTCTCTCTCCCCCCCTCTCTCCCCCCTCTCTCTCCCCCCCTCTCTCCCCTCTCTCCCTCTTTCTCTCCCCCCTCTCTCTCTCCCCCTCTCTCCAATATGCAAAATACCCACAATGAAAAAATAGTGAAATTCCAAAAACCGTGATTTCTCACATTATCCAGTAATAATAATATGGGACTATGATGTATATTTACGTATTCTCAAACAAGGACCTGGAACTGATCGCGACCTTTTTCCCTTTATTTTGAGTTCTTCAACCTTGCGTTTTTATTTCGCTCATAAAATTCAAAGGACTCTTCCGACCTGCTTTAATTTTTTATCGATGATGAATGGTGACTCTGCCAAATTATTACGAATAACTGGAACATGCAGGTGCCCTCTGTCAAGAAAAGTGTTCTTATCTCCCTCTTTGTCCGTGCTCCCCGCATTTGTGATCCTCAGTTTCTTCAATCAGAAATTTCCACACTTCGTAATTCATTTCCCCGTCTTGGCTACCCTTCCCACTTCGTAGACTCTGCCCTCTCACGTACTAAGTGTAATTTCTTCTCTCCCAAAGTCCCTACTTCTGGGAACTCTTCTGTCCTCTGCCTCCCTATATTTCCGGTCTTTCTAATCTCAACAACTCTCTCCGTTCCTTAGACATCAAACTTACTTTCCACCAGACTAACACACTTAGCACTCATCTCGTTCATACCTCTCCTCCCTCTACAGATGTTCCTGGTGTCTACTCTATTTCTTGCTCCTCCTGTCCTCTTCAATACTTTGGAGAAACTGGTCGATCTCTTTCTGACAGACTTAGGGAGCACAAAAATAGTTAGGCTTGCCGACACTAACAATGCTCTTTTCTGTCACGTCAGAGATCACAGCCATCCTATTGACTGGTCTTCTGCTAAAACTGTCTTCCCTACTTCCAGCTTTAACAGTCGCCGTCTGGTTGAATCCTCCCTAATACACAACTTTCCTTGTATGAATCTTAGTCCTGGCTTCGTCTCTGTAGATGCCTTCCTTTCCCACTACATTGTAAAATGCTCCAAACTTCAGAACACCCGTGACTTAATTCCTCCTTTTTCTTCTTCTCCCTCTTCCACTTTTCCTCTTTCCTCCTTTGGGTTGTCTTTCTTCCGCCTTGTGTATTTGTTCCTTCTTTATCGATTTTCCTCTGTGTTCTTGCTCTTACCCTCTGTGGGCACCTAGCTCCCTTGCAGTGCTCCTCTTTCTTAGTATTTGACTGGCTTCTCCTCCTTACTACCTTCCCCACTACTGCTACCTTCTACTACTACTACTACTACTACTACTACTACTACTACTACTACTACTACTACTACTACTACTACTACTACTACTACTACTACTACCACCACCACCACTACCACTACCTCCTGCCTATATATAGCCCTCCTCTCCTTTTCGTTAGTGTGACTTTGTAAATGGTTCAAGTCGGGCCGAAACGTCGTCGTAAGCTCCTCTCTTCTATGTGCGGGTTATTTGTCTATCGTTCCAGTCACAGTATTGTGCCTTTTTCTGTTATTTGACTGAGTTGTTGAACCCACTCCTAATAACTTCAAAATGCATCTACGGTATAACCTCAAACGTTCAGACGACGGCGGAGAACGAAATTTACGTGTGAAGGTGAATGTCAGTCAATTTTATGAGTAAATAACGTGATATTTCGATTCCTTTAAAATCAAAATGAATATTTTTGAGTCCTCCTTTACTGAATGGTTTCAGTATTTAGTTTATGGTACTTCTTATGGTCAGAATAGTACCCATAAGCTTATTTTGTGGGTAGGTAAATTTGTTAGTGTTAGGTATATGGACACAGATGCAACTAATGTGACATTTTATTGTGGCAACGTTTCGCTCTCCAGGAGCGTCAAGAATCTGGAGGGAGAGACTTTGCCAAAATAAAATGTCACTCTAGTTGCATTTGAGTCATTTATCTATCTTTTTGTTGGCAATTCTATCATTATTACCAAATTAGTTAGTGCACTAACTTTTTTTTTTTTTTTTTTTTTTTTTTTTTTTTTTTTTTTTTTTTTTTTACAAAACGTGGAATCGTCTGTTCCGCTTCAGTCTGAAGCGGATCTGAAGAATGCCTCTTCAGATTCTCTTCAAACTCTCTATAGCAAGAGATGCTTACGCCTTATTTGCCAGCTTTATTAACTAGATAGTGATACTGATTTTTTCAATAAATAAAGAATGCTTTTTCTTTTCGGCTTCAAAACTTAACCATAATTTATTCCATACGAAGTGAGACACCTCTAAGTTCCAATTTTAAATTTTAATGAAACGGTTACAGAAAAAAATAATACTCGCGTTTTTTGCTTTTCACGATTTATTGCCTAAGTAGACATACAGTAATCTAGAATTTCGAGTGTTATTATTCTTAACTATTCTATTCTTTCTTTTTGATTATAATAATATTCTTGACTAACTTGCTCCAAGGGTTTCGTTTACAACTCCATAATGTTTTATACGATCGGCTTCAAATATTCACCACTGGTCTAACAATTACTAAGTAAAGGTTCTTAGAAAAATTGATAAATGCAAGTGTTCTCTGTTTAATTTTATACAGACCGTCCCTGAAATATGTTTCCTGCCATAACTTTGAGTCTTCTTTTGATCGGCTTAAAATTTTCAACACTGGTGTATTCTGTTAGGTAAGACACGTATGCAACAGTTAGGTATCTTTATTTCGAAACGTTTCGCCTACACAGTAGGCTTCTTCAGTCGAGTACAGAAAAGTTGATAGTAGAAGAGACTTGAAGACGGTGATGGACTGATTACATCGCTTTCAAGTCTCTTCTACTTCTATCAACTTTTCTGTACTCGACTGAAGAAGCCTACTGTGTAGGCGAAACGTTTTGAAATAAAGATACCTAACTGTTGCATATGTGTCTTACCTAACAACCTGTCGGTATTTTATACCATTTTAATGTTCACTGGTGTATCCTACTTAAAAAAAGGTTAATGTTGTTAATGGACTACATAAGAGCCATTTTGCTACTTTTGTTATCGAAATACTAGAGAATTATTTGATATTATTGCATTATTTTTCAGCAACAGCTTTAATATCATTGATTATACTCCTCTAGCACTTCTCACCGCCATTCCAAACTCGTGTTATATACCTCACCTTCGCTGGTCTGTGATCAAGCATATCACACCTTTAACACACCCTCCCCTACAGCCTTGTATGGGGATATCTTCCTCTGATCGGGCAGTCATCGAAATGCATTGAGTCAGGTGTTACTAGCAGTGCGGCTCCTTCCGGGGGCTGACGTATTTGAGGTATTGCCTATGAAAAGTGAAGTTTCAGTTTATTTGGCTCTAGGTCGCAGAATGATAGAAAAACAGAAATTAAAATATTTCTTGTCCGTAATTAAGGAATCTGACATATTTATAAATATTCAAACATGTAGGGAAATTATGCTTTATTTTTATACGTACAGTGGAACGGAAATATCATCCTTATTTCATTACTATTTTTCTTATCAACGTAATTGTCATTGTCTTTAACTGATTTTTTTTATCGACAAAGGGTTAATCGACTGCTAAGTGTGGCTGAATGTGTACTCTGTGTAGCCTTCAATGTGTGGTTAACAGTTCTGGTCCTCGCTTCTGTTCCTCAGGCTGTATAGTCCTTGTGGCTTAGCGCTTCTTTTTGATTATAATAATAATAATTCTGTTCCTCAGACGACTAGCTTCGCAAGTTTCCTGCCCCTGGTCCTTGCATCATTCCTTAAAACAATGTATGCTGCCACCACCTTAGCTAAGGCATTCAGGTTCCTAATGACCCCGAGGCTGAAAAGTATTTCCTACTCATCCTTAACTTTAACTTTCATTTATGCCTCCTTGATACAGATCTCGGCTTTTCAAACAGTCTGTCCGAGTCTGCCGTAGTAAGTCTAGTTTTTCTATCTTGTAAGGCCCTCAGACTCACTGTTGAGCTTCTCCTAGTAGGTGAAGCTTCTCAGCTATAGGACCAGTCTAAACCACAATCACTCGTGAAGCTGTCTTCCGAAGGCCCGTGACATCATGCTAGTTTGTTTCATACAGCTACACAGGGTGCCGTGGGCACTTGACAAATGGACGCGAGGTCTGATGTTAACAATCTCCTGTGACATACACTTGCCTGCTTGAATCATCAATTGAATCATAAATTTGCCATGTCAAGCCCTTTCATGGTAACTTGAGACTGGCCCAGAGAATACTGCTGTTTGAAAATATATCCCGCCATGTAATATACAGAGCAAAACAAGTTTCGAAAGGTTTCCAAAATATAGATCATATGATCTATATTTTGGAGACCTTTGTACATTCTGGAGACCTTGTACATTCTGGACACCTTGTACATTCTGGACACCTTGTACATTCTGGAGATTAGAGGCAGTTTGTTTCGCCAAAGGTTGTCTATATTTAAATTCACGCCTCTCCAAGTTTAATTCGAAAGCTCGTACTCATTGTCGTCAAATATTTTTTCTACATGCGAGAAAATATTGTATAAATTAGCAACTTTCGCTACAAGTGTTAGACAATGCTGCTACATGAGTTAGACTGTTATTTCATGTGTTAGGCAGCTTTGCTTCATATGTTAGGCGATGCTACTAAATGTATTGTACAATGTCAAATATGTGCTAGGGAATGTTTCTATATGTGTTAAGTAGTGCTTCTATGTGTCATATATATATTTAATACCGAAGCATTTTGCCTGTGTAGGCCTTTCTAGCTGGAACAAAGAGGCAACTCTCATACTGGAGACACTGGAAAAAGTGGAGAGGCAATTTTAATATGTTCAGTACCTTAGCCTTGACTAGTTGATAGATCTTTAGTCCTCTAGCTTGATTGAACGTGTTCACTTCTTTAGCCTAAGTAGAGGCGTGGGGAGGAAACTTATCCACTGGAACCTGAGCTGAGGTATAGCAGATGGAGAAGGCGTCACAGATGGGCAAGGCCTACTAATTTAAGCCGATAAGTTGGGACAGCGTATAAAAGTAGGTTGGACAAGCCCCTGAGTAAGTTGAGTTGGCCTTGTGAGTTGTAAGAGATGTCTGTACAAATGCCGTTGTGTTAGAGAATTTCAGGAAATATAATAGAAACAATTTGCTAGATGTTTTAGACAACGTTGCTACATATGTTAAACAATGTTCTTACATGTGTTAGATAATGTGAATATGTACAGCAGACAATATGGCTAAGTGTGGTAGACAGTTTTTTACATATAATGAAGAACATTGCTGCACGTGTTAGACAATGTTGTTAAACACGTTAGGTAATGTGGCTAAACGAGTTGAACAAAACTACTAATGTTAGACAATGTTGCTACATGTATTAGACAAGACTGCTCCATGAGTGAAACAACATTGCTTTATGGGTTAGAAAATATTTGTTTGTGCTAGACAATACTTCTCAATGTGTTGAACAATGTTGCAGCATGGATTAAACAATATTACTAATGTTAGAAAATGCTAAGTATTTTAGACAATATTACTATAAGCATTAGATGATGCTGCAACACATGTTTGACAATACTGCTTAGGTTAGACACGTTGCTACATGTGCTAGATAATGTTGCTTTGTGTTAGAATGTATTACTGATATATGTGTTAAACACTAATATAAATGATAGTAAAAGGAAAGTTTTCCCAGTAATTAAAGCAAAGTGGAAAACAGAAGCATGTTGGAGCAGTTGTCTAGACGTGAGAACAATATTTTAGACAAGAGTGAATAAGCTGAAAAGAGTTGTGAAATCTGTTCTAAATCTTAAAAAAAATCTTTGCAGTCAGTGCAACACAAAGTATTCTTGTCACTCAAATGTAAGTTTTCAAGAAATATATGACTGACTAAATTGTAAAGATATTAACAAAGGATCGAAATTCATTAAATTTTTTAAATGACGTATTAGTTACTAGATTTAAATGTGATGAAAATGCCTCACGGAGAAAAATTAAGATAAAGCGTTAGTGGTTTGCAAAATTAATGTTTAGTAAAAGGGTCACAAGTTAAGCGAATAAACTGTAATAGAGATTGCAAAATGGATTCATAAACCTTTAAGCGCAAAGCTAACTCATCTGCAACAAGATCGTTCAATGAGGAAACAATATATTTCATGGATGTGGAAAACAAAAGAATGGCAGCTAGGAGTAAACAGTCCTTGCGTAGCAATCTGAAATATATTTTTGAAATACCCATACCTGTGCCAAATATCCTCATAAAACTGAAGGGAGATCAACGAGCATTATGGAATTAAAGCAAGTGATAACACTCATAAATCTTATATTAAAAATCCCGAAGAAGAACCTGGAATTAGTTACCAGAATTCTTTATTTTTTTTCCTTCCTCCATAAAAGTCTGTTTCGTCCAGCTTCAAATTTTCAACACTGGTGTAAGTAACGAGCTCAAACATTCTGGCAACTATTTTTATGTGCTGGTGACCTATAACAAAAGTTAAAGCACCTAGTCCAAGAATCTTGGAAATGGGTTTTATGCTTCTCAAAATCTTCCTGGCTTCAAACTTTCAAAACAGGTGTCTTTTATTTTAATAAAGTAGACAAACTAAAATAAGAAAGTGCATATTTGCCAGTTTTATGTGTAAAGTAGTATAACATTTTTATTTTCACCAAAAAAACATTAAATGTTTTTAAGTAATTCTTACGAGTGACTTCAGTATTTAAGGGATGATGTATCTAACGGACATTATAGTATCCAGTAAGTTTAGGTTATTTCTGGGCCAATTTATCGATATACTCGATTACCTATAAACCTTAGATTCGTAGGAATCAGTGTAATTACTGGAATATGAATCTTCTAATTGCATCAGATTCAAACCTTGTTGTGTTTTACTTCCAATTTGTCAATTTCATTAGAGTAATATTGATTTTCATTAAATAACTAAAGAGTGCCTTTCCTAATCGGTTTTAAAAAAATAACGATGATACAGTTAGACCAATTACTGGAAAATGTATCTTCTGGTAAGCTTGAAACTCTTTGTACGCCGGCTTAAGTAAATCAAAGGTTGGATTTCACTTTGTGTAAATTTTAATTTGTCAGTTTTATTAAATTCATTGGTTTCCATGAGATAACTAGAAAACGCCACTTCTGATGCCTTTGTTATGCCTTTCATGAGTTCCGAGAGTTTTTCTACTCCCTGAGTCTGGCCATGGACCAAGCTCGTCTGGTGCTTGCCTGGTCGACCAGGTTATTGCTACTGGTGGCCCGAGGTAAGAGACATGAAGTATTTTTGTACTGAATATGGGCTGGTTAACTGCCAATTTGAAAATTTTATAGAAAAAATACAGCATATCAAATGAAAATTTCTTTGAAAATAATTGATATGTTTAGTTGCGGAGATTTTTTTATTAAATGTAACAGCAAAGAGAACATTGAGCAATATTTATAACTCGCGTTTTTATGGCTGTTTTAATATTCATTTGTTTAGCATGAGCTCTTAAATACTATGTATGTTTTGGGAACCCAAAGGGGTGATTTCCAGAGTTTTATTTTCCCTTTTGTTTACCTTCTGACGTCTTCCTAACTTGATTATATACTTGAAAATGTCTCGTCTGTCCGGCTTCAATTTTCCACCATGGGTTTACTCTTAACAAGAAAGGGTTTAGTTTACTGTGCCGAGAAAGTGTTCTTGCAGCTACTGGCATGTGCAACAGCCTTGTGATGAAAGATGTAAAAGTATATAAGTGACTTCTTCTTGCACATGCTGTATTCTTTTTAAGATTGATGGAGTGATTACATCGACTCCAGGCTAAGGGACTGATTACCTCAAACTCCTTCTGTTCTTCACCATTCTCCTTTGTAAGGACTGATAAAGACACTGTGTGGTGAAACGTTTCCTCAATATACCCAAGTGTTGTGTATAATTTATCAACTTGTCAGTTCTCTGAACGATTTATCTACACTACAGAGAAGCTGGAAAAAGAGGAAGAGTTTGAGGTAATCAGTCTCTCAGCCTAGAATCGATGTGTTCAGTCCATCAGTCATGAAGAAAGTACAGCATAAGGCCGGAGAAGTGGCTTATGTACTGTAGTCAGGTTAGTGGAAGCAGGAGGCGACGGAGTCACTGTGGAACCATCCACTAGTTTAAGTAGGTTATGTCCATAGTATAGACATGTTCATAGGTTGAAGAAATCCAAATGCTGCAATATCTGACAGATTTGATAAATGGTTTAGAAAACCGACAAGTTAAGATTGACACTTGCCCAATATTTGTGAATCAATGGAATCTCTGTGATTACTGGTAAACGGCTCTTCTGATGAGCTTCAAGGTTCAACACGATCGTTGTTGAATGCATGGTTCCTGTTGTTATTTGACTCTATTTAATAAATTTTGGCATATTAAGATCAATAAACAATAATACTAACAACAGCTCAGTAATTAAATAACATCTCTTCTGATCGACTTCAGAATATTAACGCTGACGCATTCCGTAAAAAAGACTGTCCCATAAATTCAGACTGGGTACGTGCAAATTTTAAAATGTTATTCACATTGTTACCAAGAAATGGAAGCGTTGATTTACAGCATATAACCGATTTTGTTTCTACCGAAATTCATATGCGACATTTCGGACAACTGCACAAAAAAATTAAACATTGACACAAACACAAACACACACACACACACACACACACACACACACACACACAACACACACACCACACACACCACACACACCACACACACCACACACACCACACACACCACACACACCACACACACCACACACACACACACACACACCACACACACACACACACACACACACACACACACACACACACACACACATACACACCCCACACACAACATACACACCCCACACACATACCACACACACACACACCCCACACACACACACACCCCACACATACACACCACACACACACACACACACACACACACACACACACACACACACACAGTTCCACACAAGAGATTGGTGCAAAAACTGGAGGACCAAGCAGGGATAACAGGGAAGGCACTACAATGGATCAGGGAAGGCACTACAATGGATCAGGAAGACAACAGCGAGTCATGGTACGTGGTGAGGTGTCAGAGTGGGCACCTGTGACCAGCGGGATCCCACAGGGGTCAGTCCTAGGACCAGTGCTGTTTCTGGTATTTGTGAACGACATGACGGAAGGAATAGACTCTGAGGTGTCCCTGTTTGCAGATGACGTGAAGTTGATGAGAAGAATTCACTCGATTGAAGACCAGGCAGAACTACAAAGGGATCTGGACAGGCTGCAGACCTGGTCCAGCAATTGGCTCCTGGAGCTCAATCCCACCAAGTGCAAAGTCATGAAGATTGGGGAAGGGCAAAGAAGACCGCAGACGGAGTACAGTCTAGGGGGCCAGAGACTACAAACCTCACTCAAGGAAAAAGATCTTGGGGTGAGTATAACACCAGGCACATCTGAAGCGCACATCAACCAAATAACTGCTGCAGCATATGGGCGCCTAGCAAACCTCAGAACAGCATTCCGACATCTTAATAAGGAATCATTCAGGATCCTGTATACCGTGTATGTTAGGCCCATATTGGAGTATGCGGCACCAGTTTGGAACCCACACCTAGCCAAGCAAGTAAAGAAACTAGAGAAAGTGCAAAGGTTTGCAACAAGACTAGTCCCAGAGCTAAGAGGTATGTCCAATGAGGAGAGGTTAAGGGAAATCAACCTGACAACACTGGAGGACAGGAGAGATAGGGGGGACATGATAACGACATACAAAATACTGAGAGGAATTGACAAGGTGGACAAAGACAGGATGTTTCAGAGATTGGACACAGTAACAAGGGGACACAGTTGGAAGTTGAAGACGCAGATGAATCACAGGGATGTTAGGAAGTATTTCTTCAGCCACAGAGTAGTCAGTAAGTGGAATAGTTTGGGAAGCGATGTAGTGGAGGCAGGATCCATACATAGCTTTAAGCAGAGGTATGATAAAGCTCACGGCTCAGGGAGAGTGACCTAGAAGCGATCAGTGAAGAGGCGGGGCCAGGAGCTCGGACTCGACCCCCGCAACCTCAACTAGGTGAGTACAACTAGGTGAGTACACCACACACAAAACCACACACACACCCACACACACACCACACACACACACACCACACACACACCACACACACACCACACACACACCACACACAACACCACACACCACACACACACACACACACCACACACACACCACACACACACACACACACACCACACACACACCACACACACAACCACACACACAACAAAACACACACCACACACACACACACACAACACACACACACACACACACACACACACACACACACACACACACACCACACACACACCACACACACACCACACACACACCACACACACACACACCCCACACACCCCCACACACACACACCACACACCACCACACACCACACACACAACACACACAACCATACATACACCACACGCTCCACACACACCACACTCACCACACACACACACACCCACACACACACACACCACACTCACCACACACGCGCACACACGCACACCACACACGCACACCACACCCAAAACTCACACCACACACGCACACCACACACGCAACCCCACCGCACACACACGCACACCACACACGCACCCACACACGCACGCCACACACTCACGCCACACACGCACGCCACACACGCACGCCACACACGCACGCCACACACGCACACCACACACGCACACCACACACGCACACCACACACGCACACCACACACGCACACCACACACGCACACCCACACACCACACACCACACACGCACACCACACACCCACCACACACACACCACACCACACCACACCACACACACCACACACACACCACACACCACACACCACACCACACGCCACACACACACCACACACCACACACACCACACACCACACACCACACACACCACACACACCACACACCACACACACACCACCCCACACACACACACACCACACACACCACACACACCAAAACACACACCAACCACACACACCGCACCATCACACACACCGCACACATCACACACACCGCACACATCACCACACACCGCACACATCACACACAAAACCGCACAGCATCACAACACACCGCCACACATCCCCACTCACCCACACACCTCACACACACCTCACACATCACATACAACCCACACACAATCGCACCCACCACACACAACCGCACACCCCCGCACCCCACCACACACACCGCACACACCCACACATCACACACACCACACACACCACACACATCCACACAAAACACACACATCACACACACCACACGCACCACACACAGCACCACACTCACACACCACACACACACACCACACATACACCACCCCACACACCCCCACACACACCACAACACGCCACACACACCACACACAAACACCCCACACCCTCACACACACCACACAAAATCGCACACACCACACACACCGCACACATCACACACATCACACACATAACACACAACCACACCACCACACACAGCACCACACTCACACACCACACACACACACCCCAACACACACACACCACACCACACACCACACACACACACACACACACCCACACATACACCACACACACACAGACCCCACACGCACACCACATACACACAGACCACACACGCACACCACATATACACAACACAACACACTCCACCACACACCACACACCACACACACACCACACACACACCACACACACACACCACTATCACCACTCCCTACACCACACAACCACACACACACCACAACCACCACACACAAACCACACACACACACACACACCAAAACACACCACACATACCACACACACAACCATACATACACCACCAAAGCTCCACACACACACACACACGCTCCACACACACACCACACACAACCACACCACACACACAACACCACACCACACACCACACACACACACTCCCCAAAACACCACACCCCACACACACCACACACACCACACACACCACACAAAAACCACACACACACACATGCACGCTAGGGGGCCAAAGACTGCAAATCTCACTCAAGGAAAAGGATCTTGAGTATAACACCGAACACATCTCCTGACTCACACCTCAACCAAATAACTGCTGCAGCATATGGGCGTCTGGCAAACATAGGAATAGCGTTTCGACACCTTAGTAAGGAATTGTTCAAGACTCTATGCACCGTGTACGTCAGGCCCATATTAAAGTATGCAGCACCAGTGGAACCCCATACAGGGACAAGGACGCCAAGAAATGAGAGAAGTTGCAAGGGTTTGCAACTACGCTACTCCCGGAGTTAAGCGGTATGTCCGAACGGGATGTTTCAGAAATGGGACACAACAAGAAAGGGTCACAACTGGAAGCTGAAGGCTCAGATAAGTCACAGGGATGTTAGGAAGTATTTCTTCAGCCATAGAGCTATCAGGAAGGGGAACAATCTGGAGAGAGATGTAGTAGAGGCGGGATCCATACATAGTTTAAGAAGAGATGCAATAAAACTCTTGGAGCAAAGAGAGAGCGGACCTAGTAGTAATGAGCGAGGAGACGGGGCCAGGAGCTGTGATTCGACCCCTTCAACAATAAATAGGTAAGTACAAATATGTAAGTACACACACACACACACACACACACACACACAGAAGGTGTTCCAGAGAGGGGACACCAAAACAAGGGCTACAGAATTAGAAAGTTAAGGTACCCAGATATCAAGGGATGTTAGAAGTATTTCTTCAGTCATAGAGCAGTCAGGAAGTGGAATAGCCTAGCAAGTGAGGTAGTGAAGGCAGGAACCATACATAGCTTTAAGATGAGGTATGATAAAGTTCATGGAGCAGGGAAAGAGAGGACCTAGTAACACTCAATGAAGAGGCGGGGCCAGGAGCTGAGTTTCGACCCCTGCAACCATAACTAGGCGAGTAAAATTAGGTGACACACACACACACACACACACACACACACACACACACACGCGCGCGCGCACGCTAAAAACAACTGTAAAAGTAATAAACAATAAAAACTACTCACAGGAATAATACCTTGAAGACATATTCTATGATATCTAGTTATAATAATCAGGGTTAGTTGGAAATTTCAAAAAATCCTAAATATTCCTAAAATTTCCCCGAAGTCACTACAGGCACTTCGACAATTATGTAAATCATGCACAAAGCGGAAAGGCCACAGGCTCGGGCAGACTAGTAGAGTGTGTTCATTTGTCAGCTTTTTCGCCGAAAATCGGGCACGAGAGCAAGGGCACCTAAGAACAGGTGTTTATGAGCGAGATAAATGTGCCCAGAGTCGGCCGGGAAAGAGAGAGAAGAAAAAAATAGAGAGGGCAAGAGAAATTAGAGGGGGGAGAGAGAAGAGAGAAGGGGAAGAGACTGAGACTATATATATATACATTATATATATATATATATATATATATATATATATAATATATTAAATATAATGTATTGTGTGTGCCGAATTTGTAACAACTGGCCCAATTAGCAAAACACTCACTTAAAATTAAGTCCTTTCAAAAATATTCTCTTATACTTTAAAGATATATTTTTTCATTAATGTTAATGTAAAAAATTTTAATTTTGCACCAAAAGAATCTTTGAAAAATTACCTAACCTTATTATAACAAGTGCAATTTATTTTAGACTAATCCAACTCAATGTATTTTAAATACGTTTACAATAATTTAGTACTAAACAAACACAATCAAATATAGTTTTTTCGTTAGGTTCAGAATGATTTTGGCGAAATTACTGCATACACAAATTTTCACTTGTCCTATATGGCAAGATGAGCGTTGCTATTTAAGCCAAGATCGCAAGTTCTGCCTATTCGGCACGACATATATATATACAGATATAAAGAGATAGATGTAGATAGAGATAGACATATGTAGATGACTTGGAAATTCACTCCTATGCTTTCTGCTAAGAACTATTTGTACCTAGATTAAGGACTGTCGAGTATTATATAGGTGCTCTCTCTCCTCCCTGCACTCAGTACCTGCAGAAAAACACAGAAAAAATATACCATTCCAAAATGGAAAAAAATGGTATGTTATTTACAGGAGAGATGGAAGCTGTGTGATGCAACTATCTCTTATAAATTAGTCCTGTTTTAAACTGTTCGCGCTAATCCCCCTGCCACTCGTACAGCTGTGTGCCGGTAATTCTGCTAGTTGCTACCAGTTCTGCAACTATCACAATAGTCTACTTCTACTATTAATTTAACAGATCGACACCATGCCCAGCTCTTCTAGGGTAGGGTAGGTGCCTGAGCCCGAGCGTGCAGCTCACAAACAAGCCTGTCATTCCCAATAGCCCCCTTGGGGCGGGGATGGCAGACCAGAGAGGCCTAGCTTCTCCCTACGAGCCCTGTGAGGGCGGGGAATGTGGCTAGGCCTGGGGACAGGTGGTCCCAAAGATGACGGGGTACTTGTGCCTCCTCCCATGGGAGACTTAGGTCTTAGACACTCCCGAAACAGGGAGCCAAGGCCGGGCCACCACTTGGAAAAGGCCCGGGCCGGGAGAATACCGGCGAATCTTTAATAATAATAATAATATTAATATTGGTTCTTGCTTCGTTGTTAACTATTCTTCTTGATGCAGTCATCGAAAAAACATCAGGAGTCTGTTGGCTTCAGATTGTCCCATTTATTGAATGTATATGACAGACTGCATATAGGATTAGTGTTTGATTAATGATTGTTGAAGAAGGTAGTGTGTATACTACACATCTAGCTCGTGTCCTCCTCCACCATTTCCAATACCATTCTGGTCATTATCTTATCACGTTTTTAATATATATAAAGCATTTTGGGCAGATCCAGCGATCTTGACTGATAGATTTGTTGAATAATGATCAAACAGGTCCTAAAAACACGGATAACTCTTCCAGTTAAGGCAACATATTTCTGGTGGAATTCTTTACTTGTAACCTGCTTGTACAGCTGCTACTTCGTTGAGTATATTTTCCTCGAGTTGCAACTTTAGCGAATATTTATTTTTTCCTTTTTGCTATAAATGTTAGAAAAATCAAACATAAGACACGTTCGTATTGCTCCTTCTGCCTGGCAGTTTCATTCCAATATTACGAGTTATGGACACATCAAGCACTTCAGAGAGTTCTTCATATCTGACTGTATCAAAGCTATTCAGTATCTTCAAGGTTTTGAATGAGGTCGTTGCTTAAGATAACAAGGTGCTCTTGTCTTGTCTCGGTTACTTTGTTGTCAAATGTTTTGTATTCATGTTTGAGACTGTTATACTGAATATATATTACTTGGAAATTGAATACGTAAAAACTCATGTATTGCGTCTCTGACCACAGTGGCGCTACTGTTCAAATTACTCTCAGTACTACGTTATCTCTGAATGCTGCACTTTCTTCTGATTTGAAATCATCCGAAAATTTTTATTTCTTAGATGTTAGGGCTAACATCTGATCCTTTATGTAACTGCGAAAGGGATCCGACCCAATAACTTGTGAAACTTCACTATTTATTGTAAGCTCAGACACCTCTCCTCCGAGCAACACTGTTTCCGGTCTGTGAGCCAGGCATTTATCCTGGCATGAAGTTTGTCGACTACACTATGTTTTTTTTTTTCTGATCATCAGTCTTCGATGAGAGAGAGAGAAAGAGCTAGATAGCCTGGGAGAAAACGATGGCAAGTCACATTTGCTCCTGAAAGTAAGCACAAATGATGGAAACGCTGGAGCAGTGGTAAAAACGAACGAGTGAATGTTGGTACATGAGGATGAAGTTGATATGACATTTAGGCTGAGTCCCCATCAATTCAGTATAATTAGGTATTCCAGAGTAACTGTTACTTACATACATCAGTATGTGTTGGGTCCCATAATCCCATAACAAGTGAAATTTGACTCCAAACTGACTATGAAGAACTACATTGTAAATCTTTCAAACAAAGAGGCCAGGAAGCTCATAGCACTTACACGTATCTCGCATCTGCTTGACAGCAGAGGTTTCAAGGTTCCTTATGAGACACGGGCGCGCTCACACATCGAGTATGCTCCACTTTCTTGGATTTCCTGCCTCCCCCTCCCCATATGCAACTTCTTGGTAGAACAGAGAACAGAGCAAGACCACTCATCTCTCGCCAGGACCCAGCCTGGCAGATCTGTCATTGCAGCCTTCAACACAGGATCTGTTATTGCAGCCTTCAATACATGATCTGTCATTGCAGCCTTCAACACAGGATCTGTCATTGCAGCCTTCAACACAGTAGGAATGTGAGTAGACTTACTGTTATGTGTAAGGCCAAAATTGTCAAGGTACCACACCTGGCTCTACTCCGAGGCCAACAAAAAGTGAGCTTCTATACAACAAGACGGGCAGCAAGCAGGAACTACACTGACTTCATCTGAGATCATTCTTTTCCTCATAAGCTCTTTGCTTGTGCATAAAATTAGGAACCCTAAACCTAACCATGTAAAACACTGTATAACAGAGAGAGAGAGAGAGAGAGAGAGAGAGATAGAGAGAGAGAGAGAGAGAGAGAATGAGAATATACTTATTCCATTGTCTCAGAGTGTGGGAGGTGAAGAACGTCGATCGATGTTTGAGTCTCAGTGCAAAAAGTATTTTTTTTTCTTTCTCTTCGTCTTTCCCTCTTAATTTTCTGAATCCTCGAATCTCATTATTTCTGTGTCTAGTAAATGAGCATTTTCCTACACGTCACATGCACTAAACACACACACACACACACACACACACACACACACACACACACACACACACACACACACACACACACACACACACACACACACACACACACACACACACACACATATACACATACACACACATACACACACACACATACACACACACACATACACACACACACATACACACACACACACACACACACACACACACACACACACACACACAGGCACTCACAAAACAGGCTAATCAAACTAACAATCAGTTCCTTATTGCTAATTAACTCTGAGACTCGTTGCACTCGGTTACAAGCCTCTTTTAGGTCCAAAGTTGCCTTCTCAACACAACTTGAAAAACTTGCATTCAGTAACTGGAATTTCCGCTCTGGCTTGGTTGATATTTCTTCTCTCGGTAAAGCTGGCAGTCTGGCTCCCAACCTCTCACTCTTGACCCCAATTGTCATCCCCGAGCACTCCAAATGTTAAATTAAAGGAGTGGGGGAAGAGTAGAGCGATATGTGAATAAAAGGAGAGAGAGAGAGGAACACACACACACACACACACACACACACACACACACACACACACACACACACACACACACACACACACACACACACATGCACATAGTGCAGTCACACCTTGAGTACGCAGCACTTTCCTGGATTACCTGCCGGCCGTCTCATCTACGACTTCTGCACAGAACCGTGAACCATGCAAGACGACTGGACCCGCCTTGGATATATCTGTCATTTCAACAGAGCCATCGACGCCTGAGGGATGTGGGTGGCCTTACTCTTACGTACAACGTCATTGTTGCCAAAGTACTACACTTAGCTCCACTTTGCGAACAGCGAGAGAATGACTAAAATCTAAAACTTCCTTGTCTAACACTGCAACAGCAATGTAAGTACGCTGATCAAATAAAATGTCTAGCCCACAGCTGACTCTAACTTCATCCTGTAATTTATTTGAAATGTTAGAAACTAAAATAAAAAAAAAAAGGTAATGCTAGGTAAGGCTTTCAACAGGGCTGGTACAGGTAACAGCTCCTAACTTGTAAATAACTTAAAGTTCATTACCTAACCATGTAAAAACCCTTGTGCAAAAAGAGTGAGGGAGAGATTGAACGAACTATTTTCAGAGGTTGACAGAATAGCAAAGCTTAAGCTTTCTCACCTCCCTCCGCTCCCTCCGGCCACACTTAACAGATTTAAAAAAAAAAAACGTTTTAGATGCAACTGGTATGGTGGGTAGAGTGGACGTTGAGTGTTCCTCTTGTGGGAAGTCAATGTAGGAAGGTTCAAGCCTCCTCTGGCCTTAGCTAAAATTATATATATATATGTCGTGCCGAATATGCAAAACTGGTCAATTAGCAAGAACTCATTTAAAATTAAGTCCTTTCTGAAATTTTCTCCTGTACGTTTAAAGATATATTTTTTTCATTAATGTTAATGTAAAAAAAAATAATTTTGCACCAGAAGAATCTTAGAAAACTTACCTAACCTTATTATAACAAGAACAATTTATTTTAGCCTAACCCAACTACATGTATTTTAGATTTGTTTACAGTAATTTAATACTAAACAAACACAGTGACATATATTTTTCGTTAGGTTCAGAATGATTTTGGCGAAATTATTGCATACAAAAATTTTCGCTTGTCCTATATGGCAAGATGAGCGTTGCTATTTAAGCCAAGATCGCAAGTTCTGCCTATTCGGCACGACATATATATTGTGTGTAACAAACTGCGCCTAGACGGGGGATCGAACACGTATTATTTTAGCCCGCCTCGTGGGAAGAGCGAAAATTCACGACACCCTAAACAACAGGACCATACAATCCTACAAACAATATAAGCTTAGCTAACTAGGTTTGCTTCATGTTGCAAGGACATACGATGGTGTGGTTGCCTGAGAGCTAATTTCATTCTACTCCCCGTTTGGTGTACTAGCCTCCACAACCGGTACACATATTTTTGCAACCACAAACAAGTGGTATTTAGTCAATAACAAACTGCGGGTAGCCAGAGGATCGAACCCAATTTGTTTTAGCCATTCTTGAATTTTCGCTAGAATTTTCGAGCTAAAAAGGGTTCGACCCCCCGGCTAGCAGCAGTTTGTTATTGATTAAATGCCACATGTTCCTGGTTACAATAATGTGTGTACTGCTTGTAGAGGCTAGTATACCAAACGGGAAGTAGAATGAAATTAGCTGTGAGGCAACAACACCATGGTATGTCCTCGGAACATGAAGCAAACCTAGTTCGCTAGGCATGTTTGTAGGATTTTTATGGTCTAGTGATTCAGAGCGTCGTGAATTTTCGCTTTCTTCCCACTAGGCGGGCTAAAACAACACGGGTTCGAACCTCCGGCTAGCCGCAGTTTGTTGTTGATTAAATACCGCTTGTTCGTGGTTATAATAATATATGTACTGCTGTACCCTGTCTGTGATGTGGTTAATGTTAACACTGCCATCAATAGCTGTGTTGATCCAGTCATGATCCATGTATTCCTCCAAATTTTTAATTTTCTTTTTCTCTCCGTTTACAGAAACTGGCGTTACGAACAGGAGTTAGATAGTTTGCTTTGGAAAATAGACTACAAGGATATCAAGATCAATGAATGGACGCCGAACATCCCAGCACCCAACAAATTGTCCAGGGTATGTAGTACAACATCCTGGCACTCAGTACACTATCCAGGGTAGGTTGTACATGTTGGCACTCAGTATACTATCCAGGGTATGTAGTACGACATCCTGGCACCCAGCACACTATCCAGAGAAGATAATTTAGCAATCAAGCATCCGATTTACTATTTATGGTTGGTAACACAACATTCTGATGCCCAACTCAATCTCTGATTAGTCAGTACTACATTAATGCTGATATGCATGTACCTGTGCTGGGATGTGTACATGTGCAATGACGTGTGTACCTATATAATAATATGCGTACGTGTGTAGGGTTGTAAACCTCTGTAAGGATGTGAACCTGCTTAGGAATTTATACCTGTGTACAGATGTATGTGCCTGTGTTTCCTCTTATGTGGCAAATCAAAGATTCACAGGACACGAATAAGAATAAAGTAACAATTATCCCAAATCATACAAATAAAGATTTATTAATTGGAATATTTGTTTTAAGAATACATGAAACAGAGAAATATCACAATAGTATGATGATATAATTACATAACAGTAAGTCAGTGTTATAGTACTAATGCAATATAATAGTACTAGTATTTCTAAAAATACTCGTATTTACACGGCAATGCTAATAGGTTGCCCCAAGGATGAGGGATAGGGATAGTATGTCTGAATGCAACACAGATGAAACTGTTTAGGATTATCGCGTCAGGTATTAAAACTCATGATTTATCTGGAAAAGCTTCTCATTCTTCTCATTTATTCTCTTCGGGATTAGAACAGTGAACATTCCAGCTTTGGTCATAGAAATAAATTCCCTTTCCAACAAACGTTGTCACGATTACAAATATCTGGAGGTGTGTCTTCCACTCCAATGTATGCCATACAGGTTTTGTGCTGGTATGTCAGCCATAGACGCACCTGATGACTCTTTGGGTTATTCTCTGGGCCGCGACCCAGGTTATAATTTTAATTTTGGCCTTTGCGTTCTTATCTGTGACCACATCTGCTGAAGATTTTCTAGAGTTGAGTGGTTCAGTAGAGGAAGTACAGTCAGTTCCAAGAAATCGTTCGAAGTCAGAATTTATGATCAGAGATTCCAATCTTTAGTCGCACTTCGAGTCTTCCTTATCACAGGTAAAGGATTTAGTTACAGAAAGGATGAAAAATCCAAACAAGAAAGTAAGCTCATTTTTTTACCAATTTCTCCGTGCTGCTCAAAATATATTATATTTTCTGCTTTTCTGTGGTGAAACTGTCTTGGTAGCGAGAATTAAAGGAGCTCTGCTTACTTTTTTGGTGCATTAATTTCCACAATTTTCTTCCTAGATTTTGGTTTAGATTATTTCCAGTCACTTCATTCAAAAATATGCAATAATCAGAAAGACCTTAGAATGAACTACATCCAAACTTTGTGTAGTTTTCGGTAACACCTATAGATTCCCTTTAATTACCTTTTAATTAAGTTGCTTTTACAAGTGATTACTATGTAGTTGCCTTAAAAATTTCCTTTGTACGTAGATGTCATGTCTACTCTGCGATTTTTCGCGACGTTTTTGTGGACGGCCTCGAGGTATACCTTTCACACATCGAGGAACCCCACACACGTCCATATTTTAAATGGTAATTTTACAGGGGTATTACAGTGAATGCTCTAAGAGAGGTAACTGTTGACTATTATGGAAATATCCATTTCCCAGTCATTCTTTATATCATATGACTTTCTCTTCACTATGTTGGCAGTCCTACGTTGGAAGTAAGACAGATCAGGTACTCCCTATTTTGAAAATATTAGTCAGCTCAGCGTTCCAGTGGATAGTTTTCCACTCTATGATAGATATTACATACTCATTTTTGCTTGACGTGCAGTGTCCCTTAGTGGAACAATGACTATGATTTTGACTCGGAAGTTTTGAGTGCGAACCAGATCTTGAAATTAACTAGCCTAGTATTTATAGTTTAAAGGTATAAATAGGAGGCATAACGCAGTTGCTACTCCCTTGAACTGCTTATGTGACTATGAACGCAGCCAAGAATTGTACAATATATTTTCTTTTAATTTCTTTTGATTTTGAGATTCACAGTGACCTATGTGCACTTCCGAATATGCCGAGAGCATTTTCGACCATCGTGAAACCTCCCCACGGCAAAATGTCATTCTTAATGCAATGTTACACTATCTTCAGAGAGTTCATTAGCTATTTTTGTTATTCTTGTATAAAAAAATTACAAGCACTGCAATGATGAACTGCTTAATCACGCTGTATCTGACCAGTGAAAATGCTCAGTCTCAACCAAGTATGCCGATTGGCTCTTCAACAAAGTTATATAAATTAATGGTAGAGCTGAGATTTTGCTGAAGCCGGTGCTGAGTACGCGACATTTACTGACTGCATGATAAGCCAGTAGAGCATCCGCAAGCACCTGTATGTCACTGATTGGCTGTTTACGGTGTGTTTAAATAAACTGTATTACTGTGATTAGCTGCTTGGTGCTGACCAGTTATAGAGCTGGAGTTTGGGTTTGTACCTTGTGCAAGTAATACGAAGGCAGCGCCAAGGATCAGTCGTCGGGCGAGCAGACAACAGGACACTTCGTGAAGTGGCAGGAACTATTATCTGTGTTCAACACAGTACAGAGACGAGGAGGATAATATTAATCAAGTTTTTTTCTTTCGTCACCGCTCAGTATCAATACTTATTTGGTTCGCTACTAGTCGTCCAAGCCAAGGAAAGTAGTTGGGCAGGTAACGAGAAGTGGCCAGGTCACAGTCAGTGGACGCTCCAAGCACTAGCTGCTAGACCGTCACCTTCCTTCACTAGTATTTTGGGTGCTGTGTGTGTTATTGCACAAGTTACCGTGACATCTTACTATGTATTGTGTGGGATTGGAATATTGGTAACCAGCAAGTCTTGAAGGATTTGCAACAATGGCAACATGTCAGTCAGTTATGTGTCACATAGGGCTACAAAACTGGTAACTTGAGGCGTTTGAATTTGCAATAATATTACCATGACAGTTAGCGATGAGTTTTCTTGAATAGCAACATTAGAAAATACTGACAGTAGGAAACTGCAACCATAATACAGTGATAATTAGTGACAGAATAATTAGAAACTACATCCACATTTCAGTGCTAATAGTGATATTGTCATGAGACAATGCAACCTTATTAAAGTGAAAATTAGTGATTTAGTTTCATGAGGAAACGTGACAGCACCGAGTGACTACGATTGGCAGAGTCGTGAGGGACTGCAATAGTGATAACCGGTTGTATAAAACAATCACGATACAAAATAGATAAAACTGCTACTATCCCAAATGTAAGTGATTAATTTCAACAATTTTTACTCTTGTTCATGAATAATGGTGTCATTGAGCATTTTTTAACTATGCTTGAGCCTGTCGTTCTCTCTCTCTCTCTCTCTCTCTCTCTCTCTTTCTCTCTCTTTCTCTCTCTTTCTCTCTCAAGGTAGTGGTTCGCAAAAATACGAAATGGTAGGGATATTTTTCAGATTTGATGGAGGAGATCATCCATTGTGCTTTCTCTCCCTAAGCCTGATAAATGTCATTATTTCCTGGTATTTTCTGTTCCATTTTACTTCTTGCCTGTCATTTTTTTTTTTTTTTTTTAAGGCAGAGAATAGTATTTTCATCAATCACTTTGAACCTCTTAGTCTTTTACCATACGACGTATCAGCTACTAATGTTCTCCCTGGTCTGGGGTCTTCCATCTTTGATTCCATTGTCTGAGAAACATCACTTGACTATTTTTTTTAATGTGCAGAAGACATACGATTGTGACCGGAGATGATACTCTGGAGAGACATGGGATTCTTTGCCCTCTTTGTTTTCTTTTTTTTATTTCAGCTAAAGGATAGCATTTTTATAAGAGATTTTCTCGGATTTTCGGGTTTGAGAATGGCCTTTACTGTCATGTTATTGAGAGGAATGGTATTGCGTATAACAAATGGTTTAGTGTGAATGATATTGCTGATGTCCTATCACTAACTTGTTTTGTAGACTAAGTCGGTGGCCTCACGTCAATTACGGATGTCTAAGTAGACTGTGTCAAGGTGAGTGGCGGAACCTGGCATTAAAAATTTCACCATGAGAGATTGTTTTTATCTTCTGTTGAGTTCAAAGCATGTATCCCGAACCAATATTATCCGTATGATCGTAAATTAGCTCGTCTCGAGAATACACCTACTTAGATAATTTTGAGGACAAAATTCTGTAAAAGCTAGATCAGTGATGCGAAACACCTTTTTGGCATCTGGTCACGAGGGCCGTCAGTAATTTTCACATTCCTAACATACTAGTAGATGAGAAGATATATCTGGCTATATGATGCCAGATGTTGTTGATACAGTCCAAAGACCTTCGAAACCTCTCACGCATGCATGTGTTTTTGATGATTCGTGTCGCTCCTTATAACTTCCATTCGAATTTTCTCTGACCTTTTAAAAATTTACCCAAGAATAATTTTAATACTATATCATTCTTCAATGAATTTCAAGAGTTACTGAGGTGACTTTGTGAAAGTGTTTTACTAAGGAGGACAATCCCTACCATATCTTTTTATTTTTTAGATCATGTCTTATTTTAAGAGATCCAAGTTCCCGGGATTCAGACTCGAAACCATCTTTTTAGATTTTGATCTCAATGGGATAAAACTCGCTCAACTTTCATAAACACATTTGAACTTTCTGCATCTTGTTCCATTAATGACGATCGCTACAATGTATGATAACTCGATTTCATATTGCCTCCGAAAGGATAGTTCCTACTCGGAACGTTTTAACCTCGTCAATTTGTGCTTAGTATTCTTTTGTGATTTACGTTAGTTTTAGTGACACGTGAACTTGCCAATG
>NC_069434.1:29997322-30021529 GCF_026875155.1 Cherax quadricarinatus | reverse complement strand
GAAAGGAAAAGCCCGTTTTTTTATATTTCCTAAAAACCCAGACAACTTCCCCAAATTCTTTAATCTAGGAAGAAGATTTCCCTCCAGATAGCCCTCGGCTTTACTTTCAAGTCCTGTTTTCTCATTCCCAGTAACCTGTCACATGGTCACTTTTTTAAAAAATTTTATATACCATCATAAATTAATCACGGTTTTGTCCAAATCATTTTTATTACTCAGTAACAAAAAGGGGCCGAGGGACCACGCCGCCCCTCTACTCGAAAATTTTTCTGATTTTATAAAGGGCCCCAAAAAGGCATTCCCTTCATGTGGGTCCCTTAGGCTTGTAAGGGTTTCTTAATTCAAAAATAGTTTCCTTTTCCCCCGATCAAATCATTATTTGCTTCCTCATTCCCCCCCTTTCGTTAGGAACATAAGCCCTCTTCGATTTACCCTTCCCCTGAATATAATAAGCGAAGTTTCCACTCCCCCTTCTAGTACATTTACTCTCAGTTCTTAGCAAATAACATTTTTAAAAAATTCCCAGGAAGGCGGGTCACAAGCGACCTGTTTTCCTTTTTTTCCTGCCTCACAGTGTTTATAAACTCAGTCTTGTCTAGAGGGCACACCACCCCTCCAAATACTCTCGTCGACATTCTCTTGGGCGAGTGGCAGCACAGAGGGTTTTTCCATTTGCTTGCATGCGTCGCGAATGCAAACGAGATTTTTTTTTCTGCTCCGAGGTCGATCGCTACCGCATTCCTCACACACTGAAACCGGATTAAATGCCGGTACGGCTGGAAACTTTGGGGACTGTTTCCATAGAAAACCTATTCCCTGTTCCCCATCAGTTTTATTATTATTATTATAATCAAGGGGGAACGCTAAACCCGAGGGTTAAAAACCCCAGGGGAAGGGGATGTGGAAGGGATTCAGGCTTAATTTGGGAACTGGAGACAGAACCAAATTCCCCAAAAAGAGCCCCCCACCAAAACAAGGAAACCTTCCATGAGGGGACCCACAGTATAAAATCGTACCTGGTGTTAGTCACTGGGTGGGTCCATCCTGGTAAAAACGAACCTAATTTGCCCCAAAGCTCACATAACAACGCTTTTTTAAATTATACTCTTGATGTCGCTAGGATGTAAACTTTGTACATGTACTTGTAGAAAAAAGATATTTTTCATAAAAGTCCAAAATTTTTCGTATTTTATCTTTTTCATCGTTATCGTATATTTTACTAATTATCTAATTATTTATAACTTCTATGATACCCTATTTTCCCGCGCGGGGTTTTATTTTTGAAAAAATAGCTTTTGTGGGGGGGTGGGGGTGGTGGGGTGGGGGGGTGGTGGGGGTGGGGGTGCTGCGCGCGCTGTGCGGTGCTGGTCTGTGCTGGTCTGCTGCCTGCGCTGGGCGGTGCTGTGCTGGTTTGGTGCGCTCGCTGTGCTGCTGGGGGTGCTGGGTGTCGGTGCTTTTTGCGCTGGTGCTGCTGGTGCTGGTGCGGCTGCTGCGCTGCTGCGCTGCTGCTGCTGCGGGCGCTGCTGTTTGCGTTTTTTTTTTGTTGTTTTTTTTCAAAACACGTCATGCCGCTACAACCGCCGCTATTTTTTTTTTTTATGACCGAAAAGAATAATTTTAACATGTTATGTTCCCATTATACTTCTATTAATAGTGATTAATGGTATGAAACATAAATGTCCAGTGAATGAAATTACTGAGCAAAATGAAGTTCAACAACCGAAAAAAAATAAGCAAAGCTTATCATTGTGAGTCACAAAGAATGTACTTTAACCCTTTATAGAAACTCAGTTTTGTCTATCAACATTTTTTTCATTAATGTATTTAAAATCATCGTATTGATCAAGCTTTCTCTCTCTGGGCGTCAGAGAGCTTCGTTTAGGACGAGCGTCTTTCCCCGCCGAGACAATTCTTTTCGAAATGAGAAAACTCTTTCAGAGTTTTCTCATTTAGAAAAGACACCTTGAGCACTTGAGGTAATAAAAGCCTTTTTGAATTCTAACTCCGGAAAGTATGAATTCATCATGTCAGAAGAGGGCGCTGAATCGAAAAAAAAAACCTGTCCTGTTGTTCACGAGCTTAATTTTTAAAAACCCTCAATTCTTTTTCCGACAAGACAGTAGAAAAAACGTCGACATCGTTACTTCAGCTACTTCAGTCAGGGAAAACTAGTTTCAGCGGAGCACACGACCCCTCAGGCTCGTTGAACATTATATTTTTACTTCAATAAATTTGCTCACTAGGCAACCGGTACAACTTTAAACGAGGATGGAAAGCTACAGGGATGATAGTATAAATTTTATTCCGTAAGTTTTGGAAATCTTTTAAAACTGTAACGAAGGCTTGCAGACAAAATTGGGCAGGATCCGTCGCCATTTTATTTATTTCTTCAGACAAACTGTTAGGCTGGATATGACAGTTCCCATGTTGGAAGCCTGCTCTCCTTGCACAACTTTCAATATCTGAACTATTGGCTTCATTATGGAGTCAACTTTTTTTATAATAAGAGAATGTCTATTGGATTAAATCTTGCTATATCAAATTCATCGCAAATTCGAAGAATAGTGCACTTGAGTTTATACTGCAAACAACTTCAAAATCTGAGTTTCATCATGTTGTACAGGAATCTACTGACCAATGTCAATAGTTCCCTGTGATGAGTTTTATCTTTTTTGTCAGCTCACACTCTTCATACTTGCTAGAAGCAGTAACGTAAAGAGTTTGTTAGGTAAAAGAACACACGTGCAGTTAATGCGAGATTTTTGTTGTATTAATGTTTCTCTCTCCATGAGCTTTGTCCAACCCATTAGAAGCAATACTAGGACACAGTGTGTATATAGGCATTAATACCCTCTGTACCCTCGTATTGTTTTCAGCTGTCTGTCAAAACTCCTGGAGCGAAACGTTGTCACAGTAAAAATGTCATATTAGTTGCCACTTGTGTCCTTTTACCTAACATACTGTTGGTAATTCCATCAACATTATTGCAACATAAAGGTTCTCTTTGTGCATTGCATACAAGCCATCAATTTCTTAAATGAAGGTACTTCTACTTATTTGAAAGGTAGCATTTCTTAAAGATGATCATCTTTTGTGGAAAGAGACACTGATGTATGGGTGGTTTAATCTATACATCGAATTAAAACGTCTTTTAGAATAAGGTTCAGATTCATAGACATTTTAGGGAAGTTTGCTCTTTAGAACCTATTTTACTGTTGTTTAAAGAAAAGTTTTAGAATGGTTATGTTTGGCCTCAATATGTTTCCACACACTTTGTGTAAGGATGTTTTGTTTGCTGAATAACATTGTATAAGGATGTCTTGTTTGCTGAATAAAATTGTGTAAGGATGTTTTGTTTGCTGAATAACATTGTATAAGGATGTCTTGTTTGCTGATAACATTGTGTAAGGATGTTTTGTTTGCTGAATAACATTGCATAAGGATGTTTTGTTTGCTGAATAACATTTCTCAAATGGATGGCAAATTCACAAAGGTATCTCACAGATTTAATTAAATTTGTCTTGTAAACAAATATGAAAAACTAATGTATAGTCACTGGGTGACTGAGACTTGTTACCATATTTTTTGTGGTGTTTCACTGGTGTTGGTTCGTCGTCCGTCAGCAGTGGAACACAAGCTGACGTCATACTGATAACACCGTGTACTGTTCTCCAATCCCTTTGACACTTTACGGAACATTTAACGAAAGACGTAGGAATTTGCCACCTTACACCACGAGGGCGGGGAGAACACTGCCGCAAGTCTGAACTACGTTGTAAGATATGATTTCGTTCGGACTTTTAACCCTGGAGGTTAGCCACCCAGGATAACCCAAGGAAGTCAGTGCGTCATCGAGGACTGTCTAACTTATTTCCATTGGGTCCTCAATTTCATCCCCCAGGATGCGACCCACACCAGTCGACTAACACCCAGGTACCTATTTGCTTCTAGGTGAACAGGTGTAAGGAAACGCGTCGAAATGTTCCCACCGCCGGAATCGAACCCGGTCCCTCCGTGTGTGAAGCGAGAGTTTAGCCACCAGGCCACCAAGTAATTAGGTTAGGTAAGAGTCATCAGGAAACAGAACAGTTGTGGGTAGTGAGAGATGTTAGCTGGTATATTCAGTGTAAACACTTTTACAACTAAAGGAAAAAATAGCAACTAGGAAGTAGTTGTTGGAAAATGCTCCAAATAGCACTGCTATTGTATTAGCTAATTATGGCAAAAAAAAGTAGGTTACTGCTACTGATAAAGTAGCGCTGTTAGCCATCTTTGCTCTGTGTCTGCCTAATTATCTGCACCCATATTTCACCGCTTGTTACTTCAGCTTATTACGTGTAGAGAGAGCTCTCCCATTGTTAACCTACAGTGTATCTCCTGCTAATGAAGGCTCCTTACTCAGTAGTAATAATAACCTTAATGCACATTGTTCTTCAGATTTTCTCTTTTTAGCTTATATTTTCTATGCTTCTTGCACTCATTATTATAGAATTAAATGTTTCACATTTTGACTTGGCTATCATCTTCGTCTGCGATTATTTATTTCCAACGAGTTACATTTCTTTTGCTTATATTTATATATATGAAAAGTAATATTAAATTTTTCCTAATAGTTATATTCCTTACATTAAATTAATGAGAAATACAAAATGTTTAAAGGTCATACAACCATTCCACTAATTCGTTTTCTAAATACATATTTTTATTTTTTATACGCGTTATTTTTTTTTCTAATTTAAATGCAGAGTTATAACATGTGACTTTCCATTACTCAGTCAACGATTGTTGGTTAGTGTGATGTGTCATTGTTAGCTAGTGTGATGTGTCGTTGTTGGTTAGTGTGATGTGTCATTGTCAGCTAGTGTGATGTGTCGTTGTTGGTTAGGTATGTGTCATTGTCAGCTAATGTGATGTGTCGTTGTTGGTTAGTGTGATGTGTCACTGTCAGCTAGTGTGATGTGTCGTTGTTGGGTTAGTGTGATGTGTCATTGTTAGCCAGTGTGATGTGTCTTTGTTTTGGTTTAGTGTGATGTGTCATTGTTAGCCAGTGTGATGTGTCGTTGTTGGTTAGTGTGATGTGTCACTGTCAGCTAGTGGGGATGTGTCGTTTTTGGGTTTAGTGTGATGTGTCATTGTTAGCCATGTGATTTTCCCGTTTTTGGGTTATGTGATGTGTCATTGTCAGCTAGTGAATGTGCCCGTTTTTGGGTTAGTGTGATGTGTCTTTGTTACCAGTTGATGTGTCGTTTGGTTAGTGTGATGTGTCACTGTCCACTAGTGTGATGTGTCGTTTTTGGGTTAAAGTGTGATGTGTCATTGTTAGCTGTGTGATGTGTCTTTTGGTTAGTGTGATGTGTCATTTTAGCTAATGTAATGTGTCGTTGTTGGTTAGTGTGATGTGTCATTGTTAGCCAGTGTGATGTTAAATGTTGGTTAGTGTGATGGTCATTGTTAGCTATGTAATGTGTCATTGTTACCTAGTGTAATGTGTCATTGTTAGCTAGTGTGGTGTGTCGTTGTTGGTTAGTGTGATGTGCCCATTGTTAGCTAGTGTAATGTGTCGTTTTTGGGTTAGTGTGATGTGTCGTTGTTAGCTAGTGTAATGTGTCGTTGTTGGTTAGTGATGTGTCATTGTTAGCTAGTGTGATTGCCCCGTTGTTGGTTAGTGTGATGTGTCATTGTTAGCTAGTGTAATGTGTCATTGTTAGCTAGTGTAATGTGTCTTGTTGGTTAGTGTGATGTGTCATTGTTAGCTAGTGTAATGTGTCGTTGTTGGTTAGTGTGATGTGTCATTGTTACCAGTGTGATGTGTCATTGTTGGTTAGTGTGATGTGTCATTGTTAGCTAGTGTGATGTGTCGTTGTTGGTTAGTGTGATGTCATTGTTAGCCAGTGTGATGTGTCGTTGTTGGTTAGTGTGATGTGTCATTGTTAGCTAGTGTGATGTGTCGTTGTTGGTTAGTGTGATGTGTCATTGTTAGCTAGTGTGATGTGTTGTTTGGTTAGTGTGATTGTCATTGTTGGTTAATGTGGTGTGTCGTTGTTGGCTAGTGTGATGTGTCATTGTTGGTTAGTGTGATGTGTGGAGAAATTTTCTCCAGGAGGGGGGTATCAGCCCCCGTCAGCCCCTTCAGCCCCTTTCAGCCCTGAGGGGCCCAGACCTCTCAGAAGGGCAAGCGTCTTGTTACTGCTACAGTGAGTAATTGACACAGATGCCGTACGAGTATGCGACCTGTGGTCAACCGACCATTGCTCCTTGCAGTCCAGTGTTGCAGAGTGTATTTTAATAAGAGACAGTACATCTCTTACTTTAGCAGGACAATTAAGGAAAATCCTGCTCCCACTTCGTTACCATAGTAAAGATAGTGGACATTGTTGTCTATGCTTAAGACAGCAAGAATCAAACCTTCTGCTTTGCTTCATCGAGGAAGTGGCAAGGAAGCAAAAAGTACTAGGTCAGCTTTTTTTTTACAAGGGCAGTGACGCATGGGGCGCTGTGGCGTGTTCGGATTACTTTTGACTCTACTGAAGTGACACTGACGCAGGAAAAACAACAAAGAAAACGATCTGTGCGTTAGTGTGAACAAAGTGTCTCACAAAACACAATAAACACTTAAGAGAAGTGTGATCAGCTTCTCTTGTGATAACATTGTAAACAATAAAGACAAATCTTGTGGAACATGGGTGTACCAGTGTGCGTTTTCTAGACAATGGAAGACGTGGACTCCAAGGACACTTCAGCTTCTATCAAGTCACCGATACCTGTCGAAGGTGTGAAGAACACCCAAACTCACGTTACAAGAGCAAGGGATGTTAAAAATTTCTTGTGGTACGGGGGGCGCGCAGTTTCTTGAGTCGCAAGGAGTTGTAATCAACCTATAGTCCCGGGAGTAAGGTGTGGACTTTTGAGTCCAAACAAGTATGTATTTTGTCAGCCATCAGTGAATGAAATATGCTGACATAACACCCCCTAGGGTATTTATAATCTTACAAATTATAATTCTTGACAGCCCGTTGGAGATGGTTTCGACAGCTTTAGACCTCGTCTGCAGTGGCGGCTGTGCAGGCGATGAGTTGTCTTTAAGCTTTCCCCTGTTTAAGCTTAGCTGGAATGCCATTTCTCAACATAATTGGTCGGGGCTCGAACCGGATAAAGGCCACACTGTGGTCCAAATATGTTGTACTACAGTGTACAAATAACCTATGAGCCAAGGTCCTTCGAAAAAAGCTGTAAAACTAGTGTTTTACAATATAAATAAGTATAAATGAGTCCCTCCAGACTCAATCACAGAGAATGGGCAGCCAAAAGAAAACGGCGCTCACCCAGCGTTCACCCAAAGAAAACGGGAGCTGGGTGACTCACCCACACCCTCCATCCACTGCTCCAATCTCGAAAGTGCTGACCAAGACAACAACAACCCAAGTGATGTTCAGTTTGTCTGAGTGTATATACACAGAGTGTTTATAATGTTTATAGACAGAAATTAAGAGACAAGATTGTGTTAAAGTTTGTTTCTTATAGATATACCTGTTATATTAAAGGAACTTATATATAAAGTGTAAGCTTTCAAATATATATTAACAGTGACATTAATGTGTAAGTAATTTCACGTGTGATTTACAGTTATACAGTGACATTTATAGTTTTATATGAATGAAGTGTATAACATCGTTATTTACGATTAATCATCGTTTTCAAAGGGGACACAGCAAACTCAAGGGCCCTAAAAAACCACCACATTTACTCTGTACCCTTCATGGTCCCTTGAACCCTGAGGTTAAGCTTAGTAGGTCAGTATGTCTGACCGATTATTGCTGACTTAAGCATAAAAACCAGCTGTTTATAGCAGTACAGTGTTTTTAAACACTCTAAGTGTGGTGCAAGAATTTTCAGTATACCATTAAAATGGCTTGTTTGAAAACTCAGTTTCAGTCTTTACAGACAAGAATTACACAATTAGAAAATCTAATTTCACTCTGTATAGGATTAAACTCAAGATACAAACATAGATTTTGATGATCTTGAGGTCAAATTTGATTATTTACACAACGTCTGGAAATAATTAATTCAACTATACACATTATGAAAATAAATTTCTTGAATCAGATCCATCTGAGGATGAAATTAAAAATGTTTTGGATACTTTTAGTAATCAACAATTTTTTTTTTTAAATTTTATTTATAACCAATACAGTATACATAAATATAAAAATAAAAGGAAACAGTATGGATCTCAATCCTGAAGGTTCGGCCATTGACATAAGAAAACCAAACACATAATAAACTAACACAAATGGATTGCACCTATATACTTGCAAGATATATCTGTATAACATACAATAATAACTAACGGCAATAACATAGCTGCAAATAAACACCGTAACAGGGTCATGAACTGACAAAAACATTCAATGACTCAAAACCTAACTTCCATATAAATTTTACATTTAACATGACATATGACGAAGACTCATACAATTGAAAATAATAATACAAGAAAATGTAACAGTTACTTCCACCTTCTCATTAATCAATAAACCAAAACCTAACATCATAATCCTACTAGAACATCTACATACTTATCAGTAACATACACGCTTTACATTACCAAAAACAAATAAACATACAAAGAAAAGAGCATAGATCTCAAAACCGACTCATTACATTTACACTTAAACCCGTATACAACAATCTCAGACACAAAAGGAATGCGTCTAAAAAAATTACTTCATATGGTAAAGAACGATACCGTTGTATAATGCTATACACAAAGTACATTGAAATGACAAATTGAAACAAAGTAACGAAATGGAACATACAACAAGCATGTGTTGAATACATAAAACCTACACATCACATACACCACAGACTATCTTTGTATAACACCTTTGAGGACAAAAGGAGAATCCAGACATACGTAGATCATGCCTTGTGTCACCTCAAACCATCAAACACACAAATACTGTGAGATGTACCCTCTCACACATTATACACACAATCATGTAGTGTAAACATCACTACTACATATTAAATTCGATACCTTCTGAAAAACAATGTGAATAACATATCTTACACAACTACCCAGACCAAACTCACATCACAAAAGAAGCTTATTTATTATATTACCAAACATACCACACACTAGCCCGCCACAACCCCTTACTTTACACTTAAATCTCTTAAATCCTTCAACCTGAATCTACGATAACCTTCAGTAAATGCTGTCTCCCATCTTCCCCCATAAAGATCCCTATTGCGGCACTTTGTTCTATACATCGTGGCCCCTAACACTCTTATCCTTTCCTCGACTCCCACCTCCCTCATTGCCCAAGATATATAAATAAAATCTGTGACCACATACGCAACCGCATTCACCACCTGCTGACTCCCCCCACCTATATCTAAACTTAACACCCGCAACACCTGTAATCCTTCCCCACCACCTAAACCTAACTACTCTACTTAGCCAGACCCTCACATCTTCTAAACAAGTACAAAAGTACACAGCGTGAAATATGGTTTCCGGACATCCACACGCTTTGCACTCCCCACCCTCCCTTAATCTCCTATTAAATAACACAACCCCAGACGGCAAGATCCCATGTAAAAAACTAAACATAACCTCCCTGACACTGATTTTACACGTAGTTGTTGAAGACATTTCCATACAGAACCCCATGCATACATAGGGTATGCCCCCTCAACTGCCGCCACCACAGACCCACCCCCCACCCTCTCAAGAACCTTCAATTTAAGCTGTTTCGGATCCCTTACCTTTAGTAAAACTCGCAACATAGCCTCCCCAAACATTAAATCCCTACCCCTCCACCACCGTTGCATATCCATGCGCAGTCTTCAAGGCCTCCCCCCCTCACCCCCTCCCTCACAAACCCCCTTTTCAGAAACACACTCAACATACGCTTCTCAAGAGGTATAAGCCCCAGCCCCCCCTGGCTAACGGGAAGCGACACCACCCCTCTACTTAGCCAGTCACAACCCGATCCCCATATAAATCTGAATACCCTCAGTTGCAAACCGTTGCACCTCACACCGTCGTAACGGATATATTGCCACCACGTGCCATAACTTGCTATACAACAGGACATTCGTGACTATAACCCTTTGATGCAACGATAATTGCTCTGCCCTCAAGCCTCCCAATCTTTTCAAAACTCCATCCACGTGCGCCTCGAATTTGCCTCTTGTGCATCCCTATCATTCCGCATGTACACTATCCCACAATATCAACAGCTGATCTACCACACGCCACCCACCCTCAACAGTCTCACCATTATGTACACTATCCCCTAGATCCAAATACTTGGACTTTACTACATTAATTTCATCCCTGTAGCCTCACCAAAAACGTCTATCACCCTTTCTACCTTATGTAAATCCCTCACATCCCTCACCAAGACAGTCGTATCATCCACGTAACCCACTATACCCGCTTCCCCTTCACGTGCAACACCAACCCTCGCTCTCGCTATACTCCACCTAACTGCCCTATAAAAGGGTTCCTGAAGACATGCAAACAAAATTTGCGACAGAGGACATCCCTGTCGCAAACCCCTTCCCATCTGTATGCTATCACCTAGTCGTCCATTAACCTGTATTCTCATAACTGCACCCAGATACAAAGTTTTTTGCCCAAGAAACAATTTCCCTCCCGAAACCCAACCAACGCATAAAACTCCATAATGCATCCCTTTCTACGCTATCATAAGCAGCTCTCCAATCCAGAGCCAAAACACCCCCTCCCCCCTCCCCCCTATGCTCTATAAAACTCCTAATAGCTCCATGCCCTTCATACATTGATCTACCCGGTATGCCATATTGTCCTCTATCAATTACTTTACCTAAAACCTGTTTGATTCTGTTCCCTAATACCCTTGCAAATAACTTATAATCACCGCACATAAGCGATATTGCACGGTAATCTTCTACCGTGGTCTGTCCACCCTTTGGCACTAATACAACAACAGCAGTTCTTTGCTGCTCACTACCCATTGCCCCATCTTCCTTCATTACATTGAACAATCTCACTAAAATCCCTCAATACTTCCCAGTTCTTAACATAAAAATCATTAGGCAACCCGTCTACACCGGTGCCTTACCTAAACTTGCACCTACTATAGCTCTCCAAATTTCCCCTTCTGTAATCTGTCCTTCCAAAGTCTCCCTATCTCTACCATCAAGCTCGCATTGCACATAACACACCCATTTCCCTTAAAGCATCATCTCGTATACCCACATGTTGTGCATATGACCTAAACCATGCATCAATATATCCACTCATACCTTCAGTCGCACATCAATACCTGCCCTCTCCTATACCCTCCCATCCCCACTTGAACTGTTAATCCCATCATCTCCGTGGCTGCCCTCCTCTTCTGCTGTCCCCTTAACGCACACGCCGAAGGCCGATCCCCGTAGAGAACCTCCTCCAACCCTCCAGCCACACGTGCACCATCAAATCGATCATTATGCAAACCCTTAATACGTTGCTTTAAATCCTCTATTTCCTCCACAGGTATCTCGCACCCATCACCCACATAACAATTGCGTAACTGTCCTTCTAAATACCCCTGTAGCCCATATAAAAATTGATTACTTTCCCTCCCAAGCCGAACATAGTAATCCCGAATACGTTTCTTAGCCACCACATCCCACCACCTAACCAAGTCTCTATCCCCAGAGCCCCTGCTAACAAACCCTCCCAAAAACACTCAAAAGATTTCCTATTCTCCTCCCCTTTTAAACAATTTAACATTCAATTTCCAATAACTACAACCCCTCTTAGGTAAACCCTCCCACCCTGCGTCCACAAGAACTCCTCTATGATCAGAAAAACACACATCTAAAACACGCACACTATTAACTACGATGGTGCGTGACACGTACACTCTATCAAGTCGCGCCGCATATCCACGACGTACAAAAGTATGCTCAACCTCTCCCCCCCCCACCACGTCCTTTAATCCCACCCCTGACATTAAATCTCCCAATACCCCTGAAAAGTACCCACTTCCCCGAGGTTCTACATCCTTACGCCGGATCACGCAATTCCAATCCCCGCCTACAATAGCTACTTCAGGGAGTGACCTCAAATAATAAATTAACACCTCTTTCACAAAGGTTGCTTTACACGCCCATCATTCTCAGCTGGACCATACACACACACAAAAGCCACCTTCACCCGTCCCCATAGCCCTTCCACCCTTATTATCCTCCCCTCCCCCCCTTCACTACGTCTCACAACAAACGGGCTAGTCTCCCTGATCATGATGGCAACGCCACCTTTCAACCGAATTGCATTCTCCATGTACACAATTATATCCTTCTATCCGCAATTCACTACCACATTTATGATTGTGTTCCTGTATGAACACAACGTCTACATTATTACGCACCAATAAATCACGTAACCATGCACACTTTCGTACAGATCGTAAACCATTAATGTTTATTGTGAGGCACTTAAAATCGACAATGATGGTTTTCCTTTCGACACTGAATGTTTTTCACTAGATTTTTTGTTTCCAATTTTCCCTTCCCCTCCTTTTGAAGCACTCGTAATCATCCCCTGTGCTTTGGGTACACAGGACCCTTTCTGTGCCACATCCGCCCATGATTTCTTCCCTGATCTTTGGGCTGGCATTAACACATCATCAGAAATCTGAAAGTGTAACAGAGCGCTTCGTGTTACACTTTCTACCTGCATTTCGTCGTCCACAGTGCAATCCTGGTGAATTTCCACCTCCACCGTTTGTTTCAGCAAGGCGTCAGTGGCGTCCACTACCAGCTGCACGTCGTGATCCACGTCCGCCGTCGCAGCCTTGTCCCCAAGTCTAGGGATGGTGCCGTCGCAGGACTCATGCTGTCCTCCGTAAATAATTCATCTAACACAGAGACAATGGATGTCTCCACATCATTGGCCTGCTCTTCTCGCGAAGCCGTTTCCACCTCTGGGCTGCATCCAAAGGAGGCGACACTTCCGGAGTGTAGCACACACCGTGTTCAGAGACCTCTCAACCTCTTCGCTCCAAGACAATCTTGAGGGTTGCACAGGCGCTTCAGGCACATCTTGCCTTATACCTTCCTCCCCTAAATCCTTGCTCTGTTGTACAACCCTGGCACCTCGTCTCCTTTCACACTGCACCGCCAAATATCGTATGCCTCCACACAACCTACAAGTGCGGCGTTGCCCTGCATAAGTCACAAAAACTTGAGTCCTGAAGTCTTGCAGGATCACATATGAAGGGATTGGATGTCGTAATGTCATTTTTACCGAAAAAGTTCCTCAGGTAGTCCTTCATATGGGCCATCAGGCCACCTCCCTGCTGTAGCCATGTGTATGGTGCCGTAATTACTCAGGGCAGCACGTAATATCAGTCGCATCAGCCTCAAAGGGTACATTTCTCACTTTTACCCATGTATAATGGCGGGATACATCGTGTAGCTTCACAGACACAGTCTGGTTAACCACCAGATTGACCTCTTGATACTTGTCGACAACATTCTCGTAAACTTGAGCTGAGCTAAACTTTACAAAGATTCTTGTCACACCATTCATCGCTACACCGCACAAATCCTCGTTGGCGATACCATAGGTGTCTCGGATTATCGCTGGCAATAATATCGCCATTGATGGTCCAAGCACTGCCCCACGAGTTAATTCCAAACACACAGTGTTGACGCGGCGTCTGGCTGCCTGCGCCATGTTGAGAAAATGAAACTGCCACCGAACAGCTATAGAGGGCAGCAGTGTAGAACACGTCCTCTCTACTCAATGGCTGAGAGACGAATGAATGAGTAATCAACAATTAAGGTGGGCAGGAGTACAGGCTATCTGCCGCAAAACTCTGTCACAGAGACCTACTGTAACTAGTGGTCAAACACCTGTTACACCTGTAACAACAACAAGTGTCCCATTACCAAGCTTACCTACACTGTCATTACCTATTTTCCAAGGTCATAATTATGAAGAATTCATTATGGTTTTCAATCCATAGTAAATTCACGAACTGACATAGATGAGATTGGTAAGTTTAATTATCTTAAAATGTCTTGTGAGGGAGAACCCTATGAACTGATTAAGTCATTTCCGGTGGTTAAAGGCAATTATCAAATAGCCTTACGTGTCTTAGCAGACAATTACTTTGACGCTGACAAGGCCAGAGTTAGACATGCAGTCTTAATATCAAGCTTGAAACCACCCAAACATTGTTTTTTAGACTTACAGGCATTTAGAATCACATTAGACAATAGTCTCAGATCTCTATGTGCTAAATATGACTTAAGACAATGTGATTGGTTTATCAGTGGTATTGTACAAGATAAGTTTGTCACCACAAACTATTGAACGATTAAATATTATGTTTCAATAAACGCTATTTCACTGTGAGGAAATTAGCAATGGTTTACAAACAATAGTTTCATGCATGCAAGCAACGAGACAAGATGAAGAATCCACAAATCCTACTGTGGATAATAAACCTTCAACTCAGTATAAGAAGAGTATACCTACTCCCACTAAACCACATAATGGGAAATCCCATATAGGCATTTATCAAGCTGTGAATACCACAGACAGTAAACAAACTGTCGCACATAAACGTACTCCAAAATGTGTACTTTGTGATGGAACACATTGGGCACAGTATTGTATTCAATACACATCAATGGAGGCACGTAAACAACGTGTTCATCAGCTGAAAAGGTGCATCAAGTGTTTAGGTGAACACAAGGGAGGTAAATGCTCACCGAAGAAGTGCAAGGGTATGCATCAGACAGATGCTCATTATCTCCCGCACCATGGAGTCAGAAAAGATTCTGAAACCACTCCACTACGTGTTGTATATGATTGCAGCGCACGTGCAAATCAAGATGTAGCAAGTCTTAATGACTGTCTGATAACCGGACCCTCACTAACTGAGAAGCTTGGAGACGTGCTTATGAAATTTCGCACAAACCCTTAAGAGTAGGACTACAAGAAATAGATAGAGATTATACTCGATTCTTGTGGCCTGAAAATCCACATGATCCTCAAAGTCCTGTGAAAAATTATCGTTTCAAATCAATATTATTTGGTGCAACATCCTCTCCATTCTTACTAGAAGCTACTCTAAATACACATTTGAAGAAATCTGAAAGTCCCTTCAAAGAAATCTTAAAGAAAAGTTTCTATGTGGACAATCTTCAAGGTACTGTGAATAAAGAGGAGGATTTGAAATCCTTATACAGAGAAGCTAACAAGGAGATGAAAGAAGCAAACATGCCTCTGAGGGTGTAGAATACAAATTCAAAGCAATTAAGGGAACTTATCAAAGAAGATTTCCCTGAAGCTGAAATTCCTAATTGCAACAATATGCTGGGACTTAATTGGAAACACACAGAAATACTTTGAGTCTCAAAAGGATTAACAAAATCATGCAATACACTCACTAAACGTAGTTTTACTGTCAGAGGTATAAAAATTTGTTTGATCCTCTAGGATTTCGTCTCACCAATTACCATAAAGGGTAAAATGCTTATGCAAGACGCATGGAAGCTCAAAATTGGATGGGATGAAAATTTGCCTCTAGAAATGAGTCAAGCATGGGATGAAATATCCAGGGAGTTTAAGCAACTTCATCAAATTAAATTTCCCAGACAAATAGATCAAGAGGGAAACAAGTACACATTACATGTGTTCTGTGATGCGTCAACCAAAGGGGTTATGGCGCTGTAGCTTACATAAGTAATGCGGAAGGAAGTACACTAATTTCTTCAAAGGCCAGGGTGGCACCCTTGAAGGTCAGAACAGTACCACAATTGGAACTGACAGCATTCTATGTAGGTACAAAATTAGCTATTTCAACAAAGTGCTTGATCATCTCACTATTGAAAAAACCGTGATCTGGAGTGATAATGAAGCAGTTCTCCAGTGGTTAAGAAATAATAAGAGTAAGTTGGTCTATGTACAGAACAGAGTAGCAGAAATAAAAGAGATGCAGAGAGATTATCACTTTCTTTACGTCTCTACCCAAGAGAATCCAGCTGACATGTTGTCACGTGGTGTCCCACTTAAGAAATTTGTGGATAATAAATTATGGCTCCACGGACCGAACTGGCTCTCTAATGAAAATAACTGCCTCAGCAAAAAGCTCACATTTTGCCAGAAGAAACAGTCTGCTTGAACACAGCAGAAATAAGTTTTTGTAAATACTGCAGACACAACAGAATAGTCATTGATGGATCTAAATACTCATCTTGGGTAAACCCTTTTAAGAGTTTACAGCTTTTTGTCCTTTAAATTCAAAAAGGGAATAAAACCTGTTTAAATGAATGTCTTGAACCCATTAAATACTGGGTGAAACTAATACAGAAAGATGTTTTCTCAACATGTGTCATTGTTAGTGTGATGTGTCATTGTCGGCTAGTGTGATGTGCCATTGTTTGTTAGCGTGATGGTCATTGTGGCTGGTGTGATTTTCCCATTTTTGGCTATGTGTTGTGTCATTGTTGGTTAGTGTGATGTGTCATTGTTGCCTAGTGTGATGTGTCATTGTTAGCTAGTGTGGTGTGTCATTGTTGGCTAGTGTGATGTGTCATTGTTGCCTAGTGTGATGTGTCAGTGTTAATATTTTAAGTATGTGAATACTCACCGATTTGTACCCACCGATTTGTACCCGCCGATTTGTGTTCGAAGGGGTCGAGGCTCAGCTCAAGGGCCAGCCTACTAGACTCCTTTAAGCGGTATCAATTATTTTTGGTCTCTTGGGGCATAACGCTTCTAGTCTTGAAGCTGTGTATTTTGTTTACTTCCGCTACTACCTCATCCGAGCCATTGTACTTGTCAACCACATTGACAGGTCTATAGTTCATCTGTGTTTTCAGCTACTACTGTCTCCATGACCCAGGCTCTCTTAATTCACACAGTCTGCCCAATCAGTTCCTTTCAGTATTTTCTATGTAGTAATCATACCTCCTTTCCCCTCCCCACTGTCGTCACTACTAGGATTGTTAAGTGACGTTCGTTTACTCTCTCCTCGTAGTGCATTCCCCCTCATTTCTGATACTAGTCTGGCTATAAATTTCTGGAAACTATCGAGCTTCTGGATACTTAATGAATGGAAAAATATTTGTCGAATATTCTCAAATTGTTTCTAAGCCTCTCTCCCCACCCTAGCATATTAGTTTTCTGGCCAGTCTGCTCACTTCTCAGTTTTCGTTTTGTTTTCTGCATTATTCCACTTTCCTACGCTTTTATTTTGTGTCCTTACATTTCTGGTTAATGCGACGGCTCTTTTTGTCTTTGTTGCTCCTGCATCTTCTTGATATGAAGGTTACGTCACTTTCTCTGCATTTTCTCATCCACTGACTTATCTTGTAATTCATTGTCTCAAGCCACAAAATTCAGGAAATCTCTCGACCCCCTCAAAAATTTTCCCTTCTAAAGTCTGGCTTCTCACATCTACTTACAGTACTTACCTCTAAGTTTAGCTCCACTAGGTACTTGAAGTTCAAGACCGAATGATTACTAGTGTTCAAATGAATTACATATTCTATTTCACCTATGTCAAATGTACCTTCGTACAGTCTCGCTGGCTCATCATTTCCTCTCTCCCTTGCCATGTTCTTAATGTGCTGACTAGGAAAGTTTGTTTCTAATCACCTCTATTAATTTTGCCCTCCACGCTAGATTAATAGAGATGATAGAGACAACTAAAGTGCCAACTCGACCAAATTATTTCTCCATATATACTCCTGATTGCTTCTGCTATGATGTCATCTTTCGCTCATGCTGTCCTCACATTCCTACCTCGGTCTCTTATTAAGTGATGGTTGTATATCACTGCAAACTATTAGATTATTCTTCCCTGCTCTGTTTATTCATCTCGCTTCCTCAAAACTCTATTGATTTCTAATTAATAGTGCCACTCCTCCTCCTCCCCTGTTTCTTCTATCCTTATCAACTGGTATCCTGCTGGAAATATGGCATCTGATTTCATTTCCGTAAACTCATCTGAAAACCATTTTCATGAACTTATTACTCTTGATCGATATTCCATCTGTATTATGTACCACACTGACACTACTTCTTACTAAACACTGGTTTATAACTGTTCCCTCTTCATGATGCTCATCCTACAGGAGTGGGGATGTGGGTTGCGGTTGGTGTGGGTCTCCTCCCGGGAGAAGGGTCAGAAAATAGCTTTATAGGCAGGGAAAAGGAGAGTGACTGGGAGGGTGTAGGAAGAAATGAAAGAGCGAGAGGTCGGTTATGTGTTTGGTGTTGGGAAGGTAAGGCCCTGACCCAAAGCTAAATTCAGCTGGAAAAGAATCGAGGTTGCTTCCGGAGGAGTGCCTTGAGTTTGGGTGTTCCCACCTCCTGGCCCTTCTTTGTTTACTCTTCTCACTCTCGACAGATTTTTTACACTCTTAGCAGTTCCCTTTCTGCCCGTCATACTGTGCCATCCTAGGTAGACACGACTGCAGCACTGTGAGGTCTTCGGGCACGCTTTCTGCCCAAAGGGATCTTGTCCTTAGCAATACTGAACCCAAAGGTTAATTTCATCATGCGGTGTTTTCCGTGGAGAGAACCTCCAGATCCTCTGAAAATCTACCGCCTCCCCATCATTTCCTCCATTACTGTGTATTCCATGATCGATACATTTCTAACCCCTCATTTTCTTATCTCCTACTACCGGGACCACCTTCAGCAGTCTGTAATCAACGGATCATCAAATATCTCCCTATTTTTCCTTCCATTGTCTCTCCGTCCAGATTTAAGAGAAGACAAAAGGAGGAGCACTGCAGCAGGCCTACCGGCCCATGCTAAGCAAGTTTTAAACCCAATGCTACCCACACCCATTCATGTAATTGTCTAATCTATTTTAAGCTACCAAAGGGTTTTCGCGAGTTTGTTCCATTCATCCCCTATCTAATACCAAAACTGTGCCTTCCTATATATTTAGCAAATTTAGTTTTCCAACTTGAACCCACTAATGCATGTTATTAACATGCCTTTTTTTTTTTTTTTCCGTTTTCCCTTATATACCTCAACCCAATTTTCCCCAAGAGTGGACTTCGGTCCTCAAATCACCCCTCGAAGGTAAGTTTTTGTATTACAGGGGAATGTTTTTTGTCCTTTTTATTTTTACTTCATTAATTTGCACCTCTACGCCCATTTTACGCACATGCCCTTACAAAACGCCAATTTCTAGTAGCAATTTTTCCCCCATCAGCCGTTTATGATTTGTGACCAACAAGGATTCGACACTGCCCCCCTGTGGAACACCGTTTGACGCTCACCCTCCTCTAATTTCTCTTCATTTATGTAAACTCTGTAGTTTACTGTAAATCATCTTAACCAAAAAAAAAAATTCACCCAAATTCCCGTGCCCTCAATTTACCCCATCAATCCCCTGGTGGCACCAAAAAAACCCTTACTGAAGTCAAAATTACGCAATCCACTTTATTTCCATGACTACCCTCAAACACCTTAGTGGAAAAAAATCATATTCAAAAGGGCAGGAATGCTTTTTGAAAAACCCGCGAGTTTCATTTTTTTCGATTGGTCTTTCAATGAGTTCAATATTTTCTCAGTTACTGATTTCTCAACATTCCCATTTTGGAATTTTGGGCTAACTGGTGTAAATTCGAACTAACGACCTGTCTCCCTTCAAGAATAATATAGTATGTCATTCCATTTTCCACTTACCGGCACATTCTAGTAAAAGTAAATGTTGAAAAGACAGCAAGGGTTTTTCCTAATTTCCCTTTCTACATTCGTTTAAAATCCCTGAAACATTCAACAGACCCGGTCTTAATTTTATTTTAATTTTCAACTTATTAGAAGACCATTTCACAGACTTTTACATCCCAAATTACTTTCGTCCTATATATAATAATAATATAAAAAATATATATATAAAATATATATATATTTAATAATAATATATATTAATATATAATATGCGGCCAATGTTAAAACGGTCAATTACAGAACCATTTTAAAATTGTCCCCTTTCTAAAAAATTTCTCTTATACGTTTAAAGATAATTTATTTTTTTTAAGTTATGAAAAAATTTTTAATTTTGCACCAAAGGATCTTAAAAACTTACCTAACCTTATTTTAACAAGAAAAAAATTTTTTTACCTAACCCAACAAATATATTTAGATTGTTTTCAATAATTTAATACTAAACAAAAAACCAATTAAATATATTTTTTTCGTTAGGGCAGAAAGAATTTGGCGAAATTTTTGCATACACAATTTTTTACTTTTCCTATATGGCAAGATAGCGTTGCTATTTAAGTCAAGATTTCAATCTGCCTATTCCTTTCCCTCATTCGTTCACAAATACCAAAACAGCCTGGTCCAGGACGACCCCTGTGGGGCCCCCCCTGGTCACAGGGGCCCACTCTGACACCTCGCCAGTACCATTTCTCCGCGTCTTCCTGACAAGTATTCCCGATCCATTGCAGTGCCCTTCCCCGGGATCCCGCTTGGTCCTCCCTTTTTTTCACTAACCTTTTGGGGTACTGTGGCAAAACCTTTTTTACACATGCGCCTCTGCCCCCTCCGGGACCCATGGAGAGAGTTATCTGGCTCCATTGCCTTTGGGGTACACTCACCAAAGCCCTTTTCCCATTTCTTCCGTTGTGTGACGGCCCCACACAGGTTTTACCCCCCCCCGTTTTTCCCTGGACCCCTTCTGTCTCCTCTTGAACATTTCTTTGAATCTCTTGTTGAGTTCCCATAACTTCACGGTCATTCTTTTTGTCTCTCCTCCTTTCCCTTTCCTTAGCCAAATTAATTGGCCCTTTAAACGGTTGTTTTTTTCCTGAGTGGCGTACAACAGTTTTGGGTCAGTTTTGGCTTTTGCTGCGTCATTTTCAATTGACGGGGGCCTCCCTTCTTATCTGGCAAATTCGTTTCTGGCTCTTGAGTTTCCCTTATTCCCGGGGGCCCTTTGCCTTCTATTTTTTCTTCCATTCCCTAGCACATTTGGGTTTTTTTGCCCCCTTGCATTTGGGGAAACCCATGGGCTCATCCTGGCTTTTCATTTCCGTTACCCTTGGACAAACCTCTCCTCCCCCCTTGCACATTTGCTACTATTCCATCACCATTAACGGGCTTCCCTGCCAGTTCTCTACCCCCACTGAACCCATTCGGGAATTTTCCTCTTTCCCTTGTACCCCCTTTTCCTGTAGTTTGGTTTCTTTTGTCCTTCCTTTCCTGTTTCCCCCCTCCACTTGTACTCTACTGGTTTCGAAGCTCAAAACCACAATCGCTGCCCCAAAGGGGTCTTTCAATTTTATGTCCTCATATCTGCACTACCAAGTGAATACAAAGCCCAGTCTTGCTGTTTCACCCCCTCCTCTCTCCTTGTAGTGTCCCTTACTGTTGGTACTGAAGTTTTCCAGTACCACCCCACCCTTTTAGCCCTCCATGTATTTTGGCCCCCCTTTGGGGCTCCAAAGTTCTCCCTTTCAATCCCCTTGTGGTTTAAAAGTCGCCCATGACGGGATTTTTGCCGTCGCATGACTCTTCTGGCCACTGCAGCCAGTGTGTCAAAAAAACCTCTTTTGCTCCGCATACTCTTGCCTTGGCCCCCCTGCGTTCTGTGGGGGTTTTATACATCACTGCAATTATCCCTTTGGGGACCACCAGAGTGAAGCGTTCCCCTTTTTGTAATCACTTTCTTCTCCGCTGTCTCTTCCTCTCCCCTCATCAAAATTTTCCCTCGGTGTTGATCAGCAATGCCACTCCCCCCCCTCCTGTTCCTTCTGCTTTTTCCCCAGGAATTGGGTATCCCACTGGAAAGATGGCATTTTATCTTACCTGAACTTGGTTTTTGTATTTTCTATGATGTTGGTGACCTTTTGACTCTTTCGGCCACTCCTCCCACGTTTTTTATTCCCTCGCGTTTTGTACCTACCTTCAGTGTCCTTTCCAACCTTTGGGTTTGGGGGGGCCTGTGGGGTGGAGACCTGGGAGCATACAGTGGGATTCTATGGTTGGGGGTTGGGTGGGAAACTGTGGGGATGGATTGTAGGTGTTGGGGTGGGGGATAGGGGGTGGGGTTCTGAATATTTGCGTGTGCTTTCCCTTGCTGCTCTGTTCTGCTCTGACTGACCCCTGCTGGGGCCAACCTTGCTCCGTTCCTAGCTCCTTTCGTTTTTTTGTCCTCTCCCTCACTGCTTTCTCTGGTTCTGTCTCTGTCTAGGAACACCTTTTTGTACTCTTTTAAACTTTTCAACCGTGGTTTCTCTTGGGACCTTTCCGCACTGTTTTTTTTTCCTGGGAAACACTTGATCGGTCGGTTTCTTTCCCCTTCAAATACCCCCCCCCATTCTCGAAAATTTTAAAAACTCTCCATTCTTCTCCCCATTTTCCCGGGTGATTTTCCAAACTCCTTTTTTTCTTCTGCCGTCTTTGAGTGTGTGTCCTTTCCCCTCTCTCCCCAAGCCCATGGGTAATCACTGATTTTTCCCTTTCCTCCTCCCTTGCCCTTTCTCTGTGACCTGGTTCCTTCGATGTGGGCATTTTCTCCCCTTTATTTTTCCAGTGGGTCTTGGAGCATGGTTGTGCCCCAGCATTTACCATCTCCCCCCCATCTCACCCCTCTGCTCTTCCTTTTCCCTCCCTGGCCCTTCTTTTCGGGTGATATGACCTTACAAATTCATATCTCCTTCCTTCCTGTTCAGCCCCTCATCATCGTTGGGTTTTGGGGTCCTACCCCGAACTTTCTTCAGCCCCGTTTTCCTCAAATTCAGAACCCTTTTTCCCCGGGACTGCATTTTGACTGTGCCCCCCAATTTTTTGTCTCCTTCTCCAACCCTTTTCCCATTTTTAAAGAGCTCTTTTCTCCTTTTTTCAGAAACCTCCTAATTTCTCTCCCCCTTCTTTCCTATCCTTTTATGCCCCCACATTTCCCCCCTACCAGTACCAATTTTCACTGATCCTGAACCGCGAGTCCAACCCCTTTTTTTTTTTTTGACAGAGAGAGGAAAAGAAAAAAAAAAAAGGGGGAGAGAGTGAGAGACAGGGGGAAAAGGAAGGGAGCAGAAGGAGGGGAAAAAAGGGAAAAAAGGGAGAAAGTGAGAGGGAAAAGGAAAAAAGAGTGGGGGGTGACAAGGGAAGAAGAGAGAGAGAAAAGAAGAGGGAAAAGAAGAGTAAAAGAGGAAGAAGGAAAGGAGAGGGAGGGAGAAGGAAGAGGAGAGAAAGAGTGAAAGAAGAGAGAGAGAAAGAGGGAAAGGGGAAAAGAGAGGAAAGAGAGAGGATGAGATGAAAAAGGGGGAGAAAGAGAGGAGAGAAGAGAGAGAAGAGAAGAGAGGAAAAAGAGGAGAGGGAGAGGATGGGGGGGAAAGGGAAGGGGTTTTAGGGTCCCTTCAAAAGGAAGGGGTAAAAAAACCTGTATATGTTGTGGTGTGTCTTTTAGTTGTGTGGTCTGGTGTGGTCTGTGTGTTTTTTTGGGTTGTTTGTGTTGTGTGGGTGTTGTGGTGGTGTGTGTGTTGTGCTCACTATTCAAATGCCAACAGCATGCGTTCTCACCAAGGTGTGTCAAGTTTATGTAAACAGTCCTTTTTCCCAGTATACTACATAGTATTGTATATGTACCCGATCTCTTGGTTTCCCCGGGACTCTTTTGCGAAAAAATTTCGTTCAAAAATAAAACACTAGCTTTGCCTAAAGCCGCTACCTCTAAATTTTTATTAAATGCCAAAAATGCGCTTATTCTAAATTCTGAATCGAGGGGGAGGACCCCCAATTCCAGCTAGAGACAGGTACATTGACCCCCCGCAACCAAAATAGGTGAATATTACTTGCGGCTGGCAGTGGAGAACGTTTCGGGGCGTCCTGTCCCAAAGTTGATGTTTGATGCTTCTCGTAATTTTTCCACTAACTTCCTGTATGCACTTAATCTTATCTTTTTTTTTTTTCACTCCCACGTATTTTACTGACACATCATCATACTCTTATCTCCCGGGCTTGAGTCCGGGGCCCTTATCCCCCACTGCGTTATTATGGGAACACTATTAGGCCTGACAAACCCTTCACCCTTCCAACGGCCTCCACTAAAAACTCAGCAACTATTCCTTTGTTTTCTTTTTCTGTGATCACTTATATTACCTTTTTCGGGGCTTAATATTATATCACTCTCTGCTGCACACGCCATGCCCACACTCTATTCCTTTTGGCACAGTCAAAAA
>NC_069434.1:29893451-29996822 GCF_026875155.1 Cherax quadricarinatus | reverse complement strand
TTCTCCATATACCTTCCCTCCTTGCATCACTTTACTTTGTAAAAACTTATATCGGATGATTATCTAGTTGTAGCTATAGTTAGAGTAAGAGGTAGATGGGATAAGAGAAAAATGGCAACAACAAATAAGAGGGAGGTGAAAGTGTATAAACAAAGGGAGTAGAAAGTTCGGGTGAAATATAAGTAACTATTGGCAGAAAGGTGGGCTGGTGCAGGTATGAGTAGTGGAGAGGGGGTTGAAGAGTGTTGGAATAGTTTTAAAAATGCAGTATTAGAATGTGGGGCATAAGTTTGTGGTTATAGGAGGGCGGGTGCAGGAGGAAAGAGGAGTGATTGGTGGAATGATGAAGTAAAGGGTGTGATAAAAGAGAAAAAGGTAGCTTATGAGAGGTATTTACAAAGCAGAAAGTGTTATAAGAAGAGCAGAGTATATGGAGAGAAAAAGAAAGGTGAAGAGAGTGGTGAGAGAGGGCAAAAGGAGAGCGGTTGATAGAGTGGGAGAGGCACTGTCAAGAAATTTTAGTGAAAATAAGACAAAAATTTGGAGGGAGTTAAACAAGTTAAGAAAGCCTAGGGAACAAATGGATTTGTCAGTTGAAAACAGAGTAGGGGAGTTAGTAGATAGGGAGATGGAGATTTTGGGTAGATGGCGAGAATATTTTGAGGAACTTTGAAATGTCGACGAAGAAAGGAAGGCGGTAATTTCATGCACTGGCCAGGGAAGTATACCATCTTTTAGGAGTGAAGAAGAGCAGGATGTGAGTGTGGTGGAGGTGCGTGAGGCATTACGTACAATGAAAGGAGGTAAAGCAGCTGGAACTGACGGGATCATGACAGAAATGTTAAGAGCAGGGGGGACATAGTGTTGGAGTGGTTGGTATTTTTGCTTAATAAAAGCATGGAAGAAGGGAAGGTACCTAGGGATTGGCGGAGAGCGTGTATAGTCCCTTTATATAAAGGGAAGGGGACAAAATAGATTGTAAAAATTATTGAGGAATAAGTTTACTGAGTATACCAGGAAAAGTGTACGGTAGGGTTATTATTGAAAGAATTAGAGGTAAGACAGAATGTGGAATTACGGATAAACAAGGTTTTAGAGTGGGTAGGGGATGTGTAGATCAAGTGTTTACATTGAAGCATATATGTGAGCAGCATTTAGATAAAGGTAGGGAAGTTTTTATTGCATTTATGGATTTAGAAAAGGCATATGATAGAGTGGATAGGGAAGCAATGTGGCAGATGTTGTAGGTATATGGAATAGGTGGTAAGTTACTAAATGCTGTAAAGAGTTTTTATGAGAATAGTGAGGCTCAGGTTATGGTGTGTAGAAGAGAGGGAGACTATTTCCCGGTAAAAGTAGGTCTTAGACAGAAATGTGTAATGTCACCATGGTTCTTTAATATATTTGTAGATGGGGTTGTAAAAGAAGTAAATGCTAGGGTGTTCGGGAGAGGGGGGGGATTAAATTATGTTTTAATTAAATACAAAATGGGAAGTGACACAGTTACTTTTTGCTGATGATACTGTGCTTATGGGAGATACTAAAGAAAAAATGCGAGGGTTAGTGGACGAATTTGGGAGTGTGTGTAGGGGTAGAAATTAAAAGGAACATAAAAAAGAGTAAGGTGATGAATTTTCAAATGATTTACATAAGAAAAAATTTGGGTATCAAATTGAGGGGGGAGGATTGGGGAACTGAAAGTTTTCAGATTTTGGGAGTTGAGTGTCAGCGGAGGGGTTTATGAAGAATGAGGTTAATCATAGAATTGATGAAAGAAAAAAGGTGAGTGGTGCATTGAGGTATATGTGGAGGCAAAAAATGTTATCTATGGAGGCAAAGAAGGGAATGTATGAAAGTATAGTGGTACCAACACTCTTATATGGGTGTGAAGCTTGGGTTGTAAATGCTGCAGCGAGGAGGCGGTTGGAGGCAGTCGAGATGTCCTATCTAAGGGCAATGTGTGGTGTAAATATTATGCAGAAAATTCGGAGTGTGGAAATTAGGAGAAGGTGTGGAGTTAAAAGTATTAGTCAGAGGGCAGAAGAGGGGTTGAGGTGGTTTGGTCATTTAGAGAGAATGAATCAAAGTAGAATGACATGAAGAGCATTTAAATCTGTAGGGAAAGGAAGGCTGGGTAGGGTTCGTCCTCGAAACGGTTGGAGGGAGGGGGTAAAGTAGGTGTTGTGGGCGAAGGGTTTGGACTTCCAGCAAGCGTGCGTGAGCATGTTAGATAAGAGTGAATGGAGACAAATGGTATTTTGGACCTGACGAGCTGTTGGAGTGTGAGCAGGGTAATATTTAGTGAAGGGATTCAGTGAAACCGATTATTTTATATAACCGGGCTTGAGTCCTGGAAATGGGAAGTATAATGCCTGCACTCTAAAGGAGGGGTTTGAGATAGTGGCAGTTTGGAGGGATATATTGTGTATTTTTATATGTATATACTTCTAAACTGTTGTATTCTGGGCACCTCTGCAAAAACAGTGATTATGTGTGAGGTGAAAGTGTTGAATGATGATGAAAGTATTTTTTTGGGGGGGGGGAATTTTCTTTCTTTTTTGGGTCACCCTGCCTCGGTGGGAGACGGCCGACTTGTTGAATATATATATAAATATATATATATAAAATATATATATATATATATATATTTATATATATATATATTTATATATATATATATATATAATATACATTTTATATTTTTATATATATATATATATATATATATATATATTTTATATATTTTATATATATATATATATATGATGGGGTCCACCTCTGGTGTAAATTGTGGGACCCATAGCCTCGGAGAAGTGCATAAAAAGGCTTCAAGGAAGAATATTTGGATTTCTTCCTGAAGCCGTTTGAATATTCCACTTCCCCTACCAACCCATCTTTTAGTATATATTTTTTTTACCAATAGGAATATTTTATTACATAATATGGTACAGAAGATTTAAGAGATACATTGTTAATATAAAGGTGGCATATAAGGTACATGTTGTTACGTGTGTATCACCAATTATAAGGCGAAATCTCATCCAGCTCCTCAGAGCTGGGGCGTGTTCCAAAATACAGCAGGCATTACCCCTTTGAACAGCCGCACTGAGCCGCTGGAACAGAAAACTAGTGCCCTGGGATCCCTAGTTACCTGATGAGTCTTTTTCCCAGCTCTTAAGGAATTTAGATGCACTCTTTCCCCATGAGCCAAGGGTCTCTGAGCCTATGGGAACAAACATATAATGATGGGCAAGTTCTCCATATGTTCTAGACTTTTGGGACTCCCTGAAGCTGGCAGCTGCCCCTCCTTCCCCCCTGGTGTATTGGAGATAGGTATCAGCCAAGGTAGATGCACATGTATAGCCCCCACACCACCTGCTTCCCATCTGTCCAGGCTTGAAGGGTGATACCATCTGGACGCTTCTGACTGCCATCAGATCTGCATAGTTGGGGGGGCCTCCCTTACTGCTGGCATCCAGCTGTTGTGAGGCTCCTCTTGATAATGTTATTAACCTCATGTCTTGCAATCTTTCCCTCGGATTTACGGCACACAAGACCATGGTACCCGAATCGGTCTGCTGCTTCACTGCCACAAATACACCTGTGTTCGGCGAGAATAGGGGCGGCAAGTCGAAGGGCAACACCGATGCGGATGGTCTGTGGGTCGAGGCGTGTGCCAAGGCTGGAGTTGGGAACAGCCAACAGAAAGTCCCCAGCATGAGGGGCTCTCACTGCCAGCAGGCGGGCTCTATCCTTCCCTGACACACTCTGAAGCATTGTAGAGGCTATATTTTCCACTACTGGACCATCCCAGTGCGATTGTTTGTAGTTGTTGGGGGGAGCAGGTCTGGTTTCTGAGCCCGTTAGATTATCCCAGATCATTGCTCCGTCAATGAATTTTTGGTCCTGGACTCCAATTTTGTCCCTAAGATGTTCAGGGAGAATCGCTGCTACAAGCTCTCTGGATGCAATACACGAGGACAGAAAAGAAGGTAACGCAATCTGTGATGACTTGCGGACACCAATGCCTCCTAGTCTGACTGGAAGTGTAGCTTGGTTCCACTGCCCGTCTTCTAGAGTAAGGTTAAGTACTTTCGTAAAAATCTGCCTCAGAATACTGTCATATTCGTGCAGTATAGGGTTATCATATGAAGGTGCACATCTTAGGAAATATGTCAACCTGGGCAGACTCAAGCACTTTGTGAGAAGGTACAAGGCATCGTGGGTGTCCAGATTGCCTATTCGTTGTTCCATTCTCCTTAACTCTTCCAATTTCTTCCTGAGAATTGTGTCAATGGCATTGCTTCCCAGAGGTGCTCCTAGCAAGACACTATTTGTGGGGGCAATGACTGCTGCTCCTGGTAGTTTTGATCTCACTGCATTTATCACTTGTTGACTGACTGAGATGATTTCACATTTGGATGGATTCAGGACGAGACCCATTTTTTTGTCCCGTGTCATTACCTGTGTAAGGTCATGTAGGAGGGACTCCTTTGTACCTGCTAGTGTGCCATCATCTAGGAACCAGATGTTTAGCTCGCTGGTCAGTCTGTGATTTCCCTAACTGCTATACAGAAGAGAAATGGTGCAAGAGGATCTCCTTGTTGGACACCCTCCGATGATGTGATTTCATGCTCTCCAAAGAGAAGCATTGATTCCTTGCTATACCCAGCTGAAACAAAGGGGAAGAGACCAGGGAAATGTTCTTGTACTGCTGCTAATACCACGTCTCTTTTCAGGAGATTGAACGCATTCTTGAAATCTAATTTTACCACTGCATTGTCCTCAGGCAGGTTGTTGATATACGCCCTTGTTGCATGAACCGCTGCTTCACTTCCTTGAGAGACCCCAAAGCCAAGCTGGTTTGGTTGAAGCATCATGGCTGCCTGTGCACGAATACTTCGGACAGCAGCTTTGGATACGAGGCGGCGTAACGTGTTGCCTACTGCAATTGGCCGAATTCCTCCATCCTTCTTCTTAAGTGCACAAAGTGTTGCACCAAAAAAGAAAGGTCTAATTTCATCAGGAATCAGACCAGCCAAGGGAAATTTTTGACGAACCTTGTGATCTCTGAAAGCAGTGTCTCTGCAATTTCCCCAATAACTGGATTAACCATTTCCTTTAAATGCTGTGGCCTTATTCCAGCGTAACCCCCCGCAGAGCCAGATGGGAACGACATTATTGCTTTGTAAATGTCTGAGTCTTCCACAATCAATGGTTCCATAGTGGGGACAGAGGTGTTGGAACTGTTGGTGCCACTGGTTTCCCTGGCAGGGTGCTTTCCTCTAAGTGCTTCAGCCGTGTCAGCATCCCTGGGAGCAACTGTATCTTCACTGGTAATAATTCTGATTGCCCCCACTGTGTTGCCCTCTTTCTTGCTCACTTGGACTCTGACTTTTTCACTGTCAGTAGAGTGAGTTGGGGTTCTGCCTCTCCCTTTTTTGTGTTGACAGGGAAGGCGAATGAGGTTATCAACTCTAGGAAAATCTCTTAAGGATTTAATTATCATTGAGGCTAGCCTCTTTCCCCTTCTTTCCGGCACAGCTAAGCAGACATTGCCAAAAAGTAGCAAGTTGTGCCATGCCTTGATGGTTGGTGGAGCATTTAAGATAGTGGAAGCATCGTTTACTTTTTTCAGGAGGTCTGTAAGTTTCCCAGCTGCGTGTGGACGGGGTGCTTTGGGAATATGTGTGAGTGTCCTCGTACCTGTTGCTTTAATTGCTTCCAAGAGATTGTCTGATGAGATGAAATCTATTGGAGTGGGTTCAGGTGCCTGAGGTGACTCTGGATCATCACTTTCCACAGGAGGACATCCTGAACCAGGGCAACTACCGTGTTTGCGGAGGAAACCATTAGAGTTGAGACAACGAAGCTGTAAGCATGACCGACACTTGCCTCTCCTAGTATTGCCAGCCGTGCCATTTCCCTGGCTGTTTGCTTCCTCCTGGTTGGCATCCATCTGCTAGATATACAGATGAAGGCGATGAGTCACACAGCTGCTGAGAGGGTCCAATATATCCATTCTGTAATACGGTGACCAAAACTGCACGGCATAATCTAAATGAGGCCTAACCAAAGACATATATAGTTTTACACTCATTTGGCAGGACGGTAGTACATCCCTGGGCGGTTGCTGTCTACCAACCTACTACCTAATATATATACGTATATATATATATATTATTATAATATAATATATATATATATATATATTATATATATAATATATATATATATATATGCAAAAGCAGTGATAATGTGTGAGTGTGGTGAAAGTGTTGAATGATGATGAAAGTATTTTCTTTTTGGGGATTTTCTTTCTTTTTTGGGTCACCCTGCCTCGGTGGGAGACGGCCGACTTGTTGAAATATATATATAATATATATATATATACGTATATATTAGGTAGTAGGTTGGTAGACAGCAACCGCCCAGGGATGTACTACCGTCCTGCCAAATGAGTGTAAAACTCTATATATCTTTGGTTAGGCCTCATTTAGATTATGCCGTGCAGTTTTGGTCACCGTATTACAGAATGGATATAAATGCACTGGAAAACGTAGAAAGTAGGATGACAAAGTTTATCCCATGTATCAGAAACCTTCCCTATAAGGATAGACTGAGGACCCTGAATCTGCGAGTGTATAAATAGAAAAAAGAATTAATAAAGGGGATGTAAATAGCGTGCTAAAAATATCTAACATAGACAGGACTCGCAGCAATGACTTTAAATTGGAAAAATTCAGATTCAGGAAGGATATAGGAAAGCACTGGTTTGGTAATAGAGTTGTGGATGAGTGGAATAAACTCCCGAGTACCGTCATAGAAGCTAAGACGTTGTGTAGTTTTAAAAATAGGTTGGATAAATACATGAGTGGGTGTGGGCGGGTGTGAGTTGGACCTGACTAGCTTGTGCTACTAGGTCGGATGCCGTGCTCGTCCCTTAAGTGACGTGTCTGATCTCACTAGGTAAAGGCATTGGCTTAATCCGGTGGGAGAATTGGACCTGCCTCGCATAGGCCAGTAGGCCTGTTGCAGTGTTCCTGCTTTATGTTCTTGAAACGAAATCCTCTAATTGTTTTACATGATGGTAGGATTGCTGGTGTCTTTTTTCTGTCTTCAGGTACGTCTTGCTACTTTTACTAAGACTTAGGTCACACTACACATACATATACAAGCATATATACACACACCCCTCTGGGTTTTCTTCTATTTTCTTACTAGTTCTTGTTCTTGTTTATTTCCTCTTATCTCCACCGGGAAGTGGAACAGAATTCTTCCTTCGTCAGCCATGCGTGTCGTTAGAGTCAACTAAAATGCCGGGAGCAAGGGGCTAGTGACCCCTTCTCCTGTATATATTACTAAATATAAAAGGAGAAACTTTCCTTTAGGGCAACTCCACCTCGGTTGGAATTAACAGAATGTATTTTTTTTCCATAAATCAATCGGTGCATAACGAAAAATTATATCTCATAAATATTAAGTAATAATAAATAAATTTAAATTGACCTATAATATATCAGAATTAAGCTAACAAAAATACGTTAATTTAAGGGAGGATATATAAGGTTTCTAAGCTTGGGCTGGTCCATAAAAAAATTCTTTATATCACTGTCAATGAAAAAATGATCTATCAATCTGTAATTTTTTAAAAGTCCAATTTTTTAGGGACTTCGGCCTACTCATCAATTTCGACAGATGTATAAATGTGCATATTTAGTCATGCATGTACTTTACACTTGCATTTGCATAGGTGCATAGGTATGTTTGTGAGAATGTGTGCATGTATTTGTATGTGAATATATTCATGTGTATGTATGCATTTGTATATGTTTACACTTATGTACACTCTTTTGCATATATAGATGTGTGCATGTGCATATGTATATTTGTATACATTTATGTATGGTATATATTTATGCCTGTATGTATCTATGTAAAATTATTGAATTATTGATATATTCATGTTTATGCATACATGTGTTTTCCATTACCATCACCACATCCATCTTTATTACTACCACCACCACCTCTATTACTACCACCATTACCAGTCCTTAAAACCGTAAACCAATACTACCACCATCATATACATTTGTATATGTGTGACTGTATAAGCTCTAACAACACTAGTCAATGTGTCAGCAATACCTACGATAGTGAAGTTACAACGATCTCATGACAATCAGTTTCCGGAATGGTCTAGAAAAAGCTGAACAGAGAGCACGTGCGTCTATCAGCTGCTCTAAAAGCCTACTATAAGCACTGGCGTCTTTTTCCCGATGTTGGCTATAACTTGGTTAATGTCTAAAAGAATGTCTAAAAAGAATGCTGACCTATCCTTGGAGAAGTGCTATCTGGGAATTGACAAGTTATTTTGCGAGGATAACTGACCAGAGCCTCATATATCTAGCGAAAAGTCCCAGATCAAACCTTCCTAATAGTAATAGTTGACCAGGGTTTAAAATGTGAATCCGATTTAATAAGGCGTTCTGAAATTATTAACGAAAACCTTCCATGGTATGAGCAACATGTAACTGCCAGACGGTCGGGTCTGGCATCACGTCGTGTGGTATTTATAGCTTCATTCTGCTAAGGAAATTTCAACGCTGTGAAAATGAGAGTTGTCGACATTTTCCAATATAGTATTTGCACTTAACTTTAGTTTTAGTTTATATCATCCCGTAAGAAAAAAATATTTTATTTAGATTTTTTGAAAAACCTAATTTGATAAAATTTAAAAAAAAATGACAAATTGGCACCCACACAGTTCATAAATACTTCTTATTAAGATCACTATTATATAGGGTTTGAAACTGAGCGGAAGAGGCATTCGCTAATTATTACACTGGAAACAATTTGCTAATGACTGACAAATTGAAATTTACACAGCTCAGAGTAAATGCCAAGCTGTGTTTAAAAACACCAACACTGGTTCAAGTTCTAAGACCAGCAGAAAAAGCAATCTTCATTAACTGATCTCATTCTATCAATTTCAAATTCCTTAACTTTCAGTAAAATTTGAAATTTTCATCTATTCGGACTAAACTTGTCGCTTATCATCCTTATTATAGAATGCATCGTCAATAATATTTTGAAGACCGTCAGAAAAAGTATTCCTTAGTTATTGAAGATAAAATGAGCATCACTACTTGCTCAATAAAATTGGCAATTTGGGACTTGTTGGTGGATGACCACCAACTAACTTACTCCTAAGTTTTGACCGGATTTTCTGCATACTCTTTGGAAATAAAGCTAATAATACTAAATTTATCGTAAAAATAAATAATTCTAAAATATTCTTAGGTATACATTGCAATCCGAAATTCAGCGCGGACATCCACCTCCTACCCTACCTTCCACTTCACTCTACTACCCACCTTCCTTCTACCTCATTTTACCACCCACTTACTCCCTATCACCCACCTACCACGCGTCTCTACCTTCCACATACCTCGTCCTACCACACACCTTCATGGCTAGCCCTCCTCTTACCATCCCGCTCTACCATGCGTCTACAACCTCGCTCTGCCAACACTCTTCTCCGTGTTCTACCACCGAACTATAATTCCGTCCAGCTACCCACATACCAGGAACTGAAGTACATTCAGAGTGCTTCTTGCATCCGGTAAGCACAATCAATGCGGCAATCAAGAAAATGATAAATAAATTATTCACCAAATGTACCTTATATTGCCACCACCAATCTTAGGCATAGTATTTTAAACCATACACAGCGAATTTATCAAGTTCCATAATACTGGTGGTCGTGAACAGAGAGGAAAGATCGTAAGTGAGAGAACTTTCACTGTTACCTCCAGTACTGATAAGGGAACTCCCGGTGCTCGAATGGTGCACTAATTCGAACTAACAATGAACGTCCGTGGTTTGAACTACCCTACTCTGAACTACCATGTTTCCAACTATATTGCTGTGAATTACCATGTTTTGAACTACCGTGCTGTGACCTACCATGCTGTGACTTACCATGCTGTGACCTACCATGCTGCGACCTACCATGCTGTGGCCTACCATGTTTTGGATTTCCATGTTTTGAGCTTCCATGTTTTGAGCTTCCATGTTTTGAACTACCATGTTTCGAACTACCATGCTGTGAACTATCATGCTGTGAACTGCCGTGCACTGAACTATCATGATGTGAACTACCATGCTTCAAACTATCATGCTGTGAACTACCATGCTATGAACTACCATGCTGTGAACTACCATGCTGTGAACTACCATGCTGTGAACTACCATGCTGTGAACTACCATGCTGTGAACTACCATGCCGTGAACCACCATACCTTGAAGCTGGTTATTGAATCATACCCGGCGTACACCACACCCATGTTTAAGCACTGCCACCCTCCTGCTAGGTGGGTGCTCTAGCACCCACTATCGCCATCCCTTCTCCATCCTTTCATACTATCCTCTCCACATCATCCCAACTTAAAATTCCCCTGCCAATCATCCCCCCGCAAACGCAACAGTAAACATCAGCCCTCGATCACTTTTTATTCCCATGAAAGTTGTGTAGCATGTCGTTATGTGCAGTGCTGTGTAGTACCCAGGTATGTGTAGTGCTGTGCAGTACCCAGGTATGTACAGTGCTGTGCAGTACCCAGTTATGTGTAGTGCTGTGCAGTACCCAGGTATGTACAGTGCTGTGCAGTACCCAGGTATGTGCAGTGCTGTGCAGTACCCAGTTATGTGTAGTGCTGTGCAGTACCCAGGTATGTACAGTGCTGTGCAGTACCCAGTTATGTGTAGTGCTGTGCAGTACCCAGGTATGTACAGTGCTGTGCAGTACCCAGTTATGTGTAGTGCTGTGCAGTACCCAGGTATGTACAGTGCTGTGCAGTACCCAGGTATGTGCAGTGCTGTGTACTACCCAGGTATGTGCAGTGCTGTGTAGTACCCAGTTATGTGTAGTGCTGTGCAGTACCCAGGTATGTACAGTGCTGTGCAGTACCCAGTTATGTGCAGTGCTGTGTACTACCCAGGTATGTGCAGTGCTGTGTAGTACCCAGTTATGTGCAGTGCTGTGTAGTACCCAGTTATGTGCAGTGCTGTGTACTACCCAGGTATGTGCAGTGCTGTGCAGTACCCAGTTATGTGTAGTGCTGTGTAGTACCCAGTTATGTGCAGTGCTGTGTACTACCCAGGTATGTGCAGTGCTGTGCAGTACCCAGTTAGTGCAGTGCTGTGTAGTACCCAGTTTATGTGCAGTGCTGTGTACTACCCAGGTATGTGCAGTGCTGTGCAGTACCCAGTTATGTGTAGTGCTGTGCAGTACCCAGTTATGTGTAGTGCTGTGCAGTACCCAGTTATGTGCAGTGCTGTGCAGTACCCAGTTATGTGTAGTGCTGTGCAGTACCCAGGTATGTGTAGTGCTGTGCAGTACCCAGTTATGTGCAGTGCTGTGCAGTACCCAGGTATGTACAGTGCTGTGCAGTACCCAGGTATGTGCAGTGCTGTGCAGTACCCAGTTATGTGTAGTGCTGTGCAGTACCCAAGTATGTACAGTGCTGTGCAGTACCCAGTTATGTGTAGTGCTGTGCAGTACCCAGGTATGTACAGTGCTGTGCAGTACCCAGTTGTGTAGTGCTGTGCAGTACCCAGGTATGTACAGTGCTGTGCAGTACCCAGGTATGTGCAGTGCTGTGTACTACCCAGGTATGTGCAGTGCTGTGTAGTACCCAGTTATGTGCAGTGCTGTGTAGTTACCAGTTATGTGCAGTGCTGTGTACTACCCAGGTATGTGCAGTGCTGTGCAGTACCCAGTTATGTGTAGTGCTGTGTAGTACCCAGTTATGTGCAGTGCTGTGTACTACCCAGGTATGTGCAGTGCTGTGCAGTACCCAGTTATGTGCAGTGCTGTGTAGTACCCAGTTATGTGCAGTGCTGTGTACTACCCAGGTATGTGCAGTGCTGTGCAGTACCCAGTTATGTGTAGTGCTGTGCAGTACCCAGTTATGTGCAGTGCTGTGTAGTACCCAGTTATGTGCAGTGCTGTGTACTACCCAGGTATGTGCAGTGCTGTGTAGTACCCAGTTATGTGTAGTGCTGTGCAGTACCCAGTTATGTGTAGTGCTGTGCAGTACCCAGTTATGTGCAGTGCTGTGCAGTACCCAGTTATGTGTAGTGCTGTGCAGTACCCAGGTATGTGTAGTGCTGTGCAGTACCCAGGTATGTGTAGTGCTGTGCAGTACCCATTTGTCATGCTGTGCAGTACCCAGTTATGTGCAGTGCTGTGTACTACCCAGGTATGTGCAGTGCTGTGTAGTACCCAGTTATGTGTAGTGCTGTGCAGTACCCAGGTATGTGTAGTGCTGTGCAGTACCCAGTTATGTGTAGTGCTGTGCAGTACCCAGGTATGTGCATTGCTGTGCAGTACCCAGTTATGTGTAGTGCTGTGCAGTACCCAGGTATGTACAGTGCTGTGCAGTACCCAGTTATGTGTAGTGCTGTGCAGTACCCAGGTATGTACAGTGCTGTGCAGTACCCAGTTATGTGTAGTGCTGTGCAGTACCCAGTTATGTGCAGTGCTGTGCAGTACCCAGTTATGTGTAGTGCTGTGCAGTACCTAGGTATGTGCAGTGCTGTGCAGTACCCAGTTATGTGTAGTGCTGTGCAGTACCCAGGTATGTACAGTGCTGTGCAGTACCCAGTTATGTGTAGTGCTGTGCAGTACCCAGGTATGTACAGTGCTGTGCAGTACCCAGGTATGTACAGTGCTGTGCAGTACCCAGTTATGTGTAGTGCTGTGCAGTACCCAGTTATGTGCAGTGCTGTGCAGTACCCAGTTATGTGTAGTGCTGTGCAGTACCCATTTATGTACAGTGCTGTGCAGTACCCAGGTATGTGCAGTGCTGTGCAGTACCCAGTTATGTGTAGTGCTGTGCAGTACCCAGGTATGTACAGTGCTGTACAGTACCCAGTTATGTGTAGTGCTGTGCAGTACCCAGGTATGTACAGTGCTGTGCAGTACCCAGTTATGCGTAGTGCTGTGCAGTACCCAGGTATGTACATTGCTGTGCAGTACCCAGTTATGTGTAGTGCTGTGCAGTACCCAGGTATGTACAGTGCTGTGCAGTACCCAGGTATGTGCAGTGCTGTGCAGTACCCAGGTAAGTGCAGTGCTGTGCAGTACCCAGGTATGTGCAGTGCTGTGCAGTACCCAGGTAAGTGCAGTGCTGTGCAGTACGTCAGTATGTGCAGAATGTTGTGCAGCACCTCATGTGCAGAATGTTGCGTAGTACGACAGTATGTACAGAGTGCTGTGTAGCACTGCAGGCACAAAGTGCTGTGCAGCACATGTACAAAGTGCTGTGCAGTACGTACTTCTGTGCACTAGTGCAGTGTTTTAAGTTGTCGTGTGCACTAATGTTGTGCAGTGCGTTTTGAACACTAGTGCTGTGCAGCACTTTCTTTTGTGCACTAGTGCTGTGCAGTACGTCGTTTTGTGCACTAGTGCTGTACAGTACGTCGTTTTGTGCACTAGTGCTGTGCAGTACGTCGTTTTGTGCACTAGTGCTGTACAGTACGTCGTTTTGTGCACTAGTGCTGTACAGTACGTCGTTTTGTGCACTAGTGCTGTACAGTACGTCGTTTTGTGCACTAGTGCTGTACAGTACGTCGTTTTGTGCACTAGTGCTGTACAGTACGTCGTTTTGTGCACTAGTGCTGTGCAGTACGTCGTTTTGTGCACTAGTGCTGTACAGTACGTCGTTTTGTGCACTAGTGCTGTACAGTACGTCGTTTTGTGCACTAGTGCTGTACAGTACGTCGTTTTGTGCAATAGTGCTGTGCAGTACGTCTTTTGTGCACTATTGCTGTGCAGTACGTCGTGTTGCCACTAGTGCTCTGCATTCTGTCGTTTTGTGCACCAGTGTCGTGCATTACGTTGTTTTGTCTTCCATCCTGTTTCATCTCGTGGAAAAATATACTTTACCGTTGTGTAAAAACAAAACGGTATAGTAATTTTTTTCCACTGCCATTCTCCCATTCTCCACTCCTCCGGCCACTGCCGGAGGAGTGGAGAATGGGAAGAGAGCCTTTCGATTTTTTTTTATATTTGCCTAACATACCTAGACAACTTACGAATGTCTTTAATCTAGGAAGAAGATAGTTCTCCTCAGCAGATAGTCTCGGCTGTTACTTTCAAGTCCTGTTTTCTCATTCCCATGTAATCCTGTCTGACGAGTGGTCTTACTTTTTATTCAAAGATTTATATATCCATCATAAATTAATCTACGGTTTTGTCCAAATCATATTTTATTACTCAGTAACATACAAGGGCCTGAGGGAGCGTCACGTCCTCGCCCCTCTAGCTCGTATATCTTCATGATTTGTATGCAAGGGCCCCAAAAAGTGCCATTCCCTTCATGTGGGTACCTTAGTGCTTGTAAAGGGTTCTTAATTCAAAGAATTAGTTGTCCTTCCTGTCCCCGGATCAAATCTAGTTAGTTTGTCTTCCTCATTCTCCCATTCGTTAGGAACAGTAAGCCCTCTTCGAGTTTAGCGCTTCCCCTGGAATATAATAAGCGAAGATTCCAGCTCTCCCTTCTAGTACATTTACTCTCAGTTCTTAGCAAATATACATTCTTAAATTCCAGGAAGCAGGTCACTAGAGCGACCTGTTTCCTGTTTTCCTGCCTCACAGGTGTTATAGAACTCAGTCTTGTCTAGAGTGGCAGCACCACTCCTCCAAATACTCTCTGTGCTAGACATGTCTCTTCGGCCGAGTGGCAGCACAGATGGTGTTCCATGTTGCTTGCATGTCGTCGCGAGATGCAAACTGAGATGTTTTTCTTCATGCTTCCGTAGGTCGATCGCTACCGCATTCAGCTCACACACTGAAATCCGGAGTTCGAATCGCCGGTACGGCTGGAGAACATTAGGGACGTGTTTCCATATGACACCTGATGTCCCTGTTCACCCATCAGTATATTATTATTATTATTATAATCAAGGGGGAAGCGCTAAACCCGTAGGATTATACAGCGCCCAGGGAAGGGGGGATGTGGAAGGCATTCAGGCTTAATTCGGGGAACTGGAGCACAGATCCAATTCCCTAAATCAAGAGCCCCTCACCAACATCAAGGAACCTTCCATGAGGGGACCCATCAGTATAAAATCGGTACCTGGGTGTTAGTCGACTGGTGTGGGTCGCATCCTGGTACAAAACTGACCTAATTTGCCCGAAATGCTCAGCATAACAAGCGGCTTTCTATATAGTAGTACGTCATTGATGTCAGCTAGGACTGTATACTTTGTACATGTACTTGTAGAAATAAAGATATTATATTTCATAATATGTCAAGTTATTCGTAGTTCATTCTTTGTCATCGTTATCGTATATTTTACTAATTATCTAATTATTCATAACTTCTTATGATACCCTATTTCCAGCGCTGTGTTCATTTGTTGTAAACAGTAGCTTTTGTGGTGGTGGTGGTGGTGGTGGTGGTGGTGGTGGTGGTGGTGGTGGTGCTGCTGCTGCTGCTGCTGCTGGTGCTGGTGCTGGTGCTGGTGCTGCTGCTGCTGCTGCTGGTGCTGGTGCTGCTGCTGCTGGTGCTGCTGCTGCTGCTGCTGCTGGTGCTGGTGCTGCTGGTGCTGGTGCTGCTGCTGCTGGTGCTGCTGCTGGTGCTGGTGCTGCTGCTGCTGCTGCTGCTGCTGCTGCTGCTGCTGCTGCTGCTGCTGTTGCTGCTGTTGTTGTTGTTTTTTTACAAAACAGCGTCATGCCGCTACAACCGCCGCTACTTTTTTTTTTATGACCGAAAGAATAATTTTAACATGTTATGTTCATTATACTTCTATTAATAGTGATTAATGGTATGAAACATAAATGTCCAGTGAATGAAATTACTGAGCAAAATGAAGTTCAACAACCGAAAAAAAATAAGCGAGCTTATCATTGTGAGTCACAAAGAATGTACTGTTAACCCTTTATAGAAACTCAGTTTTTGTCTATCAACATTTTTTACATTAATGTATTTAAATCATCGTATTGATCAAGCTTTCTCTCTCTGGTCGTCAGAGAGCTTCGTTTAGGACGGAGCGTCTTTCCCAGCCGAGACAATTCTTTTCGAAATGAGAAAACTCTTTTCAGAGTTTTCTCATTTAGAAAAGACACCTTGAGCACTTGAGGTAATAAAAGCCTTTTTGAATTCTAACTCCGGAAAGTATGAATTCATCATGTCAGAAGAGGGCGCTGAATCGAAAAAAAAAACCTGTCCTGTTGTTCACTGAGCTTAATTTTAAAGTCCATCAATTCTTTTCTTCCGACAAGACAGTAGAAAAAACGTCGACATCGTTACTTCAGCTACTTCAGTCAGGGAAAACTAGTTTCAGCGGAGCACACGACTCTCAGGCTCGTTGAACATTATATTTTTTTACTTCAATAAATTTGCTCACTAGGCAACCGGTACAACTTTAAACGAGGATGGAAAGCTACAGGCATGATAGTACTATTATATTCCGTAAGTTTTTGGAAATCTTTTAAAACTGGTAACGAAGGCTTGCAGACAAAATTGGACAGGATCCGTCGCCATTTTATTTATTTCTTCAGACAAACTGTTAGGCTGGATATGACAGTTCCCATGTTGGAAGCCTGCTCTCCTTGCACAACTTTCAATATCTGAACTATTGGCTTCATTATGGAGTCAACTTTTTTTATAATAAGAGAATGTCTATTGGATTAAATCTTGCTATATCAAATTCATCGCAAATTCGAAGAATAGTGCACTTGAGTTTATACTGCAAACAACTTCAAAATCTGAGTTTCATCATGTTGTACAGGAATCTACTGACCAATGTCAATAGTTCCCTGTGATGAGTTTTATCTTTTTTGTCAGCTCACACTCTTCATACTTGCTAGAAGCAGTAACGTAAAGAGTTTGTTAGGTAAAAGAACACACGTGCAGTTAATGCGAGATTTTTGTTGTATTAATGTTTCTCTCTCCATGAGCTTTGTCAACCCATTAGAAGCAATACTAGGACACAGTGTGTATATAGGCATTAATACCCTCTGTACCCTCGTATTGTTTTCAGCTGTCTGTCAAAACTCCTGGAGAGCGAAACGTTGTCACAGTAAAATGTCATATTAGTTGCACTTGTGTCCTTTTACCTAACATACTGTTGGTAATTCCATCAACATTATTGCAACATAAAGGGTTCTCTTTGTGCATTGCATACAAGCCATCAATTTCTTAAATGAAGGTACTTCTACTTATTTGAAAGGTAGCATTTCTTTAAAGATGATCATCTTTTGTGGAAAGAGACACTGATGTATGGGTGGTTTAATCTATACATCGAATTAAAACGTCTTTTAGAATAAGGTTCAGATTCATAGACATTTTAGGGAAGTTTGCTCTTTAGAACCTAGTTTTACTGTTGTTTAAAGAAAAGTTTTAGAATGGTTATGTTTGGCCTCAATATGTTTCCACACATTGTGTAAGGATGTTTTGTTTGCTGAATAACATTGTATAAGGATGTCTTGTTTGCTGAATAAAATTGTGTAAGGATGTTTTGTTTGCTGAATAACATTGTATAAGGATGTCTTGTTTGCTGAATAACATTGTGTAAGGATGTTTTGTTTGCTGAATAACATTGCATAAGGATGTTTTGTTTGCTGAATAACATTTCTCAAATGGATGGCAAATTCACAAAGGTATCTCACAGATTTAATTAAATTTGTCTTGTAAACAAATATGAAAAACTAATGTATAGTCACTGGGTGACTGAGACTTGTTACCATATTTTTTGGGTGTTTCACTGGGTGTTGGTTCGTCGTCGTCAGCAGTGGAACACAAGCTGACGTCATACTGATAACACCGTGTACTGTTCTCCAATCCCTTTGACACTTTACGGAACATTTAACGAAAGACGTAGGAATTTGCCACCTTACACCACGAGGGCGGGGAGAACACTGCCGCAAGTCTGAACTACGTTGTAAGATATGATTTCGTTCGGACTTTTAACCCTGGAGGGTTAGCCACCCAGGATAACCCAAGGAAGTCAGTGCGTCATCGAGGACTGTCTAACTTATTTCCATTGGGGTCCTCAATTTCATCCCCCAGGATGCGACCCACACCAGTCGACTAACACCCAGGTACCTATTTGCTTCTAGGTGAACAGGTGTAAGGAAACGCGTCGAAATGTTCCCACTCGCCGGGAATCGAACCCGGTCCCTCCGTGTGTGAAGCGAGAGTTTAGCCACCAGGCCACCAAGTAATTAGGTTAGGTAAGAGTCATCAGGAAACAGAACAGTTGTGGGTAGTGAGAGATGTTAGCTGGTATATTCAGGTGTAAACACGTTTTACAACTAAAGGAAAAAATAGCAACTAGGAAGTAGTTGTTGGAAAATGCTCCAAATAGGCACTGCTATTGTATTAGCTAATTATGGCAAAAAAAAGTAGGTTACTGCTACTGATAAAGTAGCGCTGTTAGCCATCTTTGCTCTGTGTCTGCCTAATTATCTGCACCCATATTTCACCGCTTGTTACTTCAGCTTATTACGTGTGAGAGAGAGCTCTCCCATTGTTAACCTACAGTGTATCTCCTGCTAATGAAGGCTCCTTACTCAGTAGTAATAATAACCTTAATGCACATTGTTCTTCAGGATTTTCTCTTTTTAGCTTATATTTTCTACTGCTTCTTGCACTCATTATTTAAGAATTAAATGTTTCACATTTTGACTTGGCTATCATTCTTCTGCGATTATTTATTTCCAACGAGTTACATTTCTTTTGCTTATATTTATATATATGAAAAGTAATATTAAATTTTTCCTAATAGTTATATTCCTTACATTAAATTAATGAGAATATACAAAATGTTTAAAGGTCATACAACCATTCCACTAATTCGTTTTCTAAATACATATTTTTATTTTTTATACGCGTTATTTTTTTTTCTAATTTAAATTGCAGAGTTATTAACATGTGACTTTCCATTACTCAGTCAACGATTGTTGGTTAGTGTGATGTGTCATTGTTAGCTAGTGTGATGTGTCGTTGTTGGTTAGTGTGATGTGTCATTGTCAGCTAGTGTGATGTGTCGTTGTTGGTTAGTGTGATGTGTCATTGTCAGCTAATGTGATGTGTCGTTGTTGGTTAGTGTGATGTGTCACTGTCAGCTAGTGTGATGTGTCGTTGTTGGTTAGTGTGATGTGTCATTGTTAGCCAGTGTGATGTGTCGTTGTTGGTTAGTGTGATGTGTCATTGTTAGCCAGTGTGATGTGTCGTTGTTGGTTAGTGTGATGTGTCACTGTCAGCTAGTGTGATGTGTCGTTGTTGGTTAGTGTGATGTGTCATTGTTAGCCAGTGTGATGTGTCGTTGTTGGTTAGTGTGATGTGTCATTGTCAGCTAGTGTAATGTGTCGTTGTTGGTTAGTGTGATGTGTCATTGTTAGCCAGTGTGATGTGTCGTTGTTGGTTAGTGTGATGTGTCACTGTCAGCTAGTGTGATGTGTCGTTGTTGGTTAGTGTGATGTGTCATTGTTAGCTGGTGTGATGTGTCGTTGGTTAGTGTGATGTGTCATTGTTAGCTAATGTAATGTGTCGTTGTTGGTTAGTGTGATGTGTCATTGTTAGCCAGTGTGATGTGTCATTGTTGGTTAGTGTGATGTGTCATTGTTAGCTAGTGTAATGTGTCATTGTTACCTAGTGTAATGTGTCATTGTTAGCTAGTGTGGTGTGTCGTTGTTGGTTAGTGTGATGTGTCATTGTTAGCTAGTGTAATGTGTCGTTGTTGGTTAGTGTGATGTGTCGTTGTTAGCTAGTGTAATGTGTCGTTGTTGGTTAGTGTGATGTGTCATTGTTAGCTAGTGTGATGTGTCGTTGTTGGTTAGTGTGATGTGTCATTGTTAGCTAGTGTAATGTGTCATTGTTAGCTAGTGTAATGTGTCGTTGTTGGTTAGTGTGATGTGTCATTGTTAGCTAGTGTAATGTGTCGTTGTTGGTTAGTGTGATGTGTCATTGTTAGCCAGTGTGATGTGTCATTGTTGGTTAGTGTGATGTGTCATTGTTAGCTAGTGTGATGTGTCGTTGTTGGTTAGTGTGATGTGTCATTGTTAGCCAGTGTGATGTGTCGTTGTTGGTTAGTGTGATGTGTCATTGTTAGCTAGTGTGATGTGTCGTTGTTGGTTAGTGTGATGTGTCATTGTTAGCTAGTGTGATGTGGTTGTTGGTTAGTGTGATGTGTCATTGTTGGTTAATGTGGTGTGTCGTTGTTGGCTAGTGTGATGTGTCATTGTTGGTTAGTGTGATGTGTGGAGAAATTTTCTCCAGGAGGGGGGTATCAGCCCCCGTCAGCCCCTTCAGCCCCTTTCAGCCCTGAGGGGCCCAGACCTCTCAAAAGGGGGCAAGCGTCTTGTTTACTGCTACAGTGAGTAATTGATCACAGATGCCGTACGAGTATGCGACCTGTGGTCAACCGACCATTGCTCCTTGCAGTCCAGTGTTGCAGAGTGTATTTTAATAAGAGACAGTACATCTCTTACTTTAGCAGGACAATTAAGGAAAATCCTGCTCCCACTTCGTTACCATAGTAAAGATAGTGGACATTGTTGTCTATGCTTAAGACAGCAAGAATCAAACCTTCTGCTTTGCTTCATCGGGGGAAGTGGCAAAGGAAGCAAAAAGTACTAGGTCAGTTTTTTTTGTACAAGGGGCAGTGACGGCATGGGGGCGTGTGGCGTGTTCGGATTACTTTTGACTCTACTGAGAGTGACACTGACGCCAGGATAACCAACAAAGAACAACGATCTGTGCGTTAGTGTGAACAAAGTGTCTCACAAAACACAATAAACACTTAAGAGAAGTGTGATCAGCTTCTCTTGTGATAACATTGTAAACAATAAAGACAAATCTTGTGGAACAATAGTGTACAGTGTGCGTTTTCTAGACAATGGAAAGACGTGGACATCCAAGGACACTTCAGCTTCTATCAAGTCACCGATACCTGTCGAAGGTGTGAAGAACACCATAGCTCACGTTACAAGAGCAAGGTATGTTACGAATTTCTTGTGGTACGGGGGACTGCGCAGTTCTTGAGTCGCAAGGAGTTTGTAATCAACCTATAGTCGGCAGTAAGGTGTGGACTTTTGAGTCCAAACAAGTATGTATTTTGTCAGCCATCAGTGAATGAAATATGCTGACATAACACCCCCTAGGGGTAATTTATAATCTTACAAATTATAATTCTTGACAGCCCGTTGTGAGATGGTTTCGACAGCTTCTAGACCTCGTCTGCAGTGGCGGCTGTGCAGGCGATGAGTTGTCTTTAAGCTTTCACTGTTTAAGCTTAGCTGGTAATGCCATTTCTCAACATAATTGGTCGTGCTCGAACCGGATAAAGGCCACACTGTGGTCCAAATATGTTGTACTACAGTGTACAAATAACCTATGAGCCAAGGTCCTTCGAAAAAAGCTGTAAAACTAGTGTTTTACAATATAAATAAGTATAAATGAGTCCCTCCAGACTCAATCACAGAGAATGGGCAGCCAAAAGAAAACGGGCGCTCACCCAGCGTTCACCCAAAGAAAACGGGAGCTGGGTGACTCACCCACACCCTCCATCCACTGCTCCAATCTCGAAAGTGCTGACCAAGACAACAACAACCCAAGTGATGTTCAGTTTGTCTGAGTGTATATACACAGAGTGTTTATAATGTTTATAGACAGAAATTAAGAGACAAAATTGTGTTAAAGTTTGTTTCTTATAGATCTACCTGTTATATTAAAGGAACTTATATATAAAGTGTAAGCTTTCAAATATATATTAACAGTGACATTATATGTGTAAGTAATTTCACGTGTGATTTACAGTTATACAGTGACATTTATAGTGTATAGTGAATGAAGTGTATAACATCGTTATTTACGATTAATCATCGTTGTCAGGCTGACACAGCAAACTCAAGCCATAAACACCAGCCACATTTACTCTGTACCCTTCATGGTCATTGACCCTGAGGTTAAGCTTAGTAGGTCAGTAGTGTCTGACTCGATTATTGCTGACTTAAGCATAAAAACTCAGCTGTTTATAGCAGTACAGTGTTTTTTAAACACTCTAAGTGTGGTGCTAGAATTTTCAGTATACCATTAAAATGGCTTGTTTGAAAACTCAGTTTCAGTCTTTACAGACTAAGATTACACAATTAGAAAATCTAATTTCACTCTGTATAGGATTAACTCAAGATACAAACATAGATTTTGATGATCTTGAGGTCAAATTTGGATTATTTACACAACGTCTGGAAATAATTAATTCAGACTATACACATTATGAAAATAAATTTCTTGAATCAGATCCATCTGAGGATGAAATTAAAAATGTTTTGGATACTTTTAGTAATCAACAATTTTTTTTTTTATATTTTATTTATAACCAATACAGTATACATAAATATAAAAATAAAAGGAAACAGTATGGATCTCAATCCTGAAGGTTCGGCCATTGACATAAGAAAACCAAACACATAATAAACTAACACAAATGGATTGCACATTTATACTTGCAAGTTTAATTCTGTATAACATACAAAAATAACAAACGGCAAAAAACATAGCTCAAATAAAAAACCGGGAAAACGGGGCCCATGAACTGAAAAAAACTTAAATTTGATTTAAAACCTAACTTCCTTTAAAAATTTTACATTTAACTTTGACATATGACGAAGACTCTTTACAATTGAAAATAATAATAAAAAGAAAATGTAACAGTTACTTCCAGCCTTCTCTTTAAATCAATAAACCAAACCTAACATCAAAACCCCTACTAAACATCTACATACTTATCAGTAACATTACAGCTTTACATTACCAAAATACAAAAAAAACTTTACAAAGAAAAGAGCATAGATCTAAAAAAACCGGGACTCTTACTTTTAAACATTTTAAACCCATAAAAACAATCTCAGACAAAAAAAGGAATGCTTTCTAAAAAAAAATTACTTCTATGGTAAAGAACGAAAACCGTTGTTTTAATGCAATACAAAGTACATTGAAATGAAAATTTGGGAAACAAAGTAAGGGGAAAGGGAAATAAAACAAGCATGTTTTGAATACATATAAACCTAAAACCATCACAAAAACCCCAAACAGCCCTATCTTTGTATAACCCTTTGAGGACAAAAGGAGAATCCAGAAAATAATAGATCATGCCTTTTTTCACCTCAAAACCCTCAAACCCCAACCCAAAAACTTGAGATGGGACCCCCTCACACATTATACCCAAATCAGTAGTGTAAACATCACTACTTACATATTAAATTCGATACCCCTTTTAAAAAAAATGTGGAAAAAAATATTTACACAACCCCAGACCAAAATCACATCACAAAAAAGCTTATTTTTTTATATTACCAAACATACCACACCCCTAGCCCCCCAACCCCTTTCTTTACAAATAACTCTTAAAACCTTCAACCTGAATCTACGATAAACCTTTAGTTTAAAAGCCCCCGTCCTTCCCCCTCTTCCCCCCTAAAGGGGATCCCTATTGCGGGACTTTGTTCTATTCATCGTGGCCCCTAAACCCCTCTTATCCCTTTTTTTTACTCCCACCTCCCCCATTGCCCAAGATATATAAATAAAAACTGTGACCACAACGCCAAAACCCCTTTTACCACCCGTGACCTTCCCCCCCCCCCTATATCTAAATTAACCCCGCAACACCTGTAAAAAACCTTTCCCCCCCCACTAAACCCAAAATACTCTACTTAGCCGACCCTCACATCTTTTAAACAAATACAAAAGTACACAGCTTTAAATAGGTTTTTCCGGAATCCACCGCTTTGCACCCCCCCACCCTCCCTTAATCTCCCCATTAAATTTAAAAACAACCCCCGACGGCAAGATCCCATGTAAAAAAAAATAAACTTTCCCCCCCTGAAAACTTGAATTTTTTCACGTAGTTGTTGAAGACTTTCCATACAGAACCCCATGCAACATAGGGTATGCCCCCTCAACTGCCGCCACCACAGACCCCCCCCCCACCCTCTCAAGAACCTTCAATTTAAGCTGTTTCGGATCCCTTACCTTTAGTAAAACTCGCAACATAGCCTCCCAAACATAAATCCCTACCCCCACCACCGTTGCATATCCATGCGCAGTCTTTCAAGGCCTCCCCCCTCACCCCCTCCCTCACAAACCCCCTTTTCAGAAACACATCAACATACGCTTCTCAGAGGTATAAGCCCCAGCCCCCCCTGGCTAACGGGAAGCGACACCACCCCTCTCCTTAGCCAGCACAACCCGATCCCTTTTATAAATCGAATACCCTCAGTTGCAACCGTTGCACCTCACCCGTCGTAACGATTATTGCCACCACGTGCCATAACTTGTATACAACAGGACTTTCGTGACTATACCCTTTGATGCAACGATAATTGCTCTGCCCTCAAGCCTCCCAATCTTTTCAAAACTCCATCCACGGTGCGCCTCGAATTGCCTCTTGTGCATCCCATCATTTCCGCATGTACACTATCCCACATTAACAGCTGATCTACCACACGCCACCCACCCTCAACAGTCTCCCATTATGTACACTATCCCCAGATCCAAATATTGGACTTTACTACATTAATTTCATCCCTGTAGCCTCACCAAAAACGTCTATCACCCTTTCTACCTTATGTAAATTTCCCCCACATCCCTCAACCAAGGGCAGTGGATCATCCACGTAACCCACTATACCCGCTTCCCCTTCACGTGCCAACACCAACCCCCGCTCTCGCTATAAATCCACCTAACTGCCCTATAAAAGGGTTCCTGAAGACATGCAAACAAAATTTTCGACAGAGGGGCATCCCTGTCGCAAACCCCTTCCATCTGTATGCTATCACTAGTCGTCCATTAACCTGTATTCTCATAACTGCACCCAGATACAAGTTTTTTGCCCAAGAAACAATTTCCCTCCCGAACCCAACCAACGCATAAAACTCCATAATGCATCCCTTCTACGCTATCATAAGCAGCTCTCCAAATCCAGAGCCAAAACACCCCTCCCCCCTCCCCCCTATGCTCTATAAAACTCCTAATAGCCCCATGCCCTTCATACATTGGGTTTTACCCGGTATGCCTTATTGTCCTCTATCAATTACTTTACCTAAAACCCGTTTGATTCTGTTCCCTATACCCTTGCAAATAAAATTAAATCACCGCACATAAGCGATATTGCACGGTAATCTTCTACCGTGGTCTGTCCACCCTTTGGCACTAATCAACAACAGCAGTTCTTTTTCTGCTCACCCATTGCCCCATCTTCCTTCATTACTTTAACAATCTCACTAAAAATCTCCTCAATACTTCCCAGTTCTTAACATAAAAATCATTGGGAAACCCTTTCTACCCCCGGTGCCTTACCTAAACTTGCCCCCTACTATACTCTCCAAATTTCCCCCTTCTGTAATCTGTCCTTCCAAAGTCTCCTATCCCCTACCCCAAGCTCGCTTTTCACAAAACCCCCCTTTTTTCCCTTTAAAAAGCATCATTCGTATACCCAAAAGGTTGTGCAATGACCTAAAAAATGTTTAAAATATACCCCACTAAAACCCTTTCATTCGCTTTCAATCCCTGCCCTTCCCAAAACCCCCCACCCCCACTTGAACTGTTAACCCCTCATCCCCGTGGCTCCCCTCCTTTTTCCGCTGCCCCCTTTAAACGCACACGCCAAAAGGCCCGATCCCCGTGGGAGAACCCCCCTCCAACCCTCCCCACACGTGCACCATCAAACGATCTTTTATGAAAAACCCCTTTAATACTTTTGCTTTAAACCCTCTATTTCCCCCCGGGGTTTATCTCCCCACCATCACCCACATAACAATTGGGGAAACCTTTCCCTTTCAAAATACCCCTGTAGCCCATATAAAAATTTTGTTTACTTTCCCCTCCCAACCGAACATAGTAACCCCGAATCCCCTTTTTTTTTCTTCCCACCAAAATCCCACCACCTAACCAAGTCTCTACCCCCGGGAGCCCCTGCAAAAAACCCCTCCCAAAAACACCAAAAGTTTTTCCTTTTTTCCCTCCCCTTTTAAAAAATTTTAACATTAAATTTCCAATAACTACAACCCCTCTTGGGTTTAAACCCCCCCACCCTGCGCCACAAGAACTCCTCTATGACAAAAAAACCCCAAACATCCTAAAACCCACACTATTAACAACGATGGTGCTTGAAAACTTTACACTCTATCAAGTCCGCCGCAAAATCCACGCGTACAAAAGTATTTTTTTTTCCAACCTTTTCCCCCCCCCCCCCAAAGTCCTTTAATCCCACCCCTGACATTAAATCTCCCAAACCCCTGAAAAGTACCCACTTCCCCGGGGGTTCTAACACCCTTACCCCGGGACCCAACGAAATTTCCCCAATCCCCGCCTACAATAGCTACTTCGGGAGTGACCCAAATAATAAATTAACACCTTTTTTCAAAAAGGGTTGCTTTTACACGCCCATCATTCTCACGGGACCATACCCCACACACAAAACCCACCTTCCCCCGTCCCCATAGCCCTTCCCCCCTTATTATCCCCCCCCCCCCCCTTCAAAAACGTCTCACAACAAACGGGTAGTCCCCTACATTGGCAAGCCACCTTTAAAACCGAATTGCATTCTCCTGTACACTTTATTCCTTCTATCCGCAATTCACTACCACATTTATGATTGTGTTCCGTATAAAACACAACGTCTACATTATTGCACCAATAAATCACGGGAACCCTGCACACTTTGACAGGGTGGTAAAACCCTTTTTTTTTTATTTTGAGGCACTTAAAAAAGACAATGATGGGTTTTTTCCCTTTTGACACTGAATGTTTTTTTACTAGATTTTTTGTTTCCAATTTTTCCCTTTCCCCCCCCTTTTGAACCCCTCGTAATCATCCCTGTGCTTTGGGGACACAGGAACCTTTCCCGTCCACATCCGCCCCTGATTTCTTCCCTGATCTTTGGGCTGGGATTAACACATCTTTGAATCTGAAAGTGTAACAGAGCGCTTTCGTGTTACACTTTCTACCTGCATTTCGGGCGTCCCCAAATGCAAATCCTGGTAATTTCCACCTCCCACCCCCCCTTTTTTCAACAAGGCGGGCCCGGGCGTCCACTACCAGCTGCACGTCGTGGGGCCACGTCCCCCGCGCCCGCCTGTCCCAAGTCTAGGGGTGGTGCCCTCGCAGGACTCATGCTGTTTCCCCGTTAAAAAATTCATCTAACCCCAAGAACAATGGATTTTCTCCAAATCTTGGCCCGCTCTTCCCCGCGAAGCCTTTCCCCCCTCTGGGGCGCATTTCCCAAAAGGGGGCGACATTCCGGGGGTGTAGCCCCCCCACCGTGTTCGAGACCTCTCAAAACCCTTCGCCCCCAAAAACAATCTTGAGGGTTGCCCCCAGGGGGCTTCAGGCACAATTTTCCTTAACCTTCCTCCCCAAAACCTTGCCCCTGTTGTAAAAACCCTGGCACCCCCGTTCCTTTCACATTCACCCCCAAAAGATCGAAAGCTCCACACAACCTACAAGTGCGGCGTTGCCCGCATAATCACAAAAAATTTAGTCCCCGAAGTCCCTTTCAGGATCACATATGAAAAGGGGTTGGATGTCGTTAAAGTCATTTTTTCCGAAAAAAGTTCCCCCAGGGAGTCTCCCTTTATAAAGGGCCCTCAGGCCAAATCCCTGCTGTAGCCATGTGTATGGGGCCGTAATTACTCAGGGCAGCACGTATATCAGTCGCATCAGCCTCAAAGGTACATTTCTCACTTTTACCCATGTATAATGGCGGGATACATCGTGTAGCTTCACAGACACAGTCTGGTTAACCACCAGATTGACCTCTTGTTTAACTTGTCGACAACATTCTCGTAAACTTGAGCTGAGCTAAACTTTACAAAGATTCTTGTCACACATTCATCGCTACACCGCACAAATCCTCGTTGGCGATACCATAGGTGTCTCGGATTATCGCTGGCAATAATATCGCCATTGATGGTCCAAGCACTGCCCCACGAGTTAATTCCAAACAACACAGTGTTGACGCGCGGCGTCTGGCTGCCTGCGCCATGTTGAGAAAATGAAACTGCCACCGAACAGCTATAGAGGGCAGCAGTGTAGAACACGTCCTCTCTACTCAATGGCTGAGAGACGAATGAATGAGTAATCAACAATTAAGGTGGGCAGGAGTACAGGCTATCTGCCGCAAAACTCTGTCACAGAGACCTACTGTAACTAGTGGTCAAACACCTGTTACACCTGTAACAACAACAAGTGTCCCATTACCAAGCTTACCTACACTGTCATTACCTATTTTCCAAGGTCATAATTATGAAGAATTCATTAGTGGTTTTCAATCCATAGTAAATTCACGAACTGACATAGATGAGATTGGTAAGTTTAATTATCTTAAATGTCTTGTGAAGGGAGAACCCTATGAACTGATTAAGTCATTTCCGGTGGTTAAAGGCAATTATCAAATAGCCTTACGTGTCTTAGCAGACAATTACTTTGACGCTGACAAGGCCAGAGTTAGACATGCAGTCTTAATATCAAGCTTGAAACCACCCAAACATTGTTTTTTAGACTTACAGGCATTTAGAATCACATTAGACAATAGTCTCAGATCTCTATGTGCTAAATATGACTTAAGACAATGTGATTGGTTTATCAGTGGTATTGTACAAGATAAGTTGTCACCACAAACTATTGAACGATTAAATATTATGTTCAATAAACGCTATTTCACTTGTGAGGAAATTAGCAATGGTTTACAAACAATAGTTTCATGCATGCAAGCAACGAGACAAGATGAAGAATCCACAAATCCTACTGTGGATAATAAACCTTCACCAAAAATAAGAAGAGATACTCCCCCACTAAACCCACATAAGGAAAAAATCCCATAAGGCATTTATCAACGTGAATACCACAGACAGTAAACAAACTGTCGCCAAAACGATCCAAAAGTGTACTTTGTGAGGAACACAGGGGCACATTTGTATTAAATTTCACTCAAGGAGGCACGTAAAAACGGTTCATCAGCTAAAAGTGCCAAGTGTTTAGGGAACAAGGGGGGTAAATGCTCCCCGAAGAATGCAAGGGTATGCATCGACAGATGCCATTTTTCCCCCCGCACCATGGAGTCAGAAAAGATTCTGAAACCATCCAACGTGTTGTATATGATTGCAGCGCACTGCAAAAAAATGTACCAAGTCTTATTGACTGTCGATAACCGGACCCTCACTCTAGAAGTTGGGACGTGCTTATGAAATTTGCAAAAAACCCTTAAGAGTAGGACTAAAAGAAATAATAGAGTTTATACTCGATTCTTGTGGCCTGAAAATCCACATATCCTCAAGTCCTGTGAAAAATTTTCGTTTCAAATCAATATTATTTGGTGCAACATCCTCCCATCTTATAAACACTCAAAAATACACTTTGAAAAAATTCTAAAGTCCCTTCAAAAAAATCAAAAGAAAAGTTTTTTGTGGCAACTTCAGGTACTGTGAATAAAGAGGGGGATTTGAAACCCTTTATACGGAACAAAAAGGGAGATAAAAGAACAAACATGCTTGGGGGGTGAAATTAAACAAATTCAAAGCAATTAAGGGAACTTATCAAGAAGTTTTCCCCCTGAACTAAATTCTAATTGCAACAATATTGGACTTAATTTGGAACCACGGGAAGATACTTTGACCCCTCAAAAGGTTTAAAAATAAATCATGAAATACACTCATAAACGAGTTTATGTCAGGGATCAAAATGTTTTGATCCTTAGGATCTCTCCCAATTACCATAAAGGGAAAAATGTTATCAAGACGCAGGGAACTAAAAATTGGGATGGAAAATTTTTGCCTCAGAAATAGTCAAGCATGGGATGAAATACCCAGGGATTTTTTAAGTTTCCAATTTAAATTTCCCAGAAAAATAGATCAAGAGGGAAACAAGTCACATTACATGTTTCTGTGATGCGTCAACCCGAGGTTTGGCGCTGAGCTTACATGAGTAATGCGGAAGGAAGTACACTAATTTCTTCAAAGGCCAGGGGGGCACCCCTTGAAGGTCAAACGACCCAATTGGAATGACACTTTTATGTAGGGACAAAATTTGTATTTTAACAAGTGCTTGATCCTCACTTTGAAAAAACCGGTCTGGGGTATAATAAGGTTCTCCGTGGTTTAAAAAAAATAAGATAAGTTGGTTCTATGTACAAACAGGTAGAAAATAAAAGAATGCAGAGGATTATCCTTTCTTTACGTCTTACCCAAGAGAAACCCCGGGCATGTTGTCACGTGGGCCCCTTTAAAAAATTTTTTGGGGTAATAAATTTTGGGTCCCCCGGAACCCAACGGGTCTCTAAAAAAATAACTGGCCTCACAAAAACTAATTAGCCCGAAGAAACATCTGCTTTAACACAGCAAAATAAGTTGGTAAATACTGCAGACACAACAAAATAGTCATTTATGGATCTAAATACCATCTTTGGGGAAAAATCTTAAGAGTTTGCCTTTTTTTTTAAATTAATTAAGGAAAAAAACCATTATGAATTCTTAACCCATTAAATACTGGGTGAAACTAATACAAAAATGTTTTCTCAAATGTTCATTGTTAGTGTGATGTGTCTTGTCGGCTAGTGTGATTGCCATTTTTGGGTTTGCGTGATGTGTCATTGTGGCTGGTGGATGTGTCTTTTTTTTTAGTTTTTTTGTCATTGTTTGTGTGATGTTATTTTTGCCTGTGTGAGTGTCATTTTACTAGTTGTGGTGTGTCATTTTTGGCTAGTGTGATGTGCATTGTTTCCTATGTGAGGTCGGTTAAATTTAAGTTGTGAATACCACGATTTGTACCCACCGATTTGTACCCGCCCATTTTGTTCGAAGGGGGCAGGTCGCTCAGGGGCCCGCCTATAGACCCTTTAAGCGGTATCAAAATTTTTTTTTGGGGCTCTTGGGCATAAGTTTGTCTTGAAGCTGTGTATTTTTTTTTACTTCCCACTACTCATCCGAGCCTTGACTTGTCAACCACATTGACAGGGCATAGTTCATCTGTGTTTTCAGCTACTACTGTCTCCATGACCCAGGCTCTCTTAATTCACACAGTCTGCCCAATCAGTTCCTTTCAGTATTTTCTATGTAGTAATCATACCTCCTTTCCCCTCCCCACTGTCGTCACTACTAGGATTGTTAAGTGACGTTCGTTTACTCTCTCCTCGTAGTGCATTCCCCCTCATTTCTGATACTAGTCTGGCTATAAATTTCTGGAAACTATCGAGCTTCTGGATACTTAATGAATGGAAAAATATTTGTCGAATATTCTCAAATTGTTTCTAAGCCTCTCTCCCCACCCTAGCATATTAGTTTCTGGCCAGTCTGCTCACTTCTCAGTTTTCGTTTTGTTTTCTGCATTATTCCACTTTCCTACGCTTTTATTTTGTGTCCTTACATTTCTGGTTAATGCGACGGCTCTTTTTGTCTTTGTTGCTCCTGCATCTTCTTGATATGAAGGTTACGTCACTTTCTCTGCATTTTCTCATCCACTGACTTATCTTGTAATTCATTGTCTCAAGCCACAAAATTCAGGAAATCTCTCGACCCCCTCAAAAATTTTCCCTTCTAAAGTCTGGCTTCTCACATCTACTTACAGTACTTACCTCTAAGTTTAGCTCCACTAGGTACTTGAAGTTCAAGACCGAATGATTACTAGTGTTCAAATGAATTACATATTCTATTTCACCTATGTCAAATGTACCTTCGGTACAGTCTCGCTGGCTCATCATTTCCTCTCTCCCTTGCCATGTTCTTAATGTGCTGACTAGGAAAGTTGTTTCTAATCACCTCTATTAATTTTGCCCTCCACGCTAGATTAATAGAGATGATTAGAGACAACTAAAGTGCCAACTCGACCAAATTATTTCTCCATATATACTCCTGATTGCTTCTGCTATGATGTCATCTTTCGCTCATGCTGTCCTCACATTCCTACCTCGGTCTCTTATTAAGTGATGGGTTGTATATCACTGCAAACTATTAGATTATTCTTCCCTGCTCTGTTTATTCATCTCGCTTCCTCAAAACTCTATTGATTTCTAATTAATAGTGCCACTCCTCCTCCTCCCCTGTTTCTTCTATCCTTATCAACTGGTATCCTGCTGGAAATATGGCATCTGATTTCATTTCCGTAAACTCATCTGATACCATTTTCATGAACTTATTACTCTTGATCGATATTCCATCTGTATTAATGTACCACACTGACACTACTTCTTACTATACACTGGTTTATAACTGTTCCCTCTTCATGATGCTCATCCTACAGGAGTGGGGATGTTGGGTTGCGGTTGGTGTGGGTCTTCCTACCGGAGAAGGGGTCAGTAATAGCTTTATAGGCAGGGAAAAGGAGAGTGACTGGGGAGGGTGTAGGAAGAAATGAGAAGAGCGAGAGGTCGTGTTATGTGATGGTGTTGGGAAGGTAAGGACTGACCCAAAGCTGATTCAGCTGGAAAAGAATCGAGGTTGCTTCCGGAGGAGTGCCTTGAGTTTGGGTGTTCCCACCTCCTGGCCCTTCGTTGGTTACTCTTCTCAGCTCTCGACAGATTTTTTACACTCTTAGCAGTTCCCTTTCTGTCGTCATACTGTGCCATCCTAGGTAGACACGACTGCAGCACTGTGAGGTCTTCAGGCACGCTTTCTGTCGAAGGATCTTGTCCTTAGCAATACTGAACCCAAAGGTTAATTTCATCATGCGGTGTTTTCCGTGAGAGAACCTCCAGATCCTCTGAAAATCTACCGCCTGCCCCATCATTTCCTCCATTACTGTGTATTCCATGATCGATACAGTTTCTAACCCCTCATTTTCTTATCTCCTACTACCTGAGCCACCTTCAGCAGTCTGTAATCAACGGATCATCAAATATCTCCCTATTTTTCCTTCCATTGTCTCTCCGTCCAGATTTAAGAGAAGAGCATAAAGGAGGAGCACTGCAGCAGGCCTACCGGCCCATGCTAAGCAAGTTTAACCAATGCTACCCACACCCATTCATGTAATTGTCTAATCTATTTTGAAGCTACCAAAGGTTTTCGCGAGTTTGTTCCATTCATCCCATATCTATTACCAAAGCTGTGCCTTCCTATATATTTAGCAAATTTAGTTTTTCCAACTTGAACCCACTAATGCATGTTATTAACATGCCGTTTATTTTTTCCAGTCTTCCACTTATATACCTCAATCATATCTTTCCAGAGAGTGGACTTCGTGTCCTCAAATCACTCCTCGAAGGTAAGATTTGTATTACATGGAATGAATTTTGTCCTATTTATGTTTTACAGTTCATTCATGCACCTCTACGACCACTTTAGCGCACTAGTGTCCTTATCAGAACGCCAGACTTTCTTATGTAGCTAATTATTCCCTCATCTATGCCGTTTATGTATATTGTGACCAACAGAGGATTCGACACTGACCCCTGTGGAACACCGTTTGTGACGCGTCTACCCTCCTCTAATTTCTCTTCATTTATGTAAACTCTGTAGCTTATCTGTCAATCATGCTTAGATCCAGGAAAAAAAATTCTACTCCAATTCCGTGCGCCTCAACTTATCCCATCAATCTCCTGTGTGGCACCATAAAACGCCTTACTGAAGTCAAAATTACGCAGTATCACATTTATTTCCATGATCTAGCACCTCAAACACCTTAGTGGAAAAAAATCAGTGAGTTCGAAAGGCAGGAATGCCTTTTTGTAAAACCACGCTGAGATTCATTGTTCGAGTTAGGTCTTTCAAGTGAGTTCGAATATCTTCTGCAGTTACTGATTTCATCAACATTCCCACTTTGGAAGTTTGGCTAACTGGTGTATAATTCGAAGCTAACGACCTGTCTCCTGCTTCATAGATAATAATATAGTAATGTCATTGCCATTTTCCACTTACCTGGCACTATTCTAGTATATAGTAATATGTTGAAAAGACAGCAATGGTTTCCTAAGTTCCTTCTTACATTCGTTTATAATCCCTGAGAACAGTTCAACAGGACCCGGTCATTAATTTGATTTTAATTTATCAACTTATTAGAAGACCATGTCACTAGTGACTTTGATCATGCCTAAGTTACTTTCGTCCTGATATATATATATATATATATATATATATATATATATATAATATATATATATATATATATATATATATATATATATATATATATATATATGTCGTGCCGAATGTGTAAAACTGGTCAATTAGCAAGAACTCATTTAAAATTAAGTCCTTTCTAAAATTTTCTCTTATACGTTTAAAGATATATTTATTTTATTAATGTTGATGTAAAAATTTATAATTTTGCACCAAAAGGATCTTAGAAAACTTACCTAACCTTATTATAACAAGAACAATTTATTTTAGCCTAACCCAACTAAATATATTTTAGATTTGTTTACAATAATTTAATACTAAACAAACACAATTAAATATATTTTTTTCGTTAGGTTCAGAATGAATTTGGCGAAATTATTGCATACACAAATTTTCACTTTTCCTATATGGCAAGATGAGCGTTGCTATTTAAGTCAAGATTGCAAGTTCTGCCTATTCCTTCCGTCATGTCGTTCACAAATACCAGAAACAGCACTGGTCCTAGGACTGACCCCTGTGGGACCCCGCTGGTCACAGGTGCCCACTCTGACACCTCGCCCGTACCATTACTCGCTGCTGTCTTCCTGACAAGTATTCCCTGATCCATTGCAGTGCCTTCCCTGTTATCCCTGCTTGGTCCTCCAGTTTTTGCACTAATCTCTTGTGTGGTACTGTGTCAAAAGCCTTTTTGCACTCCAAGAAAATGCAATCCACCCACCCCTCTCTCTCTTGTCTTACTGCTGTCACCATGTCATAGAACTCCAGTAGGTTTGTGACACAGGATTTCCCATCTCTGAAACCATGTTGGCTGCTGGTGATGAGATCATTCCTTTCTAGATGTTCCACCATTCTTCTCCTGACAATCTTTCCATGATTTTGCATGCTATACATGTCAGTGACACTGGTCTGTAGTTTAGTGCTTCATGTCTGCCCTCCTTTTTTAAAGATTGGGCCCACCATTTGCTGTCTTCCATGCCTCAGGCAATCTCCCTGTTTCGATAGATGTATTGAATATTGTTGTTAGGGTACACATAGCGCCTCTGCTCCCCTCTCTCAGGACCCATGGAGAGATGTTATCTGGCTCCATTGCCTTTGAGGTATCTAGCTCACTCAGAAGCCTCTTCACTTCTTCCTCGGTTGTGTGTACTTGTGTCCAGCACATGGTGGTGTACCCCACCTCTCCGTCTTTCTGGAGCCCCTTCTGTCTCCTCTGTGAACACTTCTTTGAATCTCTTGTTGAGTTCCTCATATACTTCACGGTCATTTCTTGTTGTCTCTCCTCCTTCCTTCCTTAGCCTGATTAATTGGTCCTTAACGGTTGTTTTTTTTCCCTGATGGTGCTGTACAAGCTTCGGTCAGATTGGCTTTTGCTGCTGTCATTTTCATATTGACGTTGGGCCTCCCTTCTTATCTGTGCATATTCGTTTCTGGCTCTATGACTGCTCTCCTTATTCTCCGGGGTCCTTGCCTTCTATATTTCTTCCATTCCCTAGCACACTTGGTTTTTGCCTCCTTGCATCTTGGGTGAACCATGGGCTCATCCTGGCTTTTTCATTATTCCTGTTACCCTTGGGTACAAACCTCTCCCCCAGCCTCCTTGCACATTTTTTGCTACATATTCCATCATCTCATTAACTGCTTCCCTGCCAGTTCTCAAACCCACTGAACCTCATTCGGAAGTTCCCCCATTCCTGTGTAGTCCCCTTTCCTGTAGTTTGGTTTCATTTGCCCTTGCCTTCCTGCTTCCCCCTCCACTTGTAGCTCTACTGTGTATTCAAAAGCTCAAAAAAACATGATCGCTGGCCCCAAGGGGTCTTCATATGTGATGTCCTCAATATCTGCACTACTCAAGTGAATACTAAGTCCAGTCTTGCTGGTTCATCCTCTCCTCTCTCTTCTTGTAGTGTCCTACGTGTTTTGGGACATGAAGTTTTCCAGTACCACCTCCATCATCTTAGCCTCCATGTATCTTGGCCCCCATGTGGCTCCAAGTTCTCCATTCCCAAACTCCTTGTGGTTAAAGTCGCCCATGATCAGGAGCTTTGCCGTGCATGCATGAGCTCTTTTGGCCACTGCAGCCAGTGTGTCAACCATCGCTCTATTGCCTCGTCCCTACTCTTGCCTTGGCCTCCTGCTGTTCTGTGGGTGGGTTATACATCACTGCAATTATCACCTTGGGGCCACCAGAGTGAAGCTTTTCCCCCTATGTAATCACTTTCTCTCCGCTGTCTCTTCTCTCCAGCTCATCAAAATTCCATCGGTGTTTGATCAGCAATGCCACTCCTCCACCCCTCCTGTTCCTTCTGTCTTTTCTCAGATTGGTATCCCCCTGGAAAGATGCATCTGTTATCATACCTGTAACTTGGTTTTTTGTGATTGCTATGATGTCTGGTGATTTCCTCTTTGACTCTTCGTGCCACTCCTCCCACTTGTTTGTTATTCCATCAGCGTTTGTGTACCATACCTTCGTGTCCCCTTTTCCCAAAACTGTGGTTTGGGGGACCTGTGGGGGTGGGAGACCTGGTACATACAGTGGGATTCTATGGTTGGGGGTTTTGGGGGGAAGCTGTGGGTATGGATTGTAGTGTGTTGGGATGGTGTGATAGGTTTGGGGTTCTGAGGATAGTTTGTGCGTGTGCTGCCCTTGCTGCTCTGTTCGCTCTACTGACCCTGCTGGGTTCCAACCTTTTCTCCGCCTAGCTCCTTTCGCTTTTTTGTCCTCTCCCTCAGCTGCTTCTCTGTGTTCTGTCTCGTCAGGAACAAACCCTTTTGTACCTTCCAAACTTTCAAACCGGGTTTCTCTTGAGGATCCGTTCCGCACTGTTTCTTGTCCTGAGAATCAGCTTGACGGTCCGGTTTTCCCCTTCAAGTACCCCCCCTATTCTCTGAAAATTTACAATCTCATCCATGTCTTTCTCCCCCAAATTTTCCCTGATGATTTTCCTCAATCTCCTTTCTTTTCCTTCCTGCCCGTCTTGAGTGTGTGTCCCCTTTTCCCCTCCTCCCGAAGCCCCATGGATAATCACTGGATTTTGCCCTTTCGCCCTCCATTGCCTCTTCTCTGTGACTCGGTTCCTGTCTGTATGTGGTCATTTTCTTCCCTTGATTTTTCCAGTGGCTCTTGGTAGCATGGTTGTGCCTCCACATTTTGACCTATCCCCTCTCCATCTGCACCCATCTGCTCTTCCCTTCCACTCCCTGGCCCTTCTTTGCAGGCTGATATGACCTTTAGCATAATTCATATCTCCTTCCTTCCTGTTCAGGCCTCTCATCATCGTATGGTGTGTTTTTCTCTGGTCACTACCCCTGAGACTTGCTTCAGCCTGTTTAACCTCAAATTCTAGAACCTTTAACCCTGGCTACTGCATTTTTCGACTTGTCCTCCCATTTTTCGTCTCCTTCTCCAACCCCCTTTTCCCCATTTCAGAGAGAGTTTTCTTTTTCCATTTTTCAGAAAGCTCTCCTAATTTTCTCTCCCTTTTCTTGCTCTACCCTTTTTCCCCACTGTTCCTCCATCCATTCCTCCTACCAGTACCATTGTCATCTGATCCCTGATACCTGCAGTCCCAACCATTTTTTTTTTTGACAGAGAGAGAGAAAGAGAAAAAGAAAAAGGGGAGAGAGTGAGAGACAGGGAGAGAGAGAAGGGGAGCCTAAAGGAGGGAAAAGAAGGGGAAAAAAGGAGAAAGTGAGAGAGGGAAAAGGTAAGAGAGAGTGGGGAGTGACAAGGGAAGAGAGAGAGAGAGAAAAGAAGAGGAAGAGAGAGAGTAAGAGAGGGAAAAGAGGAAGAGAGAGAGGGAGAGGGAGAGAGGAAGAGAGAGAGAAAGAGTGAAAGGAAAGAGAGAGAAAGAGTGAAAGGAAGAGAGAGAGGAAGAGAGAGAGGATGAGAGAGAAAGGGGAGAAAGAGAGAGAAGAGAAGAGAGAGAGAGAGAGAGAGGAAAAAGAGGAGGGGAAGAGATGGGGGGGAAGGAAGGGTTATGGGGTCACTTCACGGGAAGGGTAAATCCTGTATAGGGTGTGTGTGTGTCTATATATGTGTGTGTGTGTCTGGGGTGTTTTTGTTGTGTTTTGTTTTTGTTTGTGTGTGTGTGTGTGTTGTGTGTGTGTGTGTGTGTGTCTCAGCTATTAAGTGCCTAACGCAGTGCTTTTCTCACCAGTGTTGTCATATGTTTATGTAAACAGTCCTTTTTTCCCCAAACGTATGTATACATAGTATTTTTAGTACCCTCTCTTGGTTCCCACTGTACTCTTATGCTTTTAAAAATTACTTAAAAAATAAATACACTAGGTTTCGCCTATAGCCGCTCCCTTAAAATTCTTTTAAAAAGCCATAAATGCGCTTTTTCAATTCTGAAGTCGAGGAGAGTGCCCCCAAATTTCCCAGCTAGAGACAACTATTGACCCATGCAACCAAATGGTGAATTTACTTGCGCTGGCAGTGGAGTAACGTTGGGGGTCTGCCTGTCCCAGAATTGATGTTTGATGTTTCCCGGGTTTTTTTTTCCACTAACTTCCTGTACCTTTATAGTCTCTGCTTTCTTTTTTTTCACTCACTCACTGTATTTACGACACATCTATACAATCCCTTATCCCCTGGTCTTGAGTCGCACTTATTCTTCAAAAACCCCCACTGCTTTTATTAGGGCAACACTATTTAGGCCTCCCAAAAACCGTTCACCCTTTAAACGCCTCCAATAAACACTCAGCAACTATTTCCTTGTTTTCTTTTCTGTGATCCTTATATTCCTTTTTTTTGGGGGTTTAAGTGATTATATGCACTCCATGCTCACACGCCTATGTCCCACCCCCTCTTTTCCTTATGGCACAGTCAGAAATTACACCAAAACACGACTCAAACCGCGTGACTCCTCTACATGTGTGTGCGTTGTGTTGTGTGTGTGTGTGTGTGTGTGTTGTGTGTTTTTGTGTGGGTGTGTGTCTGCGTGTGTGTGCGTGTGCATTTTGTGTGTGCATTTGCATGTGTGTGGGGGCATTGTGCATGTGCGGTGTGTGATGTGTGGTCGGTCATGTGGGTGTGCGCGCCGCGTTGTGGTGTGTGTGTGTACTCACCTATTTGTACTCACCTATTGTGGTTGCAGGGTCGATCACAGCTCCTGGCCCCCCCCTTTTTTCGCTGATTGCTACTGGGGCCCCTCCCCTCCCTCCCCATGAGCTCTATCATACTCCCTAAAACTATGTAGGTTTCCCCGCCTCCACTACGTCCTTTCTAGCTTTTTCCACGGCCTGACTACTCTAGACTGAAAAAATTTCCCCTAACACCCTTTGATTCATCTGAGTTTTAAACTTCCAATTGGATCTCTTTTGTTGTGTCCCTTTCTGAACACCCGTCATTGTCCCCCTTGTCTATTCCACACGTATTTTATATGTCGTTATCATGTCCCCCCCTGACCCTCCTTCCCCAGTTCGTCGGGCCGTTTTTCCCTAAACCTTTCTTCGTAGGACAATCCCCGGCTCTGGACATCTTGTTGCAAACCTTTGCATTTTCTCTAATTTCTTGACTGCTAAACAGGGTGGTTTCCAAACGGTGCTGCATACTCCATAGGGGCCTGACGTAAAGGGTATACAACCCTTAAAAAACCTTACTGAGGTATCGAACGCATCCGTGGGTTTGCCAGGCGCCGATGCCAGCAGTTATCTGATTGATTGCGCCTCGGGAGATATGATCGGGTTATACTCACCCCCAATTTTTTTTCCTTTGAGTGGTGCAGTCTTTGCCATCTAAACTAATTGTGTCTGCGGGCTTTTTTGCCCCTTCCCAATCTTCCCTGACTTTGCACTTGGCAGGGTTAAAATTTAAGGAGCCCGTTGCTGGACCAGGCTTGTAGCCCGTCCAGTCTCTTTGTATCCCCGCCTGACCCCCATCCGATTTGTTTTTCTCATTAACTTTGCATCATTGCAAACAAGGACACTTCTGATCTATCCCCTTTGTCATGTGTTCCATGTACCAAGAAAAACACAGGGCCTAGGACTGACCCCTTTTGGGAACCCCCCTTGTCACAGGCCCCACTCTGAACCCGTCGCGTACAATTTTTGCCTCCCTGTCAGGTATTCTCTGTCCATTGGAAATGCCCTTTTCCGTTAGTGGCCTATCCTCTACTTTTTCAGAACCCCTTGTGGGAACGTTCCCAAGCCTTCTTGCAGTCCAAAAATATGCAGTCGATCCACCCCTCTCTCTCTTGTCTTACTTCTGTTACCTTGTCATAAAACTCAAGTAGGTTTGTGACACAGGATTTTCCTTCCCTGAAACCGTGCTTGTTGTCAATTATACACTTGTTTCTTTCCAGGTGCCCCACCACTCTCCTCCTGATGATCTTCTCCATGACCTTGCATACTATACACGTTAGTGATACAGGTCTGTAGTTTAGTACCTCATGTCTGTCTCCCTTTTTAAAAATTGGGACTACATTTGCCATTTTCCATACCTCAGGGAGTTGCCCAGTTTCAAATAATGTGTTGAAGATCTTTGTTAATTGCTCACACAGTATCTCTGCTCCCTCTTTAAGGACCCATGGAGAGATGTCTGGTCCCACCGCCTTTGAGGTGTCAAGTTCGCATAGCAGCTTCTTCACCTCCTCCTTGGTTATATGTACCTCATCCAGCACTTGCTGGTGTGCCCCTCTGTTCTGATTTCCTGGAGTCCTACTGGTTTCCACTGTAAATACCTCTTTAAATCTTGTGTTGAGCTCCTGACATACCTCTTGGTCGTTTCTTGTGAATTCCCCATCACCCTTCCTCAGTCTGATTACCTGGTCCTTGACTGTTGTTTTCCTCCTGATGTAGCTGTACAACAGCTTCGGGTCAGTCTTTACTTTTGATGCTATGTCATTTTCATATTGTCTCTGAGATTCCCTTCTTATCTGTGCATATTCGTTTCTGGCTCTTCGGCTGATTTCTTTATTTTCCTGAGTTCTCTGTCTTCTGTACCTTTTCCATTCTCTAGTACACCTAGTTTTTGCCTCCCTACACCTTTGGGTGAACCAAGGACTCGTTCTGTTCTTCCCATAATTTCTGTTTCCCTTGGGAACAAACCTCTCCTCTGCCTCCTTGCATTTTGTTGCCACATAGTCCATCATTTCTTGTACTGGTTTTCCTGTCAGTTCCCTCTCCCACTGAATGTCTTGAAGGAAGTTCCTCATGCCTGAGTAGTTCCCCCTTTTGTAGTTTGGTTTTTCCTAGCTTATTCCTGCTACTCTCTCCACTTGGAGCTCAACTATGTAGTCGAAGCACAGAACCACATGATCACTAGCTCCCAGGGGCCTTTCATACATGATACCCTCGATGTCCGAACTAGTCAAGGTGAATACAAGGCCCAGCCTTGCTGGTTCATCCTCTCCTCTCTGGTAGTGTCTCTAACATGTTGATGCATGAGGTTTTTCAGTACCACATCCATCATCTTGGCTCTCCATGTTTCTGGACCCCCATGGGGCTCCAGGTTTTCCCAGTCAATCTCCTTGTGATTGAAATCACCCATAACTAGTAACTTTGCTCCCCCCATGTGTGCTCTCCTGGCCACCTCGGCTAGTGTGTCGATCATTGCTCTGTTGCCCTCATCGTATTCTTCTCTTGGCCTCCTGCAGTTCTGTGGTGGGTTGTACATTACTGCAATTATCACCTTATGTCCCTCAGACTGGATTGTTTCTACTAAGTAGTCCCTTTCGCCCGTGCCATCCATTCCTTCCATGTTCTCCAAACCCCACTGGTTTTTAATGAGCAGTGCAACTCCTCCTCCTGTGTGTGTGTGTGTGTGTGTGTGTGTGTGTTGTGTGTGTGTGTGTGTGTGTGTGTGTGTGTGTACTCACCTAGTTGTGGTTGCGGGGGTCGATTCACAGCTTCTGGCCACGCCTCTTCAACTGGCCGCTACCCAGTCAATCTTCCCGCTCCTTGAGCTTTAACATACCTCTTCCTAAAGCTATGTATGGATCCTGCCTCCACTACATCACTACCCAGACTATTCCACTTCCTGACAACTCTGTGACTGAAGAAATACTTCCTAACATCCCTGTGGTTCATCTGTGTCTTCAGCTTCCAACTGTGACCCCTTGTTGTTGTGTCCCATCTGTGGAACATCCTGTCTCTGTCCACCTTGTCTATACCTCTCAGCATTTTATATGTCATTATCAAATCCCCCCTCCTGTGTGTATCTTTGTACTCACCTAGTTGTGGTTGCAGGGGTCGATTCATAGCTCCTGGCCCCGCCTCTTCACTGGTCGCTACTGGGTTACTCTCCCTCAATCATGAGCTTTATCATACCTCTGCTTAAAGCTATGTATGGATCCTGCCTCCACTACATCGCTTCCCGAACTCTTCCAGTTCCTGACTACTCTGTGACTGAAGAAATACTTCTTTACATCCCTGTGATTCATCTGTGTCTTCAACTTCCAACTGTGTCCCCTTGTTGCTGTGTCCCATCTCTGGAACATCCTGTCTTTGTCCACCTTGTCAATTCCTCTCAGTATTTTATGTGTCGTTATGATGTTCCCCCTATCTCTCCTGTCCTCCAGTGTGTGTGTGTGTGTGTGTGTTTGTGTGTGTGTGTGTGTGTGTGTGTGTGTGTGTGTGTGTGTGTGTGTGTGTGTGTGTGTGTGTGTGTGTGTGTGTGTGAGTGTTCGTGTGCTCGTTCTTAGCTCACAACCGTCAGTATATGACCAACAGAAGGTTAGTGTTGCGATGTCTGAGTCAGGATTGTAGACCCGCATACTGTGCTGGATTGCATTGTCCTGAACAGATGTGGCTGATAGCAGTAACGAGGAGACTTCGCCTGCAGTGTTTGAGCAACCTTCAGAGAGCTGTCAACACCCTACATCACAAGGCCCACTGGATGGTGCAGTGCACGCCAGTGGAAGGCTCTTGCGAAATTCCTGTCCATCTCTTTTGTATAATAAATTCTTTATGCTAATGCAGCATTATATTAAGTCAGCATATTAATAATATTTGTCTCTATGTTTTCATAACTTTAAACTGGTATTTCTTTAAAAATTTTGTGAGTTTAATCACCTCCCTTTTAAATATTTGTTTGCACTATTATATAACTTTCACTTTTAAATTGGAAAGTTTCAACTAGAGCCTCACTTACAGTTATTTCACTTAGTTATTTCATTTCAATCCATTCTTCTTCTTCTTATATACAATTATCAAAATGAAAAAAAAAATTCAATCTATTTTTTTTTGCACCATTTTGAAGTTTTTACTTCATGTTCAGGTGGACAGTGTATTTGTCTTGCCATCAAGAATCTGAGGATCAAATCTTTACCACATTTTGAATTATATGACTCATGGGAGCGAAATGCTTTCCATATAGTATTTTTATTATAAAGAAAATCCTACGACTTTGTTGCAAACAAAAGCTCTGCGAGTTTGTCTGTATTCGCAACACTCAGCATCAATAAGAGTTTAAAATATTGGTGTTATTATTTAGGTAAGGATCGCTAAACCCGTAGGAGTCAAACACAGTCTGGGATAATCTGAGGCAATCAAGAACGGTATAATAAATAAGAGGTCAGGTCCAATTCCTTGGATCAAGAGTCCCTCACCTATTTGTCAAGTAATGTTCTTTAAGAAATTAACATCTTAACAGATCGAAAAGGTATCCCAATAAATGCTTGTTTTCCCAGTTGAGTCTTTTTTTAAATTAAGCTTTTAATTACCTTCACAGAATTTGCTTCTAGTTCTCATACTCTTATTCTAATCATTAAAATCACATACGTATTTCCTTATAGTTTGTAAGCATTGTCGAAAATTTTGACCGATCGTTTTGCCAAAAGAAGAATGTGAAGGAAAAGTTCATTAAATAAAAATGGAAGATTGAATGACTGGTGGAGGAAAAATGACTGGTAGTATGCCTGTTCAGAAAGGAGTATATGAGCAGTTACCTTATAACCACCCCCCTCCCCCAATCCAAAATCCACCGGGTGAGAGGCAACAAAGGACCCTGGCGGACGATGTAGCGTCACTTGGCTTCCTTCTCTCAAGTCTATAAGTAGAGAACTTCACTCTTGAGTATTTAAAGTTTAGTTTTGTTTCCTTAATTTAATAGACAGGAGTTACTCTTGTTAGGATTTTTAACTTTTGTCTGGATTTGGATATAATTACGTTATAAGGTCATCACTATTTCTTTTAAAGGCCTTCAGCTTATGTGAATGACTTACGGTTATTAATTTATTTTAATTTCCTTCTAAGCCTTGCTGAATGGTTCACGTCACCCACCAGATGCGAGACAAGACATGCAACGCGATCTAATAATAGATCAAACAGAAGAATTTGGCCTCCTCTTGGGAACTGTTGTTCCTTCACCTTTGATTTGTGTTCACTCGTCTTCTATATTTGCGAATTCTGCAGTGCAGGTCCACGATTTCGTCAAGGGCCCCATCTTCAAAACTCAATTATTCCTTCATCTTTGCTTTAGATCTATACTCCTGCATTACAAGAACTACTTTTGACCTACTTCTGCGCAAGCCAAAAGCCTCACTTGAGAACTCTGTTGTTCTATACCACCACGACAGAGCTATCTCGGAAACATATTGAGGAACTTCCCTAATTCTTCCTACTGTTGCCGATTTCCATTTGATTAATGCCAGCAGTTAACTCGGCTACCTACCCTGCTAGCTGCGCTCCTTCATAAGCATTGTATCCATCTGGAGTTGAACTACACAATAGTCACGAGCGTTCACCTGTGACCTCACTGTAGTTTTACGTTCCACTTCGGCTATTCTTCTTCGCCTTGCCATACCAACGGCATACTGAGAGCTTTCTGTACCTATTTGGCTTGTTCATATGATTTATTCATTTAATTTTTCCATTATTTGCTTCAGTTAAGACGATTTTATGTTTAATTGTTTTATATTTTAAGATGTTTGTTTACATTCAATGAAAATTGTTTTCCTTATTATAATGTTCTCTTGTCATATGGAGGTGGGTGCTCCTTCGAAAGATCTTTTGAGGATTTGAAGGGCCCTTGCACCGTAAGTTCATTGTTGTAATAACTCAGTATAACTCAGTTACAGCGTCCGGAAATTATATCATTGATGTTAAACAATGGCAGTAGATGGAGAGAGGCGAGGAATGATGAATCAAAGAATCAGGTTGTCTTTCATTAACTGGTGCCACAAACACCGTGTTTTGGCTAAGCTAAGCTTGATTAATCTAAATTATTTTTACGCTAATTTCAGCAAGATTAGGTCTCAACTGTGAGTTACCTGTGAAAGGTTTCAAGAGTTTTTCTTCTCTCGCGGCTCTGTCTAGGGCCAAATCTTCCTCTTGATTACCTATTCAATCAGGTTGTTGAGATTGTGGCTCGCCGACCCAGGAATTCATCACAACCTGCTTGATCTTGCACACCAGAGGCAATGCGTTATATTCCTCTTTAGGGTTTCCACTCTCATTCCGGCAACATTTTTAATATCTGTTGGTACCAAGTTACATAAACGAGACTCGTGCTATTCACTGTCTGCTTTACTCTCCCTTTCCTATCTGTCTTTCAGTACGTTATGGAAATGTGCATCTTTGCTCTAGTGAGCGCATTCTTTGAGGCACATTTTCAGGGCCGTCTTCTGCTAAATTTCTCTTGTGTACCTGTGTGTATTTGTGTTGGTGAGTATTCATTTGTGAATGTGTGAGCGTCCGGGGTAGAACACAAATATTCAGAGACATGCGTGTGCGCGCGCACACGCACGCACTGTCGTATCTACACAGGAATTCTCTCGTGGAATGATTTAGAATTCAATTTCAGTTTATGCTGTCGAGGTGGTAAACCTGGCAAACCGTACTGTGTGTTCATGTCAATTCTGTCATTCCTTGTCTTGTATATCCTGGCCATATCTCCTCTCCACCTACATGATATTCGGGTAATCAAATATTTAAATTGCTTAGTATAGACAATTCTGTAAATAAATACCATTTAGTAAGGCTAATATAATCTGCATACAACGTTTGACTCTTCATGTTTACTTAAGCAAACATAAATACACGAGTACACACATACCTCAGGCAGAGGAAAAAAATACACGAGAACATATATATTCGTCACATACGAGTAAATAGAGGAAGGTGGCATTAAAACGTGTTGTTGCTGTGATGATGGTAATGGACAAGGCAAACACTCCTAACGTAGAGACATTATCTTACCCAACACGAGAGAGGTCAGAGGTGATGCAATATGTAACAATCCTTTGTCTTGGTCGCTTCTTTCCTGTATGTACGTGTATTAGTTATCATGTACACAAAACCATAATACGGTTGTGTGAATGCATTCTTGTATGGGTGTGTGCGCGCGCGTGCGTGTGTTCTTACCCATTTGTATTTGAAAGGGTCGATTCACAGCTCCTGGCCCCTCCTTTTCGCTGGTTACTATTAGGTCCACTTTCTCCCTACTCTTTTTAAAGCTATGTATGGATTCTGCCTCCTACATCACTCTCCAAATTGTTCCACTTCCTGGCAGCTCCAGAGCTAAAGAAATACTGTCTAACATCTCAAACTCATCTGAGTCTTCAGCTTCCAGTTGTGACCCTTTGTTGCTCTGTCCCATTTCTGAAGCATCCTCTCCCTATCTACCTTGTCAATTCCTCTCAGTATTTTATGTCCTTATTATGTTCCACCTATCTCTCATGTCTTCCAGTGTCGTCAGGTCAATTTTCTTTACTCTCATCGTAGAACATACTGGTGCTGCATACTCCAATATGGGCCTGACTTACAAGGTGTACAGTCTTGACCGATTCCTTGCTAAGGTGTCTAAACGCTATTCTTGGGTTTGTCAGACTCTCTTTTGTAGCAGCAGTTATCTGGTTGATGTGTGCCTCAGGAGATGTGCTCTGCATTATACTCACTCCAAGATCCTTTTCCTTGAGTGAGGCTTGCAGTCTTTGGCTCCGCTAGCCTATACTCAGTCTGCATTCTTCTCTGACCTACCCCAATCTTCATGGCTTTACACTTGGTGGCGTTAAACTTCCGGAACAAGTTGTTGGACCAAGTTTGCAGCCTGAGCAGATCCCTTTGTAGTTCTACCTGATTCTCATCCATCTGAATTCTCCGCATTAGCTTCACGTCGTCTGTAAACAGGGACACGTCTGAATCTATCCGTTCCGTTACATCATTCACATGTACCAGAAACAGTACCAGCCTTAGAACTGACCCTTGTGAAACCCCACTTGTCACAAGCACTCACCATGCCACCTCGTCACGTACCATCACTCGTTGTTTCCTTCTTGTCAGGTATTCTCTGATCCATTGCAGTGCCTTTCCTGTTATTCCTGCCTGATCATCTCGCTTTTGCACTAATCTCTTGTGTGGAACTGAGTCGAAATCTTTCTTACAGTCCAAGAAAACGCAGTCTATCCATCGGTCTCTCTCCTTCCTTCCTTCTTTCACCTTATCGTAAAACTCCAGTATGTGTGTGACACAGGATTTCCCCTCCCTAAAACCGTGCTAGTTATCGTGTATAATCTCGTTCCTTTCTAGGTGCTCCACCAGTTTTTTCCTGTTAAGCTTCTCGATGATTTTGCATAGTGTACATGTCAGTCGCACTGCTCTGTAGTTTAATGCCACCTGCCTGTCTCCTTTCTTAAAGATTAGGACTACGTTTGCTGTCTTCTTCACCTCAGTTAGTTGCCCTGTTTTGATAGACGTGTTGAAAATTGTTATTGGAACACAGTGCCTCTGCTCCTTGTCTCAGAACCCACGGAGAGATGTCTGGTCCCACCGCCTTTGAGGTATCTAGCTCACTCAGCCTCGACTCGGTTGTGTAGTGTGTCGAGCACTTGTTGGTGTACACTATCATTAAATTTTATTGTAGTCCAGTTTGTCTCCAGAAAATACTTAAATAAATCGCGTGATTAGCTCTTCACATACTTTGTCGTTTGTTGTGATCTCCCCTCCTTCCTTACCCAGCCTGATTACCTGGTTCTTGACTATTGTTTTCCTCCTGATGTGGCTGTACAATAGCTTTGGGTCAGATATGGGTTTCGATGACATGTCATTCTCGTATTGCCGCTGGGTCTTCCTCCATATTCAAGCATATTCATTTCTGGTTCTTCGGCTAATCTCCTTATTTTCCTGGGTTCCTTCTTTTATACTTTTTTTTCCATTTTCTTTCGCGTTTAGTTTTGGCCTCTCTATACTTTAGGGTGAACTTAGGGCTCGTTCTAATCTTCCCATTGATTCTACTTCCCTTGGTACGAACTTCTCCTCCGCCTCTTCGCATTTTGTGGTGACATATTACATTATTTCATTCCTCATTTTCCCACCAGTTCTCTCTTCCACTGTACCTCATGTAGGAAATTCTGCATACCTGTATATTCCTCTCTTTTATAGTTTGGCTTGTCCCATCCTATTTGTGCTGATTCCCTCTTTACTTTTAGCACTACAATGAATTCGAAGCTCAGGACCACGTGCTCATTAGCTCCGGGGCCTTTCACATGTAAAGTCCTCACTGTATCAAATACTCAAGGTGAATATGAGGTTCAGCCTTGGCGGTTCATCCTCTCCTCTCTCTCTCTCTCTCTCTCTCTCTCTCTGCTAGTGTCTTAATATGTCATCTTGGCCTCTATGTTTCTTTTCCCCTGTGTATCTCCATGTTTTCCCAGTCAGTCTCCTTGTGATTGAAATCATCCACAATTAGTAAGTTTGCCCTACTCATGTTGGCCCTTCTTTCAACGTCAACCATTGCTCTGTTGTGCTCATCGTACTCTTGTCTTTGCTTTCTGCGCTTCAGTGGCAGGTTGTACATCACCGCAATCACCACCCTGGGACCCCCAGTCGAAGGTGTCCCTACTATGTAGTCCCCTGCTTCTCTTCTGTCCCATCCTTCCAACTCACAACTCCATTGGTTTTTGATGAGCAGTGCAACTCCTCTTTCCCCTCTCTCTTTCCTCATATGATATCCGGTTGGAAAGATCTCATCTGTTATAATGCCCATCAGCTTGGTTTCAGTGAGTGCTGTGATAACTAGGGATGCCTCCATGATTCTTTATTGCCACTTCTCACACTTATTTGTTATTCCGTCTGCGCTGGTGTACCATACTGTCATCTTCTTTTCCAAGAATGTATTCTGGGGGGTTTATGGGGGCTGTGTGTGTGTGTGTGTGTACTCACCTAGTTGTGGTTGCAGAGGTCGAGTCATAGCTCTTGGCCCCGCCTCTTCACACGCTGTTTGTGTGTGCGCGCGTGCGTGCGTGCGCGGGGGAGCGTCGTCTGCACTCATTTTTTGTTTGTTTTTGTGCTTAAGCGTGCGTGCTTACATGCTTATGTGTTTGCTCGTTTTGGCGTAAGCGTTTGTGTGGGTGGTGTGTGCATTAGTGTGCGTATGCAAGGGCATGTGAATATACGATCGTGCACCTGCACGTGCGTGCATGTGTGTATGCACATGTATGTGCACGTCTGATAGTTTGCACAATGTTTATATTTGGTTATAAATAACTTTATGCAAAATTAGAGGACGCTGTGAGCTAGCTTCACTCTGCTATCTGAATAGCCAGCAAGCAAAGTCTGAACGGCAGGAGAACACTCCAGGTTAACACGCAACAAGCATCAGTCTCGAGCTGAAACCACAAAACACAAACTAACAACTTTGTGTATATTAAAATAAGAAGGTACTAGCTTTACATGGACATTTAATTAAGCCTCAGCATCCATTAATCATCTGAGGCTGCCAATTGGTGGTTTCAGAGCTATGGCGAAAATGAAACTCTTCGCCACACCAACAATGATTTATGTTACAAGTTCCTTGTGATATGTCTTGTGGGACTTTGAGGACTTGGCAAAGTTGATTAACAAAAGTGGATCCAGTCATGTGTTAGTGTCTCGCTTCTCCAATCTCTCGGTTTGTGTCTTATATTTCCTGCGCAGTTCTTTCTGTTCCGTCTAGATTTAAATCGTGTTATAGTAAAAGTATTTTATAACTACTTTTCTTACTTTACTGTCGTCAACTGTTCTTTCAGTATCCTGCAGCTCGTGAATGATTTGGCGGAACTTATTAAGTTTTCTCTTGAAGATAAGTACGGCACTGCTATTAAATTATTTTTATTTCATAAGCTACAATAAGAGGCTTTGGGCTGTGATCTTTTCTTTATTTTGCTCCATTAAATTACTACATTCCTAAAACTTATTAGAGTTGTTCTGTTTTGTTCCTTACGCTCTAACTGGGAATTATTTCAGTCTCTAGCCTTAGAATATGTCCTTCCAGTACATCTCAAATAAAGTTGACAAAACTCTTACATCAGTAATCTTTGTAGATATTCAGATATTCAGATATTCGAGAAGCTCTGTTACTAAGCTTTAACATTTACTCTAATGCGGTTGTGGTCCAGTTGCGATTCGTAAAGGTATAGCATTATTTATCTTTAATGGATTATTTTGCCTTGGAATTATTTGAATGCCTCTCTAAATACGCTGTATGACCTTCTACGCTTAAGTGCTCTTCTCTATTTAATATGTAGCAATTGTTAACGGCAGCTATTTAAATAGCCGACGCATTATATAAAATGGACGGAACGTTTTACTGGTTAAGGCTGTGTAGACATAAATTTTGTTAGATTCTGTGAAATAACTGAAAAAAAACATCTGCTGATGATCCTTATACTTGATAATAGTTGAGTAAGTTACCATGTGCCAATTTTATTAATCAAATTTGTCGCTATGAAATAATTGGGGAATGTCTCTCCTGATCAGAAATAAGTCAGTGTTTGATTTTATTCGGTAACCCTAGGTTAAATCATCATAATGTTCTTATGTGTGCCTGTAACATGTCTGTGCTACACAAGACTATTGTTAATAACTTGTGTTATGAACAATAAGGTTATATAAAACTTTCATACTTACTTGAAGTACCTTCTTAAAATCTGGTTAGTTTTATTTGGAGAAAAGATTGAATTGATTTCGACTTACTGGGTCCCATTTTCCTTTTTTTTTCGAAAAATTAGAAAAACTGAAATGTTGGTTTTCAAGTGATAATCTCCGAGTGTCGGATCTGGTTACTTTCGAGATCCTTGCTGATATCTTGATAATACAATTTCTGAGTGACTTCAAGATTAATGAGTTTGTGTATTTCAGGATATTGGTCTTTTTGCTTTATTTGAAAGGTTTGAATTAGGTTTGGGCTGTGTATATCCAAATTTACAATATTTTATTGAAGAAATTTCGATATTAGGTTGCTAATGATGAGGTGTGAATGCCTCTTCTGACTTCCTTTATACCTTCCACGTTATTAGTTAACTTCTTTATAAACTTATGCAGCAATTTGCACTATTCCAAACATGTGCAATGAGGCACGGGACACTGGGTGTCATGGAATACGGGGTTACTTTTTTTGGATCACGCAACAACCAGAATACATCTAGTTTGTCTTCAAGAATGTTGGGAAGAAAAATGGAACGTCTTCTGCACTGTGGATGTGCGGAATAGTTCGGCATCCAGAGTTTAAGCTTCATCTGAGGTAATTGCTACTTCATCTGTTTCCGGCATATTTATATTTAAGGAGAGGGTTGGGTGAGGTTGGGGTTATTTAATTGTCTCTTTGAGGTCTTAGTCATGGTTGGGGAAATAGTAATGGGTCGATGAGAAGACATTAAGAAACTCTGGGTTGGCTTCCCTTTCTTCCAGGTCTCCCTGTATCTTCTGGATTGTCTCCTAACTAATGGACTCGGATCAAATGACGTCTTTTTATTTTGTTCTTTAGATCTCCCAACAGAGTTTCCGCTCTGCCCCTGTCTAGGTAAACACGACAGTTAATCTTTCTTGTCTCACTGAACTGCTGTCCCACTTAAGATTTTCTTTCAGAAAATTAAGGTTATTAATACAACCTTGATCAGGCAGTATTTTCTCCTGGAATATTTGTTCTGCCTTACAGGGTTGAAATTTTATTTGTTACATCTTTTCATCCAATATTTTTTATGATCATTCGAAATTCATTACCATCAATTTACTTTTTAATAAATTCTTCTACAGCCTCAACGAGCCTATAAAACATCAGGTAATCATCCTCCTCCTCCTCCTCCTCCTCTCTCTCTCTCTCTCTCTCCTCTCCTCTCTCTCTCTCTCTCTCTTCTCTCTCTCTTCTCTTCTTCCTTCTTTTTCTTCTTCCTCTTACGGTCTCTCTTAAAACATTTTCATTGTTTAACTTCTAGCGAGCACCTTGGTAAAGAAATTTTTACTCACACTCTCTTCCATTCTCTGCTCTTTCTATAATGTCCCTAATTCGCTCAACATTTTCTCAATTTTATAATACCTTTCTTTCGTTGATCACATTGTTCAGCCATTTTCGTCCTATTCTGCTCCTTTTCATTTACTCTTTGAAGTCTTGTTTATTTATTTATTCAATGTCCTAAAGGTGTGGATGTGTGTTTAATCACCTGCAGTGGTCATGTGTGTGTGGGTGTGTACTCATCTAGTTGTACTCACCTAGTTGAGGTTGCAGGGGCCGAGTCCTAGCTCATGGCCCCACCTCTTCACTGGTCGCTACTAGGTCACTCTCCCTGAACCGTAAGCTTAAAGCTATGTATGGATCCTGCCTCCACTACATCGCTTCCCAAACTATTCCACTTCCTGATAACTCTGTGGCTGAAGAAATACTTCCTAACATCCCTGTGATTCATCTGTGTCCCCTTGTTGCTGTGTCCCATCTCTGGAACATCCTGTCTTTGTCAACCTTGTCAATTCCTCTCAGTATTTTGTATGCCATTATTATGTCCCCCTTATCTCTCCTGTCCTCCAGTGTCGTCAGGTCGATTTCCCTTAACCTGTCCTCGTAGGACATTCCCCTTAGCTCTGGGACTAGTCTTGTTGCAAACCTTTACATCTCTAGTTTCTTTACGTGCTTGGCTAGGTGTGGGTTTCAAACTGGTGCCGCATACTCCAATATGGGCCTAACGTACACGGTGTACAGGGTCCTGAACGATTCCTTATTAAGATGTCGGAATGCTGTTCTGAGGTTTGTTAGGCGCCCATATGCTGCAGCAGTTATTAGGTTGATGTGCGCTGCAGGATATGTGCCTGGTGTTATACTCACCCCAAGATGATCTTCCTTGAGTGAGGTTTGTAGTCTCTGGCCCCCTAGACTGTACTCCGTCTGCGGTCTTCTTTGCTCTTCCCCAATCTTCATGACTTTGCACTTGGTGGGGTTGAACTCCAGGAGCCAATTGCTGGACCAGGTCTGCAGCCTGTCCAGATCCCTTTGTAGTTCTGCCTGGTCTTCGATCGAGTGAATTCTTCTCATCAACTTCACGTCATCTGCAAACAGGGACACTTCGAGGTCTATTCCTTCCGTCATGTCGTTCACAAATACCAGAAACAGCACTGGTCCTAGGACTGATCCCTGTGGGACCCCGCTGGCCACAGGCGCCCACTCTGACACCTCGCCCTGTACCATGACTCGCTGCTGTCTTCCTGACAAGTATTCCCTGATCCATTGTAGTGCCTTCTGTTATCCCTGTATGGTCCTCCAGTTTTTGCACTAATCTCTTGTGTGGAACTGTGTCAAACGCCTTCTTATAGTCCCAGAAAATGCAATCCACCCACCCTTCTCTCTCTTGTCTTATTGCTGTCACCCTGTCACGTGTGTGTGTGTGTGTGTGTGTGTGTGTGTGTGTGTCGATTAGACACTAGGCCTATTGTATATGCGCGCGCGCGCGCGTGTGTGTGTGTGTGTGTGTGTGTGTGTGTGTGGTGTGTGTGTGTGTGTGTGTGTGTGTGTGTGTATGTGTGTGTGTGTGTATTCACTCATAGAAATGTGGTTGCAGGAGTCTAGTTTCAGATCCTGGTACTCCCTCTTTGCTAACCGCTACTTTGTTCACTCTTCTAGAGTCGAGAGGCTTATCGTACCTCGTCTTAAAGTTGTGTATGGATCTTTTCTCTACTGCTCTACTGTACAGGTCCTTCCACTTCCTGAATACTCTGGGGCAGAAGAAATACTTCATAATGACTCTTCTGTGTTTTCAACTTTAAGCTGTGCCTTAGTTTTCTATTTTCCGTCTCTGGAACAATCAGCCCTATCAGTTCATCTCTGTATTTTCTACAGTGTAATCATATCACCTCTATTCTTTCTTTCCCCTAATATCATCAGATTTAGGTCACTTAATTTCTCCTAATAGGACATTGCCCTTAGTTCTGGGACTAGTATTGTTACAAACCTTTGCACGTTCTTCAGTTTGTTGACATACTCATACACCATTATGAGCTTGACGTATGCAGTATGCAGTGTTGTGAATGATTCCTCGCTTAAATTTCTGAAAGCGAGTCTCAGATATGACAGTCGCGCATTTGCTACAGAAGTTATTTGGGTGATTCTCAGTGTAATGCTCGCTCTCGAAGTCCTCATTGGGTAATGTTTGGTTTGTCCCCTAAGCCTGTACTCTCTCCCCAGTCTCCACGGCTTACACTTGCTGGGGTAAAAATCTAGCAGCCACCTGTCAAACCAGACATACAGTCTTTCCAGTTTCATTTGAAATCTTTTCTGATCATCTCCTTGTATTCATATCATGCTTCACATTAATTGGAAACAGGGATATATCTGACTCTCTTCCGTCACGTTGTTCAGGTATACAAGAAACAGTACCGATACACAAATAACCCGCACATAAAAGAGAGAAGCTTACGACGACGTTTCGGTCCGACTTGGACCATTGACTACTACTACTACTACCACCACCACCTCTTCCTGCCTATATATAGGCGTCCTGCTCCACCTCTGGTTAGTGTGACTTTGTCAATGGTCCAAGTCGGACCGAAACGTCGTCGTAAGCTTCTCTCTTTTATGTGCGGGTTATTTGTGTATCGTTCCAGTCACAGTATTGTGCCTTTTTTGTTAGTTATTTAACAGTACCGATCCTATTACTGATCCTTGTGGAACCAAACACGTGGCATGCGCCCGTTCCGATACCTTTTCCCTGTTAAAAAGTATGCCCTGATGCAATTCAGTGCCTTCCCTGTTATTCCAGCCTGCTTCTCAACCTTTTTGTCACAGTCTCTTGTGTGGTACTGTGTCGAAAGCTCTTTTTACAGTCCAGAACTATGCATTCTTGTCATCCTTCTCTCTCTCCTGCCTAACTACTGTTACCTTGTCGCATAACTAGTGTAAATAAATTAAAAAATGGGTTGAGCTCAAGCTAAAGGAAAGCGAGACCTAAAATTTGCAAACCAGAGAGCAATTTGTTTGCAACGTGTTATTACGATTCCGTAAATCAACTGCAATAAGTTTATAAAACTGCACTTACGATTCCGTGGTTCTTGTCGTTTATAAACCCACTCCCTTCTAGGTGCTCCACCTTTCTTCTGCTGATTATTTTCTGCATAACCTTTCATAATATGCATGTCAGTAACACTGGCCTGTGGTTTAACGTTACCTACTTGTCTCCTTTCCTAAACATTAGCAAAACATTTGCTGCCTTCCACACCTCTGGTGGTTTTCCCCATTCGATTGATTTGACGATTGTGGATGTTGGCTCAAAACAGTGCTGTGTGTTTGTGTTTAAAGTCAGTTTCATTCACTGCATTCTGTTAAGTTTCCTACCTTTTTTTATCCTATTCCTTCTTTTTCAAGTTGCCTTCATTATTTCTCGCTTCTCTATGGGATCAGTTTAAAAAAATCAGCCAATACACCACTTACACGTTACTTTTTGCTATTGTTTTCTATTATCTCTATCATATTAATTTATTAAATATTAACAATTTCTCTCTTGCCTTCTGCTGGATCTATATACGTCTCTTTTATGGGCTACAACAGAGCAAGACAACGCATTGTAAATTATAGCTAATTTCAGAGTAGAACGTTAATTACGTCCCTCTTAGGCACATTTCCTGGCACCACTACTTACCTTCCTCCAGTTGAAGCGCTTCAGAATAGAGGTGACGGACTTGCTGATCTGGTTGTCTGGTGGTCTCGTCCTGGCGAAAGTTGGGAAACTCTCCTTGTCTGACGTTTCCGGGTGGGTGCAGAACTGTTGGTACAGAAGGGAAGATTCATTATTATAATTATACTAAGTTGCAGAATGGTACTTACTCGCTGATAATGGGTATGAAAGAAATCCTAAATTTAAGTATAAGAGATGTCGGATACTATGCAAATTACTTGTGAACGATAATTTGTGCATGAGTCAGCGAGAGTCCTGGCTATTATTACCCTCATTTTAGGTGCTAAATCCTTGTGGGTCATACAGTATAGACGAGGTAAAATTATTAAATGTGAAATGAACAAGTGGTTCATTTCTACACCCTCCTACCTTGTCAGGAGGTGGGTGTAGAGGGCTCGAGCTCCAGCACCCGGCCTGACAGAAAGTGGATGTAGGTTCTAATGCTCCTGATTGTCAAGTGACAGGTATTGCGGACACATGCCCCACCTGCCTTATCAGGAGGCAGGTGGGGGACTCGTGTCCCTGCACCTGCCTTATGAGGAGGCAGGTATTGGGGACACGTACCTCTGCACCTGCCTTATTAGGAAGCAGGTGTGAGGGACTCATGCCCCTACACCTGCTTTATTAGGAGGCAGGTGTGCGGACTCATGCTCCTGCACCTGCCTTATCAGGAGGCAGGTGTGGGGGGCTCATTTTCTTGCACCCAGGTTATGAGGGCTTAATTGTAAACATCTCATGCCTTAGAAACTCAAAAATTTTATTATAATTTATCTTAGAATTGTTTTGACATGTAAACAACTGTATGTCAGGATTTCCGAGTCATTAAATCTAAGAGACTGAGGGGCAGGATCTGAATAATTTTTTTCATCCTACACTAAGATGAAGACAAAAAAATGAAAACGAAATGAATAAAACTTTTGAAACCGGTTTTAAACTTGGTAAGTATCGTGCCATATTTGCTAAGTGATCAGGAATAAGTCGAAGGTAGCAGTGAGAGAGAGACAACAGAGAAATACTCTTCCATCATTTCTCAGCTGTCTATTATAGGATTTCTGCACAGATATGAGAACAAATATTGAGGGAAAATTCTAGCATTGGAATGCTTTCCGCTATACATATATTAGACTGATCTGATATATATCTACATAGTTCTGAAAAAAATGTGCTAATATGTAATAAATTTGTAATTTTTATTTTTTCATGTAGTCAACGCTCATGTTTAACATCTTTCAGGTTTAAGTTTACTGGAGCATAAACAGAAAGAAAAGTAGAATGTTACAGGTATTTAAATATTTTAATGTAATGATGAAATATTTTAATTTTGAAGGGAAGATTTTTTATGGGGTCAACAACGCTAAATTTGCTTCGTATGAATACCCACCAACAGTTGTACAGTTTCGATGTTTTATTACCTATTGCACATACTGTATGTTAGTGTGTAATCTACCACATTAATCTGTTCAGATGACTAATTAAATCTAGTTTGGCTCACATGTTTTTGCATATTTTATGTGAATACCAAAAATTAGGGTGGTATGACTAGTAATAAAAAATTTTTTTTCACATTTGGTTTGGATGACTTCTTTAGAATATTATTTTATTTATTATTATTATTGTTAACATATAGGCCGTTTCCCACCAAGGGAAACGGCGTACCCTTGGTGGGAAACGTTTCCCACCAAGGTTTTATACCTGTAGTGTTAGCATGCCAGAGGCATGCTAACACTACAGGTATAAAACCGCAACATTAAACTTCCTGCAAGCGTGCGTGAGCGTGTTAGATATGAGCAAATGGAGACAAATGGTTTTTAAGACTTGACGTGCTGTTGGAGTGCAAGCAAGGTAACATTTATGAAGGGATTCAGGGAAACCGGCAGGCTGGACTTGAGTCCTGGAGATGGGAAGTACAGTGTCTGCACTCTGAAGGAGGGGTGTTAATTAAACCCCTCGCACGTAAAACCTTCTTTACCCCCTCCCTTCAACCTTTCCTCGTCCGACCCCTACCCCGCCTTCCCTCCACTACAGATTTATACACTCTCGAAGTCATTCTATTTTGTTCCTTTCTCAGCCATCTAGATAATAACTTTGGTAATCCTGCACCTCCTCCTAATCCAAACTTTGAATTCCCTGAATTACATTCCCACCACACAGTGCCCTCAGACACCACATCTCCACTGCCTCCAGCCTTCTCCATGTACCAACATTTACCATCCATGCTTCACACCCATGTAAGAGCGTTGGTATAACTAGACTCTTATACATTCCCCTCTTTGCTTCCATGGACAAAGTTCTCTGTCTCCACATACTCCTCAGTGCACCACTCACCTTTTCCCACTCGTCAATTCTATGTTTTACCTCATCTTTCATAAACCCATCTGCTGACACGTCCACTTCTAAATATCTGAATACATTCTCCTCCTCCATACTCTCTCCCTCCAATCTGATATCCAATCTTTCGTTACCTAATTATTTTTTAGCCTCGTCACCGTGCTCTTTCCTATTCACTTTTAATTTTCTTCTTTTACATACCATACCAAACTTATACACCAGCCTCTGCAACTTCTATTCAGAATCTCCCAAAAGCACAGTGTCATCAGCAAAGAGCAACTGTGACAACTCGCACTGTGTTAGATTCTTATCTTTTAACCCCACACCTCTTGGTATGGTTTGTTTGCAATCGTGTCATTACGATTTCGTGAGTTATTTACTTCTCTTACAAACCCATCTATGTTTATAAATATGATTAATATTCTATATAAATATATAGAAAATATTAATCATATTTTATACAACACTGTAGTAAAGGGTACGCTAATTTATTAGTTTATATAGACGATTTTTTGCTATTATTTGCGTTTCTTGAAGAATTTTGTTAAAAGATAATTGGTTTTCCCGTAGATTCTTTGTTCAGTATTAAGGGAGACATGTGAGAATATTTGGTGTTAATTACGTGGTCTTGGGTGAAAATGTTCAGCAGAATTTCAATTTCCTTCCTTCACCCAGACATTTCCCGCTATCGTACAAACGTATTTTGAAGTTTTGATTTATATGTATACGAGAACGTTTGCACCTGTATATAGTATTTATATAAATACTGCTGGTAAATTTATATGTAAACAATGAAGGTGAGTTAGGTGTTGATTTTGGAAGAAACGCCTCATTGTTGGATTTAGTATTACATCATATTTATGCAGTAGTTGGCTTCTAAAATATCTAAGGAAGTGTGACTTTTTTTATTTTTGATTCATAACTAGACAGAAAATTGTGTAAATTTAGGATAATATTCTTATAGTTGTTAGTGAATAGACCATCAAGTGTATTTAGTGATTTCTACACATTGTGATATTTAATGGAAATACATTTATACTTGCCAGAGTCTCTGTTAGTAAAGAACTATTTTAAATTTATTGAAGCGGGTATGAGCATAGGGTATGTGCATAAAAACGAAAACTGTAATTAAGAGTTTGAAAATAAAAGCTTGGATTATCTTTTACCTTGAGCGATCTTCTTATGTTTGTTGTGAGGATTTAAGATCTCGGGCAATATCTGAGAATCTTTATTCTCAGAATAAAGAATAATAGACTCCCAAATGCTGGCAAGTGCATCAGTTACCATGTAGTCGGTTTTCTAAACAATTTATACAAATTTAAGATATTGTATATTGAGATAGTAGAGTGCAGTAGCGAGCGAGTGCTTGTCCTGGGTGGATCTGCGTTTTGCTGACTTCAGTTTTGAAGAATCCTGAAACTGTTATAGGTGAAGGACACCGTTAAATGTAACTATGTGATTAAATGTCATTGATTGTTTTGTATTATATATTATTGTACATAACCAAACAGTTAAATGTTATGTATCTTAAAAGTATGATGGCAGATTGATTTATGGCGCCTTTTGCTTCAAGTAAGAGAGACTGGTTTTTTGTATTTTTATCATATTTAGGGACAGACTATCACGCTTCTACTGAAACCACCACAACCTTGACAGCCTCTACCAACACCATGGCTACTACCACAAGAACCGTCGCTATTTCTAACACAGCCACTAACACAACGTTTCTCTCACCACCAACACGATCACTAAACCAACCCCCAATTACTCTCACTACCACTTATTCCAAAACCACTTCCCGAGTCATTAGCATTACCAGCACACCAACCGTTACTTCAAGCACAACTACTGAAACCACCACTATTACCACCAAAACCGCCACCAACGCCACCGCCACCACCACCACCACACCACCACCACCACCACCAACACAACCACCACCACCACCATAAACACCATTTCATCTATCAACAACACAACCATTACCACCATCACAAATACAGCAACAACCATGACTACCAGGATCACTTCCACCATTACTACAACCACCATTCCACCTACCACCATCACCACAACAACCACCACCTCATGCGTTTAAAAGAATTTTCGGCAGCAGTTTTGGTCCATTTGCATAAGGGATTTACACGTCACTCAGGTGAAGAAGTTTCCATCTGCCTGCATTAACACACTGAAAAATATGGGAAGGAGGAGTCAAGGAGCACACGAGGAGGAGAGAATGAAAAGAAGAGGGAGCGAGAGAATGAGAAGCAGAGGGAACGAGAGAATGAGAAGCAGAGAGAACGAAAGAATGAGAAGCAGAGAGAATGAGAAGAGGAGGGAACGAGAGGAGAAGAGGTGGGAACGAGACAATGAGAAGAGGAAGGAACGAGACAATGAGAAGAGGGAACGAGAGAAGGAGAAAAGGTGGGAACGAGAGAATGAGAAGAGAAGGGAACGAGACAATGAGAAGAGGGAGCGAGAGAATGATGAGGAATGAAAAGAGGAGAGAATGAGAAGAGGAGAGAGGTAGCAGGAGAATGAGGAAAGGAGAGAGAATGAGGAGAATAAAATTATTATAATTATTATTTTAATTGTTATTAGGTAAGCGCGAAAGAAGACCATTAAATAGTTGTTTGATTCACCCCCTTTCTTTTATCTCTGTGTTCTCCTTCCAACTTATCGTTGTTATTTCACTCATAACACGAGTAGACTTCATCCGATCGGCTTCAAATTTTAAAAGCTGGTATATGGTAACTAGATGAAAATTCTTGGAACAATTGATTTGTGTAAATTCCTTATGGCCAAAGTTGTAGGACTCGTTCTGAACATCCTGGAATGAACCCAATAGTTCCCGAAATCCTCTGTAGGATAGCTTCGAAGGTTCAAATAAGAAGCCTCCTAATTCGACGATGGCGGAAGTGAAAAGCCAAATGTGTAGGAGCACATTTGCCCAGTTTAAGTGTAGAGGTGAAATATTAATTCCAGTTTACTTAATTTAAATATGAGCCTAACTCTTCTGAACGTCTTCAATATTTAATGGCTGATGCTTCATGCTGCTAGGCTAGTACCCAATAAGTTTATTTTGTTTGTGATTCCAAATGAATCAATGTATTTATTTTTTCATAAACTCTGGAATCATCGGGATCACTGTTATAATTTAAAATTCCTATAATGACAGGTTTCAAAATTTCAGCCCTGGTGTGTTGTCCACTAAGCTAGAGTCAAATATGTTACTGAGCTGCACGAGTCCCAATTCCTCAATTTTATTAAATAAATAGCAATATTGATTTCCATTCACTAAATAAAGAATGCCTCGTTTTATTGGCTCCGAAATATTAGTGTTGATGTATTCCGTAAGAGAGAAGGCAACCTACAAGTTTAGACAGTAAACTAGGTGCTAATTTGTAATTTTATTTAAACTGTTACAAAACAGGAAAGGTTGGAATCAGAACAATGCTTTTCCTGATAGACTTCACACTTTTAGTATTGATGGGCTTTATTAAAATAAATCTTGCCTCTTATTTTGAACTTCGTAAATATTAAGTTGTCATTATTATTGGGTCATGTTCGTATAATATCTGGAGGAAACGTCTTCTGATAGGCTTCAAACTGAAGTGCTAGAGTATGTTAATTTGAAGTATTTTTTTTTATTGATTTTGGCCTTTGTTCGTTTCAATTTTCCAATATTAAAGAATTTTTTTTATCAAAATGAACCTCCTTAAAATGCACATAACCAAGTGTTTTTTCTTCACTAATTGTAGAAAATCTTAAAAAAAAAAACTGAAATAAAGAAGATTCTTGAGAATGATTCAAAACTCGTTTTACAGTTTCTTCTTCACCAGTTTAGTGAACTCTTAAATACTTTGGAAGTTAATCCCTGAGAGAGGACATTCCTAAGCACTGTGCTCCTATTTTCACTTAATTCCTTAAAATTTATAGTATCGGTTTCGAAGTTCCAAACTTGGTTCGTGAAACAACTGACAAGTGAAAGCCCTCGCTGCTTAGTTTTTATACAGACCATTCCAGAAATTGGCTTCAATCACATAACATTTATTCGTCTTGAAGATTTAACTACTCGTGAATCATACTTAGAAGACTGTTGTTAAGGGAATTTGTAGCGGCTGTTTCCCTACCTTTACTCTCGAAATAGAATACTAATATTTGATGCTGGTGAATGGCTCTTGATCCAAGAAACTGGATTTATCTTCCTCTTCCTTGGATGGAATCTGAATGCCTTCCCTTTCACAGGCACTATGTAACCCTTACTTGTTTAGAACTTTCCGCCTATTAAAATCAGTTCTTAATAGCGGATTCAGCTAATGAAATAGATGAACGTTTTTTGGGGTATAGGCTCAGTAACTGAAAATTTGCTGAATTCTGTGTGCAGTAGCTGGAGAATGTCTCTTCAGCTCAGCTTTAAACTTTTAGTGCTTTACTTAAAGAAAGCTTCAATTTTATTTTAGGATGAATAAGTTTTGTGCCAAGTTTATTAATCAAACTGTTTTCTTTGAAATAACTAAGAATGTGTATTCTGATCTTATGCCACAGAATTTAATTTTATTGGGTAATCCTATGTTAACTATCTTTAATGTACTTTTTGTATACATAATATCTGGGTGTCTACAAGGCCATATAAAAAAAACCTGTCATGTACTACGATGGTATCTCCATATGGCCACTGAGACAGTCGATTCCAGGACAACCATCACCTTCGGTATTACAGTAGTATCTCCAGGACACTACTGAGACAGTAGCCTCCAAGACTCCTCACACTTCACGCACTATCATAAACTGTGATCTTTAATATTTAATGAGGTGGTCTGGCAAGTCAGCCCACAGCCTCACTCATGACTAGAAGCTCTAGTTAGCGGGTCATCATAGAAGTAAGACCCGTGTCTGTAAATAGTGCCAGTAAACTGTTCCTATCACGACCCGTAGTGTAATGGTACCTACAGGAGACGCCTTTGACACTGGTCTCCAAAACACCTCTGGATACGAAAGCATGTGATAGCGACAAGTACTGGAAAAAGACACAATATTAAAATATTTAACACATTTATTGGAAACGTTTCGATCCTCGGACGTTGGTCAATCCAAATGTACACGACAATACAAGAACAAATTTATACAATCACAAAGACAACTGAAAAGTGAGGTTATCTGATTGCAGTATCTGGTGCTGGGTGAAGAGAAACCTGTTTGATGAACATATGTACCAGAGTCTCAGCATTACTATAATTACCTGCTCTTTGTTGTATCTGTGCGTGTTGTTGCAATAAGGCAGCCTTCCAAACAACGGTGTTTGTGGAGATTACGCTCTCTGAAGATCACATTGTGTTTCGTGAAAACCACAGACGCCGTTGTTTGGAAGACTGTCTTATTGCAACAATAATAACAATCTCTCAAAGAGCATGTTACTATGGGACTGACGGGACACTGCAACGTATGATCATTAAACCAACTTCTCCCCGTCCACCACCAGATAATGCATTCAAGTGACATGCCACCAAAATTCATATCTCAAGTTCCTTCCCGATTAACCTCTCGCAAATTTAGAATGACCAACGTCCCAAGATTGAAAACTTTCCAGTAAACATATTTTAAGTGTTTGCATTTCGTGTGTTTTTCCACAACTTCCGATATCACCCATTTGTTATGTGGTACCTCCAGGATACTATTGATGGTTGAATTTATATATGAAAGTATTTTAAGCAACACTTGGGACCACATCTATTATTACTATTATACTTATGTGAAGAATTAAACCCTTGGGGGTCGTTCAGTGTAAGCAGTGATGGAGGTTCGATCCTCTGTCCGCAAACAGCGAGACAGAAACTGGATTCTCGCAGCCAGACTTTTCCCAGGGTCTACTGACATAAAAGTTACTGGTACACTCTGTAGCTAGGTTTTTATTGTTGACTCGCATCGCAAGGATGCCGGTTCGGTCCCCAGCGCGCCGTACATCATGTGTTCCTTCAAAGTTTGATCATTAATACTTGTATTATATTCAATTCGACGTGATAAACCCGAAAGAGATCACAGAACTCCTTCTCAAGAGGTAATCAAATTTTATGCAAAATTGTGGAAGATTGTTCTATTTCCGTGAATCAAGAGCTACGGTATTTCCACTCATGTCTACGGAATCTGGTGAAGAATCCTGTCTAAGAATACCAGGCGTCAAAAAAGGCGACTAAAAACTGGGAGCAAGGGGCTAGTAACCCATTCTGTATAAATTTTTACTTTTCATCAGCATCAAAGAACTTTCCCAGGAAGGTATCACTACACTGTGAAAGTCTCAAGTCTTATTAGTAAAGAAAATTACTTGACAACTTGGAAATTTGCAAAACAATTTGCTGGGGTAACTGTCCGAGTTTGAAATATCTGACCCAGACGGAAACATCTGTCCCGGACTGAAATATGTATCTCATGCTGATACATCTACACAAACAATGTATATATGTCCAAACCTCTGGCTGTACCCTTCTCCAGAACTTCACTCCATCTGAGATCATTTATTCCCAGGATGACTCGAGTATGGAACACATTCGTACAGCATAATGATGTCAACGAGATAAAGTCAGTTGATCAATTGAAAATGCTGGCCCACAGATGGCTCCAACTTCATCCTGTTCCCTACTTGTATGTCTCATAACAATAAAAATGCTTTCAAATGAGCTGATGTAGGTAACAGCTCTTAGCTTGCCAATAAAGTTAGGAATCCTTAACCTGTAAATAGCTTGTCAATAAAGCTAGGGATCCTTAACCTTGTCAAACCCTTTGTAAAAAAAAAAAATACTTAATCATCCGTCACAGATTGAAATTTGTGGGCTGAAACATCTGTCCTAGCATGAAATACCTGTCCTAGGATGTTGCACTCAAAATGTAAACGAAATTCAGGTATACAAAAGTTTAATTCCTTCAGAATCATGAAACAAAAGCTGATGACTAACACTGTTCTCATTATTAAACAATAAAAAACATTTGCTCCAAGTTGAAGCTTCTGTCCATACCAAAACATCTGTCTCAGACTGGCCTCTGTCTCATCTTATCTGCTATTTGCTTGTGTCGCAAGCATTTAAAAAACTCTGGCCTTTGTAAGATCATCAGTTCAGTAATTTCCTCTAAAGCAGCAACGTTTGTTACGTTTTGTTTCGTTAATTTTAAGACACGTGGATGAATGTTTGCTATCCTTGTGTTCACCTAATTGTGTTTGCTAGTTTTGATCTCCAGCTCACTCGATTAAATGGTGCGATTATACTTCCTGCTATATCTGGCTGTCATATTTCCTTTTGAATCGAGAGCCTCTTAAGCGTCTTCAATCTGGCGAGCATATCTTGTCATAAGCAAAATTCTATCGTATCTTAAGACATTTTAATGGAAAAAAATTTTCCCTAGTGAATCAATAAGTTGGGAGCTTTTACCCCACTTCAGCTCATTTCAGAGTACATCCCCATCACAGATGTATAAGCACTCCACTTTTCCAAGATTACACCCACATCAGTCTGTTAATACCCATGATCCAGTTTACTGCTAAGTCAACAGGGGTGAAACACGTGTAAAGAGACCTGGATAAGCGTCTCTACTCTTCCCGAGTTGACCCCACGTTCTTCAGGCACTGATAGTATATAGGAGCATCGAAATTCTCGGCTCGGTTGAGTTTCACAGAGGATTAGTACTTTACAATGATTTATTTACGTTCATTGCGTGCTCCGTATGATACGGGACTTCTAATAAGGTTCAGATGAGATATTGGAGAAATTTATTCTCGACGTCTGAAGGTGATGTCAATAGCTGGGAGGTGGAAGAGGCAAACCAAGATTCACAATTACTCACAGATTGGAAATAATAACTGAATGACGCCTGTTCGTAACTACTGTCAGCTCGTGAGCGAATGGAAAAGGAAGAAAATCTGAAGTCAGTTTAGGGAAATTGGAAATCAAGCGGTACCTAAGTTTAAAGGAAGTAAAAGTTTCTAAATACTAAAGCATTTGAAAATATACTGGTAGACGCAATTAACTGGGTCAGATATCGTGCCGTTTAGTAAGTGTGAAATGCAAGTGCCCAGGAACAATGGTCGAAAAACACACAGTATCAAGGCACCTACACAAATGTTGTCTTGATGCTAGTGAAGGGCTTTATATCCAAACAAGTGGAACTACCTTACTCTTCTTCGAGTGAATCCGATTGCTTCCCATTTCCGTGATGTTACATGACCTCTACAGGTTTAGCGCTTCTCTTATGACTAATAATAAGAGGCCCCCAAATACAATAACATTATCAGCATATTTGAAATTAGCGAACTTTAAAATAACATTAACTAGGAATCGTTTTGAATGTTGTGCACCTCGTACACTTATTCTGAATATTTGTTCATCAATTATGTAAGGTCAGTCCAGGTGTACAAATATCCATTATGAAAACAATGCTTTGTTAAGCACATATAAAAGATGGGAAAAAAATTATTAGTTTACCAACAATTTCCGAACTGATAAGTGAAAATCCAATGATATTCCATAACGACACAGAATACTCGACAGAATCGTCATAACGGCGTGGACTAGGTTAGAATTGCAAAGTGGGCTAGGACACGGGAACATAGATGCAAACCACACACCAGGAATGTCATACAGAAATTAAAAACAACTTTTGTGCAAAGGTTTGGAAACAGGGAAAGACTGCACACTACACAATATTACCAGAAGGCATTTTAGATTACCGAAGATTAGGAGCCCACTTTTCCGACAGGCCTAGAGCTGCTGTTAAATCCCACAACAGCAACTAGCTGAATATATGAGTATCTTGCCGACCCCTTGATGGCAGTTCTTCTACGTATGTGCTGAGGGTATTGCTTTGTTCATATACAGTCAATTTTACAGGCTAAGAGTTATCCTACCTCAGCTCATTTCAAGGCCCATAATGGATGGGACCCACACCAGTCGTCTAACATCCAGGTACTGATTTTCGTTGTGGCCCAGGTCAGTGGACTTCGGTTCCCATGAGGTGGCAAAGACGAGGCTACACTAAGTGCTGCTCTGTGCGTTTGACTCATGATGATCCGTATATTCCTTCATCCTTCTTTCTTGAAAGTTGAGGCTACCATGGAGCTGCAACCCTCGAGTGCTTAAAATGCTTATTCGGAATTGAATGAAGGTCATAAGGAATGTTCAGCACTGTATCGCTCTCCGCTATCTGGTTGAGCCGTGTATTTGACTAATGTTAAATCGATCATGAGTAGGAGATGCACTTTCTTCTCTCCCAAACTCTATACTTCTGGGAACTCTCCTGTCCTCTGCCTTCCTTATATTTCCAGTCTTTCTAATCTCAACAACTCTCTCCGTTCCTTAGACATCAAACTTACTTTTCGCCAGACTAGCACTCCTCACACCAATCTACTTGATACCTCTCCTCCCTCTACAGATGCTCCTGGTGCCTACTCTATTTCTTGTTCCTCCTGTCCTCTTCAGTACTTTAGAGAAACTGGCCGTTCTCTTTCTGACAGACTCAAGGAGCACAAAAGTAGTGTTAACCTTGCCGACACCAACAATGTTTTTTTTCTGTCATGTCAGAGATCACAATCAACCTATTGACTGGTCTTCTTCTAAAACTGTCTACACTACTTCTAACTTTCATAGTCGCCGTCTGGTTGAATCTTCTCTTATATACAACTTTCCTTGTATGAATCTTAGTCTTGGCTTTGTCTCTGTAGATGCTTTCCTTTCCCATTACAAATTTCAAAACACCTGTGACTTAACCTAATTCTTTTTCTCCTTCTCCCTCTTCTCTTTCCTCTTCCTCTTTCTCCTTTGGGTTTTTTTTCTTCTACCTTGGGTGTTTGGTCCATTTTTATATTTCCCCCCCTCTGCATTTTTATTCCTTCCCTTTGTGAGCCCCTAGCTCCCTTACAGTGCTTCTCTTTCTTTGTTTTCGACTGGCTCCACTGTTACTACTACTACCTCTGCCATTACCTCTCTTCTTAGTTTCCTACTACCTCTCTTGTCCCGTCCCTGTCTACTGGCCTGTGACTTTGTCAATGGTTCAAGTAGGGCCGAAACGGCGTCGTAAGCGCCCCTCTCCTATGTGCGGATTGTTTGTGTATTGTTCCAGTCACGGTATTGTGCCTCTTTGTTATTAAATAAAATATAATCAAGTGAGCCATTAAAGTTGACACAAAGTTTAGACAATTTCCTTAATATAAAACACACAAAAATTAAGCATTACCGGCTTAATCAAAGCAAAAGTAATACCTAAATGTGTCAAATTAATCAAAACTAAGACTTAAAACAACACACGAGTTCCTCCTGCAAGAGGTAAGAAGCAGCCCGTGGTAATGTCGTCTGGTTCTGATCTACTGTAGTCTAAGGTGATATTTATAGAAGTGTAACGGAAATTAAAAATGAAAGATTCCGTCCCTACCTTTTGAAGACTGACACATTTGAGCCTCTCATCAGGCCTAAACCCTAGTGAGAGGCTCACGAAAACTCGGTGTAAGATAGCTGAACAATGCGTAGACTTTAGGAAACTTTTTTTATGGTACGTAGAGCCAAGTTAGCTGGGGTGTTGAAGGTATAATCACCTACCCCTCAGAGAGTAGTGTGTAAGAAGCAGGTAGGTGGCGCTAGAGACGGCATTTCTCAGAAACAAGCGCTATAACACAAACAACTCGCACGACGGTCATACATATACGTACACAAAATTATGTACACATACATGAACTTCTCCCCTTACAATAAACGAATTAAAGAGGTCTTCTCGGTGTAAAAAGGGGCAACACAGGAATGTCAAAAGGAAAGAGACAACAGCATGTACTGGAAAGACAGAAAAACTTCTGATGCAGCTGAATATTTCAGTGGCAATGGAACCTGACAAGGTATCACCGTTGATTCTATCGGGGGTGGGGGGGGGGAGGGGACAGAAGCACTGTGTAAACCACTAGCTAAGACTGACATGAAGTCAATGGACCGAGGACAATTGTTTGGGCTCTGTGTGACGGACGGCTTTGTACTGGTGTGGTGTGATTTGCCGCGTGCATGGACGCTTTACATTTATTTTAGGAAGGGATATACAGCGAACGTTACGTGCTGGCCCACGCCATGTAATAGAAATCGGAAAGGGAATTTGGTATTTGATCTCTCCTGTGTCTGTTCAATGAATGAGACCGATAAAAGCGTGCGCTGAGCTCAGCTCTAGTGGTCTGGACCTGGTCTGCTAGATGGCACCATAGGTGGTATTTAGAGCGCTTGGACAAAAGTACTTTTGTAAACGATGACCAACACCGGTTTGCCCAACCTGCAGGAGTTCCATGACAAAGTAATAGAATTTGCAATGGAGAGAGTAAAAGGTGGATTGCCTATTCTTAAACTGTAAACTGGTATAGGATACTGTACACGGCATTCTTGGCAAAAACTTGAGATGCAGGCAGAAATAATACTGAACGTATTCCGTGCATCAGAGAGCACTTTAGTCGAGGGATGCAAAACTTGATTATTGCAAAAATTATGTCAAAATTGAATGAAGTCAAAAGTGGGGCTCTGCAGTTATCGGTATTAGGTCCAATGCTATTTCTAATTCATGTGGAGGACATATCAGATGAAAATGAGTCAGATGTATCCATATTTGCTGATAATGTAAAGCTAAAGAAATTAATAAAAGTACATAAGGAGAAAAAAAGGCTAGAAATGGATCAGGACAAATGTAAGAATAGTAAGACAAATGATTGTTTGAATTCAAGTGCAATATTATGAAGGTTAGGGGAGACATGATAACAACATACAAAATACTGCGAGGAATTGATATTGTGGACAGACACAGGCCGTTTCAAAGATGAGACACACAAACAAAGGGCCTCAATTGGAAGTTAAGGACTCAGATGAGTCAAAGAGATGTAAGGAAGTATTTCTTCAGCCATAGAGTTGTCAGGAAGTGGAATAATCTCGCAAGAGACGTAGTGGAGGCAGGAATCTCACTTAGCTTTAAGATGAAGTATGATAAAGCTCATGGAGCAGGAAGAGGGCCCAGTAGCAATCAGTGAAAAGGCGGGTACAGGAGCTGTGACTCAACCCTACAACCACAAATAGGTGAGTACAAATAGGTGAGTGTACACACACACACATACACATGGCAGGACGAAGAAACGAGGGTACCAGGATAGCTGGGCTGAACAAGAAGCTCTGGTGGAGCGGATCAAGAGTAAAATGGAACAGGAATGGGATAAAATTTAAACTAAGTCTTGCAGTACAATGGTTAAGAAGATATCTACAGAGAGCATGAAGTGGGAGTTACGAGCTCTTGCTGCTGAGGCAAGGATGCAAAGACAGGAGGAGGAACTAGAATCTCTGAAGCAGAATATGGAGGCAAAGACTAATAGGAACAAGGAACTGGGCAGTGAGGGGACAGGAGGGAAAAGAGCAAAGAACTCCCTCAGGGAAACGATAACAAGCCAATGTGATGTCTGGATTTAAGGGAGACAACCAAGGAGATACTTAAATTGGACCCAGATATATAGAAGTAAACAAAATATGAGGAATGGGATAGGACACTCATTATTAGTGGGCTTCCTGAAGCAGGAGAGACATATAATAAAGAGATCGGGCACATCATCACAGTAACAGGAGAGGACAAACCTCAACTGACAAATTTTCAGAGACTTGGATGGTTTTGAAGGGAACAGAACCAACCAATCAAATTGACATTCAGGTCAGAAATGATACAATACAAACTCCTGCAGCAGAAACATTCTTTAAGAGTGCCCAGAAATACCAGCAAGTGTATGTCAGCCGTAAAAGAATACAAGAAGGAAACAAATGAGAGAGAGAGTAAGAAAGCACAAGAAAGGGGGACAAGGCAGAAACTGGCACACAGGGGAACACACGAAGGGAATAGCAAACCGCAAACAGACCCACCCACAGCATCTCCTCAATCCCTACCACCCCCACACCAACCGAAAGCAATACCAAGAGAAAAGCTGCACCCACATCCACATACACCCCGCCAGCACTAATACTGACACACCAGATATCCAGACCTGTCTACCACACCCACAGTCTGCATCAATCCCTCCTGCCCTCCAGAATACAGTTCTAGAAAGAAAGCAGGTGTGGTACATCATTGCAGATGGAATTACAAATAAGAGTGAGGAGTGGCAGGAAAGAATCAATGAGGCATCCCCAGATATTATAGAAATCACAGAGACAAAGCTTACAGAAGTGATATCGGACGCAATCTTCCCATTTGGTTATCAGATCCTGAGGAAAGACAGGGAGGGCAGAGGGGAAGGAGTTGCACGACTCATCAGAAATCAATGGAGTTTTGAGGAGATGGAAGAACTAGTCAGAGGGATGACTACATAGGAAAACTGCATACTGAGGGCAGAAAAGTGATGACAACCCACCACCAAACAGCAGGAGGCCGAGACAGGAATATGATGAGAGTAACAAAGTGACGGTAGACACACCAGCCAAGATTGCCAGAAGGGCCCATTTAGGCAGGGTAAAGTTACTTATCATGGGGGATTTCAACCATAAAGAAATTGACTGGAAGAATCTGGAACCACAAGGGGGACCAGAGACGTGGAGAGTCATGATGCTGGAGGCAGTACTAGAAAACTTCATTTCAAAAACAACTAATTCTGATCACAATCTAATCGAAGTCCTGACTTACATGCACAGGAGTCCTGATCAGCAAAATGCATATAGCTATGAGGGTACCTTTACCAAATTCAACTTCAACAACAAGAACATCAACTGGGACCAGGTAAACTATGTCCTAAATCAAGCATATTGGGAAGATATCTTAAAAGACATGGGCCTTAACCAGTGTCTTGAAAGGATCAACTTCCTGGTAGCTGAAGTATGTTTAAGGCATATTCCCCTAAGAAAAAAGAAGAGAAGAAGTAAACTGTTCTCCAGTTTACTTCTTCTCTTCTACAGGTGAAGGCGAAGAATCACTGAGCTCCTCAAAAATGCCGGATTATCTGAAACACGGATGATAGCACTAACCAGGGAAGTGGAAAATATGGATTTAAAGTTAAAGGGCTCGTACAGGATCTAGAGAGACAAGATGAGCTAAAAGCAATTAGTGAAATTGAAAGAAATTTGAAATATATCTTTTCATATGCCAAAACAAGGCAAAAACCACATGTAGTATAGGGCCCCTGCTCAGACAATTGGATCCTACACAGATGACAACAAAGAAATGAATGAGATACTGAAATCTCAATATGACTGTGTGTTCAGTGAGCCACTAATCAGTCTAAAGATAGACAATTCAAACAATTTTTTCATGAATGAGCCTCAAAACCCTGCCAATGTATGCCAAATTTCTGTAATAACCGTGACTCCACTAGTCTTTGAGAAAGCCATCGACGACATGCCCATGCACTCAACTCCAGGCCCAGACTCGTGGAACTCTGTGTTCATTAAGAACTGAAAGAAACCACTCTCACGGGCCCTAAGTATGCTATGGAGAATTAGCATAAACACAGGTGAGATTCCACAGTTACTGAAAACAACGGATATAGCCCCAATCCATAAAGGGAGCAGCAAAGCAACAGCTAAGAACAATAAGCCAATAGCTTTAACGTCCCGTATCCCAAAAATCTTTGAAAGAGTTCTAAGAAGCAGGATTACAAACCACGTGGACTCCCAAAAATTGCCCAATCCAGGGCAACATGGTTTCAGAGCAGGTCGCTCCTGCCTCTCGCAACTATGAGACCACTATATGTCTTAGATGCACTGGAAAACAAACAGTATGCAGATGTAGTATACACAGATTTTTCAAAAGCCTTTGACAAGGGCGATCATGGTGTAATAGCACACAAAATGCATGCTAAAGGGATAACTGGCAAAGTAGATAGATGGATCTTCAACTTTCTGACCAATCGAACACAAAGAGTAGAGGTAAACAGTTAAATCGGAAGCTGCCATAGTGAAGAGCTTTGTTCCACAAGGCACAGTACTCGCACCTATCCTGTTCCTCATTCTCATATCAGACAGACAGAGATGTAAACTAGAACCTGCATAAGTGTGTCAAATCTTCAAGAGGATATAAACCAGTTACCCACCGGGCAACGGAGAACGATATGATGTTCAATGAAGACAAATTCCAACTACTTCGTTATGGAAAACTGGAGGAAATTATAACTAGAACTGAGTATACTACAAACTCCCAGTCACACAATAGAGCGGAAATGTAATGTGAAGGACCTGGGAGTGGTAATGTCCGAAGACCTCACCATCAAGGACTACAACAATGCTACTATCCCATCTGCGAGGAAATTGATAGGATGGATAATGAGAACATTCAAGACAAGAGATGCCAAGCCAATGATGACCCTATTTAAATCACTTGTTCCCTCTAGGCTGGAATATTTCTGTATATTAACATCCCCATTCAAAGCAGGTGAAACTGTAGATCTAGAGATCTACAGACAGCCTTTACTGCAAGTATAAGTTCCATCAAACACCTTAACTACTGGGAGCGCCTGGAAGCACTTGACTTGTACTCACTGGAGCGCAGGCGAGAGAGAGATATCATAATCTACACCTGGAAGATTCTGGAGGGGCTGGTTCCTAATCTGCACACAGAAATCACTCCCAGTGAAAAGTAGGGAAGCCACTGGTACACTAAGAGAAAATACAATAAGTGTCTGGGGTCCAAGACTGTTCAACAGCCTCCCACCAGCCATGAGGGGAATTACCAATAGACCCCTGGTTGTCTTCAAGAGAGAGCTGGACAGATACCTAAAGTCAGTGCCAGATCAGCCGGGCAGTGGTTCATACGTCGGACTGCGTGTGGCCAGCAGTAACAGCCTCGTTGATTAGGCCCTGATCCACCAGGAAACCTGGTCGTGGACCGGGCCATGAGGGCGTTGATCCCCGGAATGCCCTCCAGGTAGACTACAGGTAGGTACCAACACGTTAAGGACCCAACCAGAAAGAAAGGTGACCATGAACCAGCAAGGCTAGACCTCGTAATCACCTTGAGCAGTTCAGACATAGAAGATATCACACACAAAAGGCTCCCAGGCGCTAGTGACCGTGTGATCTTGAGTTTCGAATAAATAGTAGAGTTAACAATGAAGAATGAAGCAGTATAAGGACAGGAGAAGGCAAACTTCCAAAAAGGTATTACACAAGTATGAGGCAAATCGTACATGAGGTACAGTAGATAAGCGAGTTAAGAGGAAAAGACATTAAACGAAATGACTTATCAAGTGACCATAAAGTGGAGGGAGGCAGTGGAGAAGTTCATACCTAAGCACACAGAAACTATGGAAGGATCAGAGTGAACCCATGGTTTACCAAGTGAGAGGCCAAGGCAAAATGTTCTAGAATATGGAAAAAGTCTAAAAGGCAAAGGACCCAGGAAAACTAGGAGCTGAGCCGAAGAGCTGGAAATTAATATGCATGGATAAGGAGAGAAATCCAGCATCAGTACGAGTGACATAACATTAAAAGCCAAAGTTGTTATACAACCATATTAGGAGGAAGATAACAGTCAAGGGTCAGGTAATCAGACTGAGGGAGGAAGGAGGGGAGCTCACAAGGAATGACCAGGAAGTATGGGAATAGCTCAGCTCCAGATTCAGGGAGGTATTCACAGTGGAGACATTTAGGCTCCCAGCAACATGAGGTGCTGGGTGCACCAAGAACTGCACACAACCGAGGAAGAGAAGAAAGAAATAAGGGAGCTACACACCTCGAAGATGATGGGCACAGATAATATCTCTCCCTGGGTCCTGAGAGAGGGAGCAGATGCAGTGTGTTTAACGAACATCAGTTTTCAATAAATGTATCGAAACAGGGCAACTGCCTGAGGTGTGAAAGACAGCGAATGTAGTACCAAGGAGACCGACAGTGTAGCTGACATGTACTGTATGTAAGGTATAGAGAAGATTACCCAGAAAATAGTAGTAGGGTACCTAGAATGGAATAGACCAATACGTGACAACCAGTACCACTTCATGGAAGGAAAATACTGTATCACGAACCTACTGGAGCTCTATGACAAGGTAACAGAACACCGGAGAGAGGGAGACTGCATCTTCTTGGACTGTAAGAAGGCTTTCGAAAGAGTACCAAATAAGAGACTGGGTGAAAAACTTGAGTTGGCAGGAATAGGAGGGAAAGTACTATAATGGATCAAGGAATACCTGACAGGAAGGGAACAACGTGTATTGGTCTGAGACGAGGTGTCAGATTGGGTGCAAGTGTCGAGTGCGGTTCCAAAAGGGTCAGTCCTATGTCCGGTGCTGTTTCTTGTATATTTGAGTGACGTGACGGAAGGTATAGAGTCAGAGGTGTCCCTGTTTGCATATGATGTGAAACTAATGAAAGGAATACAAGCAGACGAGGATCAGGTAAGGATACAAAGGGCACCTAGACAAGCTGCAAGCCTGGTCTGACGAATAGCTCCTGGAGTTTAAACCCAGCAAGTGCAATGTTATGAAGCATGGGGGAGGACAAAGAAGACCGCAGAGTACAGCCCATGAGCCCAAAGGCTGCAAAACTCACACAAGGAAAAGGATCCTGGAGAGTGCATCATACCGAGGACATCTCCTGACGCGCATGTCAACCAAATAACTGGTATAACATACGGGCGCGTATCAAACCTAAGAACAGCGTTCCGACACTTCAATAAGTAATCGTTCAAGACTTTGTACACCGTGTACGCTAGACCCATATTGGAGTATGCAGCACCAGTTTGGAACCCACACCTCGTCAAGCACGTCAAAAAATTAGACAAAGTGCAAAAGTCTGCAACAAGAATAGTTCCAGAGTTAAGGGGCATGTCCTACGAGGAGAGGCTAAATGAAAATCGACTAAAAAACCTTGGAGGATAGGAGGGATAGAGACGACATGATAACGACATATAAAATACTAAGAGGAATTAAGAACGTGGATAGGGACAGGATGTTTCAGAGATGGGACACAACAACAAGGGGCCCACAATTGGATACTGAAGACTCAGATGAGTCACAGGGATGTTAGGAAGTATTTCTTCATAGAGTTGTCAGGAAGTGGAAGAGTCTGGAGAGTGATGTAGCTGAGGTAGGATTCATACATAACTTCATGAAGATAAAGCTCATGTAGCAAGGAGATTGGGCCCAGCGGCTATGAGGTGGGTCCAGGAGCTATGACTCAACCCCTGCAACCACAATTAGGCGAGCACACATACACACACACACACACACACCAATCCTGGTATTCCACAATGAACTTCTAATGATGTGTGAATGCCTTCCTGGTTTCCTCAGGCGCCAAATGCAATCAGTGGAGATTCCAGGAGATCAGAGAACCCTTGATGGAGGACAATTGTAGCTTACGGACCACCAATCCATTACAATCACCAAGGGTCCATACTCAGATGAAGGTGCAAGCATTTTGTAAGCGGCTTGCCCACAATTATTAAGTGTTGACGTCACGAAAATTCAATAAGCTTACAAAGAGAGAGTGAGAGAGCGAGAGGTTTAGGAACGTAGGAGAGCAGAGGGGAAAAATCTTGTGCTTGTTCGTTTGTTTCCGAGAGGAAAGTGTTGGTAGCATTCTTGATTTCCTAAGTTTGTGTTTCTGGGTGATGGTGTTTGAATCATCGTGTAGTTGCGAGTTCAATTAATTGCATCATGGTGTACAAGATATTTTTTTGTCTGACTGTGCAGTTGATAGTAAATGTACGTGATGGTGCACTTGATAGACTGGTTCTCATGGTGTACTTGATAGACTGGTTGTCTCATGGTGTACGTGATGGTATAATTAAATAATGGTACACATGATGGAATGATTCTTTAGCATAACTAAAGAAATAATTTAATGTCTTTTTAAACTCTTCATTATATAATTATGATCAGATGGCACAATTACTAGAGTAATTGAAGGTACAGTTGGTGTTATTATTGAGTGGATGAGAAGTGACAGGAAAATATAAATTTTGACGGCTACGTTGAGATTACGTAATTCTTTAGTCGCGAGTTTGATGGTAGACTATAATTAATTTGCAAGTGACTTTTAAAACTGAATGATGGTAAAGTTGGAGTATCACTTACTGTGATATACATAACTAACGGGAAACTTAATATAATGATATTTCCTTAAGTTAATTTGTCATATTGTGCGACTGATGGCATAATAAGTCATATATTACGAGTGAAATGTGCTTCCTAACTGTCTATATCGCGTGATAATTTGGTTCTTCCTGTAACCCTTGAAGAAAGGACGTGTAGAACAAGATTGAATTCTGACAGCTTTTCGCTCTGTGTAGAGATGTACCAATGGCACAACGCCTTTGTAGCCATCCTATAGCTATCCTGTGTCTTGGTCTGAACTTATTACTTGATTTGTTTGGTATAAGTCACTGCTTACCTCAGTAAAAAGATTATGCTTGATTACTGAGCGGATCTTCTGGCACAGAACTGTCAGGAGGCACTATTCTGTTTTTTGAGGAACAGAACCTTATACGTTAATGCTGGCAAGGTCCACCTTGCCGCTGAAATCACTAGGGAGAGTTTTCCAAGTCCCAGCTCGAAAGTTTTTCAAAAGAAATACACGAAAGTTTTCACTCAAACCAGACATTCTCGAACGTAAGTTTAAATTATTATTATTATTATTATTATTATTATTATTATTATTATTATTTATCATATTCACAGGGAAGTATCGCAGAAATCAATGAGAAAGTTTTTATAGTCTCAGCTCGAGAGTTTTTCTAAAAGGATATAAAAATAGACATTCTGGTACGTAGGCTTATAATATATTATCATTATATTCACAGTAATTTGTTAAATCCTCTTTGTTCATATTGCGGCTGGAAAACAATAGGTAAGCGTATATAATTCCAGAAAGAGTAGAGGTTGATTCAGTTCGTTTAATCAAGACATTTACCGACATAAAGACATTTGTCTTGATGAGATCTTAAAGACATAAGGATCCATCAACTGAGTTTCAATCATTACTTTTTAAATTGCTTTGAATGTGTATCCTGCATCGTGTTTTTAACGAGTAAAGGAAAAGAGTAGACAATGTATGTTTGTTTCGTGTGACTGTTGGCCGATTGTTTGGGTCTTCAGTTCTTTCTTGGAAGGGACCATATGCGGCTTCATCTAGGGGGGGGGGCGAAGAAGGAAGTTTTTTTATGTATCGTCATCTGCCATCGTGCCTCTTAATTCTTAGGGGCTTCTGTTCTCACATTTTTCTTTCTGCAGGGAAAGAGACTCTTCGTCTCCTGGCTTTAATTACTCCCGCCCTTTAGTTCACATAAGCATTAATGCTCTTTGGTGTTGAAGGTTCTAAGAAGCTTCCTTACTGTGTTAAGTATAGTCTTATTCACCGGCCTTTAATTTTGTGCATTTTTAACTTTTTATTTCTCTCTCAGTCCGCAGTTCAAGGTTTGGTTTCCCATACCGAGAGAGCTGGATGGAAGCGGGATTTTTGCTTTCTAATTAACTGGATGTATAAAGACGTAATCTTGGACGATTTTTGTTCCAACTGTGTACAAAGTTGTGAACGATCTTAGGTGATCGCTTCACTTAGCTACTACTCTTTACATTCCAGAGATTCTTGAACAACGAATGAAGTATTTATACCTCCCAGTCAACCGTTAATCAACTTATCTCTTGCCTATCTGTGATGCGAACTACTCTTACACTACGTGGTACTCGTTTTCAAGCACTACAATCCATCACCTTGTGCTTAGATATTTTTAGCACATTGTTTACATCCTCTTTATTTATTCCTGTTTTCCATTTATACACCTAAAACATATGCCCCTTATTCTACGCCTTTCTAGAGCAGTATTACCTAAATGAGATCTTACCAAGGATATATAAAGTTCAAATATAACTTGAGGACTCCTATTATTATACTTCTTTATGCAGACAAGAATTCTATAAGCTTTATTGTGAACACTTTTGCACTCATGTTTTGGCTTTAGATTTCTGCTAACCAGATTGTTTGAAATCTTTATTATCCAGTTTATAAGTGCTATGGTTATTCTCTTTTCCCAGGATTTTATCCTTACATTTGTTTACATTAAACTGCATCTGCCACTGCGTCAACCTATCCAGATCTTCCTCTAGAGCTCTAGTGTCATCAGAATTAATCTGACGGCCTATTTTCATGTCATCGGTAAACTTGCTGTCGGTATTTATTCCCCTTCCATATTGTTTAATATATTATGAACAATATACATAAACATTAATCCCTGTAGAACACTGCTTGTACTGCGTCCTCACGCTAATTTATCCCAGTTATGCAAATATTTTGCTGCCTGTCTTTCAACCACGCCTCGATCCAGGATTTTTTTTTTCCATGCGCCTCTACTTTGCTCAACAGTCTCCTATGGGAAACTATATCAAAAACCTTACTGAAGTCAGTATACACTATCATATTCATTACCATTATCTACCACCTCAAAAGTCTTAGTTAAACAAGTTAGAAAATTCGTACATCAGAAACGCTACTTTGTAAAACAGTGCTGAGGGTCATTGATCAATATATTTCTTTCAAAGTGGCTTCGAATAGCCTCGGTAATTATTGATTCCGTCAATTTTCTCACAGTGAAGGTTAGGCTAATTGGTTTATAATTCGAAGCTAACGACCTGTCTCCTGCTTTGTAGATAAGTATCACATTTTCCACCTATCCGGCACTATGCCAGTTTATAGTGATACGTTGATAAGTTCCTCCTTATATCAATTTATAACAGTTCATCACGACCTAGTTAGTTGTTTGGTTTTTATCTGTATGTCTAAAAACTATATCACTAGTGACTCTCATTGCGCACAACTTATTTTTGTCCTGACCTATATATTTTTTGATTTCTGGAATTTCGCTCGTATCATTATGCATAAAAACTAGGGAAAGAAGTGTTGAAAATTATACATCTTTGTCACTTACAGTGAGAGGACCTGAGTAATTTTTATGTGGGCCAATCTTCTCCCTAATTTTACTCTAACATACTTTTATATCAGTTGTATTCAGTACCCACATGATGAATAGACACAAGTGCAACATGTGGGTATCTTGAATTGTAGACATATCGCCATTCAGTGACTTTATTAATGAATTACAAGGACATAATATGAAGGCTGTAGAAATATATACAGCAGATGGTAATGAGCAGTTCTTCATATTATGTCCAAGCTTTAGAGAATTTCCTGTATCAATATCCCAAGATGTTGCTGTGTCTAATAGATATGATGTAAACTGTCTATAAAATCGACAAGTTGAAGAATTAGACGCTTTTGCAACAATATCTTTATTGTTTATATTTTTACAGTCTTCGCATTATGTCTGTTGAATTGTTAAAACCACTAGATGGCGAAACGTCTGCAACTAAAGATACCCAGATGATGCACATGTGTCTAATTCAGTTTGTATGTTTGAAAGAAACCTTGTGGGTTGGTCATTGATTCCTTTGCGAATTTAATTTCAAAATCACTTCTTTTTCTTTTTTTTTAATTTCTATCTTTAGTTGAATATACTGACTTCTTAAGTGTTCATCTTCTCTCTTCATTCGCCTGTAAATGCCTCTCTTTTGGCCTTTAAGATGTTTTAATCTATTGTTTATCCATTTAAGCCCTTTTTGTTTGATATCATTTCCCTATCTGGAACATATTTTGCCTGGGCAGCACAAACTATATTTTGTAAAATGTCATATTGGTAACCACTGCCACCTACATCACCTTTCCTGATGATCATATTGATGTGGAATAATTTACGGCTTTGTATGTGGCATTGAGAAGGTATTTTTCTTTCAGGTTGACCCAGGTCTCTGTTATAACAATAATATCTATGCTATCTGCACATACAGTTAATCTTTGTTCACCTATCTCATTTCTAACTTTCCTATTAGTATTGTAGAACTTAAGGGAGCTTGTCACTCTTTTTTCTCTACAATCTCTCCTTGTTTGCTGACCAGTTCTTTAGCTTTTTATTTTAGTAACTATGATGAACTATGTCTTTTGAACATTTCCCTTGGGTATCTTGGCAATTTTTGCTGCTTTCATCCCTCGTGCTGCAACCTGTTTGTTTCACACACAAACCCATACATCTATTTTCTATCATTTTAATTAAGTCCTAGACAACTTAGCAACAGTCCCCTTGACAGAGTTGACTAACGTTGCTACCGGACCACAGAAAACTGTACCCTATCCCCTGAAAACATGTGATTGCCATAGAAAATGTCCCATTTGTCAATAAATGAGATTGCAGGTTTTCTGCATTATTTATCAAGCAATTTACACCATTACCTCTAGACATCCATTCATTGCCCACTTCCCTTCTAGGCAAAATGCTACAAATGGTCAGGACTCCATAGACCTAATTAGATCTATTGCTGTTCTGCATATATCTAGCAGCTCCTATCTCCTGCCCTTCCCAATATTATTTACGCTGTGACGCAGATAATGGGCTTGTTCCCATTACCTTACATGATATTATCCAACCTGTTGAATATGTCACCAACATCAACACACACTGTCTCACCTGCCCGATAAGGAGTTATTAATCTCTGTTACAGATGTTATGGTCCATAGATTTTGCCAGTGAGTCACCGTCAACAAGGATACTCTTGCCTTTATTAACAGAGAAGTTGATGGAACCTTTATTTCCACTGACCTGCCCATGCATATAGTCCCAGGAATTTTGCTCAAGTTGTATTACAGCAGTGGTAAAATTCCTAAGCCATTCGAATAAATAATTTATGAGTAAAAAATGAAAATTTGTGAGAAAGTATATAAAGATGTTGCTGAGAATGCTCCGAAAATATAAAAACTTTCTTTTTCTTTTTTAGTTCTCTTTTCCATTCACATTCTATTTAAAATTATGTACATTCCTGTAACAAAACGTGTTTTGGTTTTATATTTTAGAAAAAAAAATTAATAAAATTGCCAAAAAATATTTGGCGTATTGGCACACAGAGCCAAAATTAATTACAAAATTCTTCATATTAATATACTAAAGAATTTAGGCGTTGAATCCAATCAAATGAGGCATTTTGTGTAGAAGTTATATGGGAAAGATTTTAGTAAAATTGGCGAATTGAAATTTACACAGTTCACAGTCACAAGCTTTGTTTTAACAAAGCACACAATCAATAAAAGTTTGAAGACGATCAGAAAAGGCGTTCTCCAGTAATTGTTTTGTCCAACAATTCCAAGTGCTTCAACAGTAAAAGTTTATATTTGTACCAACTCAGACTAAACTTGTGGGGCGTCATTGTTAATAATATTTCGCAGCCTATCAGAGACTGACAAATGGCGACTAATGCTACACAATACCAGCATCAGCCTTATCTTGAGGAAACCACACCAGTGGTGAAAATTTGAAGCCGATCAGACGAGTCATTCTCCAGTTATGGCATGGATTCCAACGATTCCGCATTTTTTTACCATTTTACTACATCAGTAAATCACTCTGCAATCAAATAAAATTTAACAGGTACTATTATAGAGATATGATGCATCAGATAAATAATTTAGGTGGTCAGAAGAGGCAAACAGAAAATTGCTTTAGGTGATTTAAAAGGAATATAAATTTCATTCCACCGTAAATTCAAATTTTACTCACCACCGTCGTCGAATTAGGAGCCAACTATTTTTAAAAATGTTCAGATGCTCCAATGAGAGTTTTGGAAGTTATCTGACCCATTCAGGTTGCTGGGAATGGGTTCAGTAACTTAGGTCATAGGGCATGTGAACTTGTCAAGTGTTTTAAGAATCTGGTTCCCGTTACGGGCACAATCAAAACTTAACTCTTAGAGTGCAAAAATGTCGCCTTTTAACTAGTTCGTGTGTGATGGAGGTTAGACAAGTTCTTGACCATTCAGCAGAATATTTCCCTGTTGATATTTTTATGTTCCTGGGATGCCTCATAAAGTGACCGGGGACTGGTAGGCAATCAGATTTGATCCGAGGAAACACAGGGTAGCTACAATTCTTTGGATAAATCTGCCTTAAATAACATTAATTTAATGCACCCCCTCAATGGTTCCTTGTGAACAAAGGGGACGTCCGCCTCATCGAAGCGACCTTCACACACACTTGGGTATCATCAGTATATAACCGTATTATCCATCAAGTGTAAGTGAAATAGAAATACTATTACTATTTTTTTTTTTTTTGACGGGGGAATTAATTTCGAAATTAATTTTCCAAAGAATCAATTACTGCCAAATTGCTTCTTTATCTTTGTCGAGACATATTTCGTGGTATTCCCAATTGCAGGAATCTCTGAGAGTTGTGAAGGACTTAGGAGTGGTAATGTCCGAAGACCTCACCTTCAAGGACCACAACATTGCCACTATCATATCTGCGAGGAAACTGATAGGATGGATAATGAGAACATTCAAGACAAGAGATGCCAAGCCAATGATAATCCTTTTTAAATCACTTGTCCTCTCTAGGCTGGAATACTGCTGTACATTAACATCCCCATTCATTGCAGGTAAAATTGTAGATCAAGAGAATGTACCTTTACTGCACATATAAGTTCCATCAAGCACCTTAACTTCTGGGAGCGCCTGGAAGCACTTGACTTCTACTCACTGGAGCGCAGGCGAGAGAGAGATATTATAATCTACACCCAGAAGATCCTGGAGGGACTGATCCCTAATCTGCACACAGAAATCACTCCCTACGAAAGCAAAAGACTTGGCAGGCGATGCAACATACCCCCAGTGAAAAGTAGGGGCGTTATTGGTACACTAAGACAAAACACAATAAGTGTCCGGGGCCCAAGAATGTTCAACAGCCTCCCATTAGCCATAAGGGAAATTACTAATATGCCCCTGGTTGCCTTCAAGAGAGAGCTGGACAGATACCTAAAGTCAGTGCCGGCTCAGCCGAGCTCTGGTTCGTACGTTCGACTACGTGCGGCCGCTGGGGCGTTGATCCCCGGAATGCCCTCCAGGTAGACTCGAGTCATCCTAGAACTAAATGATCTCAGATGCAGTGATGTTCTGCAGAAGGGTAGAGAGTGTATTTGCTCTTTTGCTGTCAGTCTTGTGCAGCTCACGTCTCGCCGGCCTAGGCGTGGACCCAAGTGTGGTACCTAGACAATATTAGCCTTGTACATAACACTCACACCACTCACATCGCTCGATCTTGAAGGCTCTGGTGAAATGACAGATCTATCCAGCCTGGGTGAAGACGAGAGACGAGTCATTGTGCTCTGTTCGTTCTTATGTCAAGAAGTCGCACATAAGATGGAGGGCCGGTAATCCAAGAAAGTGGAGCATAATCAAGGTGTGATTATGCTCTGCTCGTACCTCATACATAATCTTGCAACCTCTACTGTCGAGCAGATGTTAGATACGTCGAAGTGCTGTAAGCTTCCTGGCCCCTGAGTTTACAAGATTTACAACGTGGTTCTTTATGGTCAATTTGGAGTCAAATTTCACTCCAAGGGTATCAGCTTCATTCCTTGGTACCAACATTCTTCCATTCATTCTACCACTGTTCCAGCATTACCATAGTGACACCTAGAGAACATCAACATTTGTATTTTCTCAGGAGCAAATGTGGCTGTCCATCGTTTTTCCCAGGCTGATAAAGCTGTAAGCAGGTTACAGATAAGTAAATTTCAGATTACAGTTAACTGCATATGCATAGAATTCCGGGATGAGATGAATTTCATTGAAGTAGACATTCCATAACAATGGCCTAAGCACCTTCCCTGGGAAACACTTGCACCAATAGGATGTCTTGTTGACTCTGTCCCTTTGAGAACTATGCTTTGTGATCACTAAGGATGTATAGTGCAGAGCCGGAGATTCTCAGTGCTTGCCGTTATGCCAAGAGTCCCTGGTGCCATACTCTGTCGAGAGCTCCAACAGTGTTTAATGCTACTACACACACATGACTTTGGATTCATCCAGTGACTGGTGCCACTTAGTGAAGAGGTTTAATAGCAGAGTAATCTTTTCTGAAGCCATATTACGTTCACAAAGCAGCGACTGGTATTCGAAGAACTCTCATCTGTTGTGGGATTATTGTCTCGAGAATCTTGCCAGTGAGTGACAGGAGTGACACTGGTCTGTAGTTGCTAATTTCCGCTCTTCTCTTCTTTTTTTTTGTGAACAAGGACTAAACTTCTCTCTTTCCACAGAGAATGCCATTTACTCTGCTAGGCAGTGCTGACAGATGCGAGTTAGAGGTGTTACTAGCTGGTCTGTACATCTACTCAGCGATCTTGGGCTCAGCTTTCTGGGCTCACAACCTTTTCATGGTCCAGCGATTTTAAGATGAATCACTTCATCCTGCCTTATCGTCACCACTGAGAACTTTGACACAGTTCTTGCTAGCCAAGGAGGTTCTCTTGCTGGATGAAGAACTTGCAACTTGTCAGTAGTGTATTCGGCAAGGAGGTCAGCTTTCTTTTGACTGCTAGTAGAGATGGTCTCATTTTGTCGATTTAGAGCTGGATTAACTTTGTCAATCTTTGACCAAGGACCACCAAGTTTTGGATTATTATTATAATGAAAAAGAAGTGCTTAACCTACAAGGGTGATACAGCACAAAGCTTTGGAGTCCACTCTACTTGACGCCAGCCTCCCACCTACAGATGGCTCACTTTTGGAATTCTTCCATTTGCCAACATTTCTGCCTGTGCAGATTCCTGTTATAGATAGTGGTATGCCTTTTATATATTCTCCAAGTTTTGTGCTTAGCAGTAGCATCCTATTGACAAAAGGCCAAAGGCTGATCCGTAGGCTTAATCGCATACTGCTGATGAGGAATGTATTCTTGTTGGAGATTAAAGATGTGTTTAGTGAAGGCATTCACTTGACTGTCGACATCACCTTGGAGAAGAGCATTTCAATCGGAGGAGGCGAACTCAAAGAGTAGGGCTGGCCAGTTTCCTCTTTCTCACATCCAGGTTGTGCGAATAGATTCTTCATCTCGTTCTGCTGAAATCTTCAATGTCGTAAAGACACCCTTGTAGTCAGATGATTCAACATAGCCAAGGAATTAGCAAGATAGATCACTCACTACTTGGTTGAGGAAGAAGCCAGAGAAGTAAGGAAATCAACATAGTTTCTCATGTCAAATACCGCAAGAAGGTCTTCAGAATCCCTCTGTATAAGATGTTGGTTGATGTCATTAACAGTTATAATATGTTGACATGTGTGTTGAAGCAGAAGGGAGTCCACATTTTCCATCAGGAAGTTGATAGGTCTGCATGTTCCCATTGAGGTCTGCACATTGCACATGCTCGTACAGAGGTATTAGGGTTTATGCATAGCTTCATTTCCAGGTGATCAGGGATGACATCAATGAACCGGGCATGTACACTTTTAGTAAAGCACACAGCAGCGCTTCTTCTTTGTCCTTGCCTCTCTCTTCTCATCCATGAGTTGAGCCAGCAATTCTTGCAAATTTTCTGGATTTCTGTCGTCCAAACATGTCTCAACAACGGTGATCATGTCGAGACACTGAGTGTTAACGAAACTCTGAGTGAGCTTCCCAACATTGGTAATGAAGTCTCTAATGTTGGCAGACAGTTGCTGATAGACCGGATCCTCGTGATTGTGTGGTGGTGGAGGTTTTCGTGGTGATGGTGGGGGGTGATAGTGGTGATCTGGTAATTCTTGCTTTCCTCTCCTACTCTTAGTCTGGTGATGGTGAGTTGGTAGCTCTTGCTTTCCTCTCCTCCTACTCTTACTTTGTCTGGTGGTAGTGGTGACTCTTACTCTAGCTTACACTTAGTTTGCCCAGTGGCAGAGAGTTAATGACTCTTGGTTGCCTATCACCCTCTACCTTCTCTGGTGGTTGTGGTAACTTTCACTGTGTTACATCGTGGTGGTGATAAGTTGCGACTCTTTGCACTCAATTACTCCTATACTGTCTAGTGATGATAATTAGGCGATATATTTTTCTCTGTCTTAATCTTAGTTCCCTCATTCGTATCATCCTCATTTTCCTTGACTGACTCACTTCATCGCTCTGTTTTCCTCTCCATCTCTTTCGCCATCTGCCTACCCCCAATCCCACCCTTCTGCCTCATACTCACTTTCTGCCACATCCTCTGTTCCATCTTCTGCCTCACGTTTTGCCTCACCTTCTGCCTCAGAGTGCCTATCCCCCCTACCACATACTCTGCCTCGCCCATGCCTCAACATTCAAAGCTTATGCCACACACACAGAAATGCGTCAGCATCATTACATTGAGAGATTCACTATGCATCCCTTGACAAACTTCTGTCTTATCAAATAATCCCCAACACTCACAATTTCTTTTTCTTGTCTATTTTATGACTCGCCACATTTATCGTAGACCCATTTCTCGGCAGAAATATCCTCCAGTATTTAGAAAAAATCGCTCCTCTATTCCTTCCTTCCAATTTGCTTTGAGTCTTTCATTTGGAAGTTTTCCACTTGCTCTTGTCATCCTCCTCTTCAATAATAAACTTTTTATTTCCTTCTTTTACACGCTCATCCAAACTCCTCCACTAACTTCTGCAATTTCTCTTTAGAATCATCCAAAAACACTCAACAAACAGCAACTGAAGCAAATATCACTTTATACCAGAATCAAAACTTTTCAGACCACATTTTTTTTCCTAAAACTAGAGCATACTTCACTTTAACAATACTTATATTAAGACATATACATGTCCTTAGCAACAAGACGAACTGATATAACACTATACAACTATATATATATATATATATATATATATATATATATATATATATATATATATATATATATATATATATATATATATATATATATATATATATATATGTCGTGCCGAATATGTAAAACTGGTCAATTAGCAAGAACTCATTTAAAATTAAGTCCTTTCTAAAATTTTCTCTTATACGTTTAAAGATATATTTTTTTCATTAATGTTGATGTAAAAATTTATAATTTTGCACCAAAAGGAACTTAGAAAACTACTAACCTTATTATAACAAGAACAATTTATTTTAGCCTAACCCAACTAAATATATTTTAGATTTGTTTACAATAATTTAATACTAAACAAACACAGTGAAATATATTTTTTCGTTAGGTTCAGAATGATTTTGGCGAAATTATTGCATACACAAATTTTCACTTGTTCTATATGGCAAGATGAGTGTTGCTGTTTAAGCCAAGATTGCAAGTTCTGCCTATTCGGCACGACATATATATATATATATAATATATATATATATATATATATATATATATATATATATATATATATATATATGCGCAAAACAACCACTGTGAAAGGATAGTGAAATTCCAATCGCTTTCTTGACTTCTCACATTATCAAGGAATATGGTGTGAGTGCTTCAGAGCACCCACACCATCAATAACTCTGCGACTAGCCGAGGATTCGAACCCGCGTTGTTTTAGCCGGCTCATGGTGAGCGAAAATTCCACAACGCTCTAACCCACGGGACCATATAATCCTACAAGAATCAATCACCCAGCAGAGTTAGGTGTTGTACTGTGATCCATGGACATAGGGTGGTGTGGGTGCTTCAGAGCTAATTTCATCCTCCTCCCAGTTTGGTGTACTAGCCTCCACGAGCAGTATATATAGTATTGTAATTTTCGATCACCATGATGCGGGCTAAAACAACACGGGTTCGAATCCTCGGCTAGTAGAAGTGTTGTCGTTGATGGTGTGGGTGCTCTGAAGCACGCACACCATATTATGTCCTCGGATCACGGTACAACACCTAGTTCTGCTGGGTGTGTGATTCTTGAAGGATTGTATGGTCCGGTTGGTTAGAGTATCGTAGAATTTTCGATCACCATGATGCGGGTTGTTATTGATTAAATACAACTTGTTCCTGGTTACAATAATTTATATAATATATATTAAATATATATATATATATATATATATATATATATATATATATATATATATATATCGAATAGGTAAAACTTGCGATTTTGGCTTAAATAGCAAAGGTTTTCTTGCCGAATAAGGCAAGCGAAAATTTGTGTCTACAATAATTTCGAAAAAAAATTATTCTGAACCCAAGGAAAAAAAAATTCACTTCGTTTTTTATTAAATTACTCTAAACTTATCTAAAATATATTTAGTTGGATTAGGCTAAAAAATATATATATCTTTTAACATATAAGAAAATATTTTAGAAAGGACTGAATTTTAAATGAGTTCATGCTAATTGACCAGTTTTACCTGTTCAGCACGATACATATATATATATATATATATATATATATATATATATATATATATATATAATCTCCAGGACTTGAGTCCTGGAGATGGGAAGTACAGTGCCTGCACTCTGAAGGAGGGGTGTTAATGTTGCAGTTTAAAAACTGTAGTGTAAAACACCCTTCTGGCAAGACAGTGGTGGAGTGAATGATGGTGAAAGTTTTTCTTTTTGGAAGTTAGGAGGAGGTGCGGGATTACCAAAACTGTTGTCCAGAGGGCTGAGGAAGGGTTGTTGAGGTGGTTCGGACATGTAGAGAGAATGGAGCGAAACAGAATGACTTCAAGAGTGTATCAGTCTGTAGTGGAAGGAAGGCGGGGTAGGGGTCGGCCTAGGAAAGGTTGGAGAGAGGGGGTAAAGGAGGTTTTGTGTGCGAGGGGCTTGGACTTCCAGCAGGCATGCGTGAGCGTGTTTGATAGGAGTGAATGGAGACAAATGGTTTTTAATACTTGACGTGCTGTTGGAGTGTGAGCAAAGTAACATTTATGAAGGGATTCAGGGAAACCGGCAGGCCGGACTTGAGTCCTGGAGATGGGAAGTACAGTGCCTGCACTCTGAAGGAGGGGTGTTAATGTTGCAGTTTAAAAACTGTAGTGTAAAGCACCCTTCTGGCAAGACAGTGATGGAGTGAATGATGGTGAAAGTTTTTCTTTTTCGGGCCACCCTGCCTTGGTGGGAATCGGCCAGTGTGATAATAATATATATATATATATATATATATATATATATATATATATATATATATATATATATATATATATATATATATAATGTATATATATTAGAATACACTCAGGAGACAAACACATGACTACGTTTCGATCTATCTTGAACCATTAACTAGTGTGACTTGTTAATGGTCCAAGTCGGACCAAAACATCGTCAGAAGTTTCAGTCTCATGAGTGTGTGTTATTTACGTAGTGTTCCAGCCACCATATTGTAACTTTCTGTTCTTCATGAATATATTCATGTGTGTGTGTGTGTGTGTGTGTGTGTGTGTGTGTGTGTGTGTGTGTGTGTGTGTGTGTGTGTGTGTGTGTGTGTGTGTGTGTGTACTCACCTATTTGTGGTTGCAGGGGTCGAGTCTTTGCTCCTGGGCCCGCCTCTTCACTGGTCGCCACTTGGTCACTCTCTCCCTGCTCCACTAGCATTACCATATAGTATCTTCTTTAAGCTTTGTATGGTACCTGCCTTCACTACATCACTTTCCAGACTATTCCACTTTCAGACAACTCTATGGCTGAAGAAATACTTCCTAACATCCCTGTAACTCATCTGAGTCTTCAGATTCAGATTGTGACTCTTTGTTGCTGTGCCCCATCTCTGGAACATCCTGTCTCTGTCCACCCTGTCAATTTCTCTCAGTATTTTATATGTCGTTATCATGTCCCCCCTATTCCTCCTGTCCTCCAGTGTCGTCAGGTTGATTTTCCTTAACTCCTCCTCGTAAGACATGTTCCTTAGCTCTGGGACTAGTCTTGTTGCAAACCTTTGCACTTTGATTTCCAGACGTGCTTGACCAGATGTGGGTTACAAACTGGTGCTGCATAATGTAATGTGGGCCTGATGTACACGGTATGTAGAGTCTTGAACGATTCCTTACCGAGGTGTCGGAACGCTATTCTTATTAGGGTTGTGTGTGTGTGTGTGTGTGTGTGTGTGTGTACTAACCTAATTATACTCGCATAATTGTGGTTGCAAGGGTTGATTTATAGCTCTTGGTCCCGCCTCTTCACTGGTCGCTACTAGGTCACTCCCTTCCTGGCCCGTGAGCATTATTATACCTTTTTTAAAAGCTATGTATGGATCCTGCCTCCACCTCCCTTTCCAGACCACTTCCTGACCACTGACTGAAGAAATACTTCGTAAAGTCCCTGTGACTCATCAGAACCTTCAACTTCCAACTGTGACCCCTTGTTGGTGTGTTCCATCGCTGAAACATCCTGTCCCTGTGTGTGTGTGTGTGTGTGTGTGTGTGTGTGTGTGTGTGTGTGTGTGTGTGTGTGTGTGTGTGTGTGTGTGTGTCTGTCTGTGTGTGTGTGTGTGTGTGTGTGTGTGTGTGTGTCTGTGTGTGTGTGTGTGTGTGTCTGTGTGTGTGTGTGTGTGTGTGTAACCACCTATTTGTGGTTGCAGGGGTCTAGTCTTTGCTCCTGGCCCCGCCTCTTCACTAGTTGCTACTGGGTCCTCTCTCTCCCTGCTCCATGAGCTTTATCAAACCTTGTCTTAAAACTATGTATGGTTCCCGCCTCCACTACGTCACTTTCTAGGCTATTCCACTGCCTGTCAACTCTATGACTGAAGAAATACTTTCTAACATCCCTTTGACTCATCTGAGTCTTCAACTTCCAATTGTGACCTCTTGTTGCTGTGTCCCCTCACTGGAACATCCTATTCTTTGTCCACCTTGTCTATTCCGCACAGTATTTTATATGTCGTTATCATGTCTCCCCTAACCCTCCTGTCCTCCAGTGTCGTCAGGCCGATTTCCCTTAACCTTTCTTTATAGGACATTCCCCTTAGCTCTGGAGTTAACCTTGTCGCAAACCTTTGCATTTTCTCTAATTTCTTGACGTGCTTGATCAAGTGCGGGTTCCAAACAGGTGCTGCATACTCCAGTATGGGCCTGACGTACACGGTGTATAGTGTCTTGAACGATTCCTTACTAAGGTACTGGAACGCTGTTCTCAGGTTTGCCAGGCGCCCATATGCTTCAGCAGTTATCTGGTTGATGTGTGCTTCCGGAGACATGCTCGGTGTTATACTCACCCCAAGATCTTTCTCCTTGAGCGAGGTTTGCAGTCTTTGGCCACCTAGCCTATAATCCGTCTGTGGTCTTCTGTACCCTTCCCCTATCTTCATGACTTTGCATTTGGCGGGGTTAAATTCGAGAAGCCAGTTACTGGACCAGGTGTCCAGTCTGTCCAGGTCTCTTTGAAGTCCTGCCTGATCCTCAACTGATTTAATTCTTCTCATTAACTTCACATCATCTGCGAGCAGGGACACTTCTAAGTCTAACCCTTCCATCATGTCGTTCACATATATCAAAAATAGCACTGGTCCTAGGACCGACCCCTGTGGGACGCCGCTCATCACAGGTGCACACTGCGATACCTCATCATGCACCATGACTCGTTGTTGCCTCCGTGTCAGGTATTCTCTGATCCATTGCAGTGCCCTTCCTGTTATATGCGCCTGATCCTCTAGCTTCTGCAATAATCTCTTGTGAGGAAATGTGTCAAAGGCCTTCTTGCAGTCCAAGAAGATGCAATCAACCCACCCTTCTCTCTCGTGTCTTACTTCTGTTACTTTATCATAAAACTCCAGAAGGTTTGTGACAAAGAATTTACATTCCATGAATCCGTGCTGGTTGACCTTTATACTCTTGTCCCATTCCAGGTGCTCCACCACTCTCCTCCTGATAATCTTCTCCATAACTTTGCATACTATACACGTCAGTGACACAGGTCTATAGTTTAGTGCCTCTTTTCTGTCTCCTTTTTTAAAAATGGGAACTATATTTGCCGTCTTCCATACCTCAGGTAGTTGCTCAGTTTCCAGGGATGTGTTGAAGATTGTGGTAAATGGCGCACACAGCATATCCGTTCCCTCTCTAAGGACGGGGAGATGTCCGGTCCCATTGCCTTCGAGGTATCGATGTCCCTTAGCAGCTTCTTCACCTCCTTTGTATGTGTGTCATCCAACATTTGTTGGTATATTCCTTGCTGGTGTCCCCCTCTGTTCTGTCCCACCAGAGGCCTTCCTGGCTCCACTGTAAATACTTCCTTAAATCTCATGTTGAGCTCCTCACATACCTCTTGATCGTTTCTTGTGAGTTCCCCACCTTCTTTCCTCAGCCTGATCACCTGGTCTTTGACAGTTGTCTTCCTCCTAATGTGGCTATACAGCAGTTTCGGGTCAAACTTGACTTTCGATGCTATGTCGTTTTTGTACTGTTGCTGGGCCTCCCTCCTTATCTGTGCATACTCGTTTCTGACTCTTCTACTAATCTTCTTATTTTCCTGGATCTTTTGCCTCCTGTACCTTTTCCATTCTCTGGTGCACTTAGTTTTTGCCTCCGTACACCTTCTGGTAAACCAAAGACTCGCTTTGGTCTTCCTATTGTTTCTATTTCCCTTGGGAACAAACCTTTACTCTGCCTCCATGCACTTTGTTGTTACATATTCCATCATCTCGTTTACTGATTTTCCTAACATTTCTCTGTCCCACTGAACCTCCTGCACGAATGTGTGTGTGTGTGTGTGTGTGTCTACTCACCTATTGTACTCACCTAGTTGAGGTTGCAGGGGTCGAGTCCAAGCTCCTGGCCCCGCCTCTTCACTGGTCGCTACTAAGTCACTCTCCCTGAACCGTGAGCTTTACCATACTTCTGCTTAAAGCTATGTATGGATCCTGCCTCCATTAAATCGCTTCCCAATCTGTTCCACTTACTGACTACTCTGTGGCTGAAGAAATACTTCCTAACATCCCTGTGATTCATCTGTGTCTTCAACTTCCAACTGTGTCCCCTTGTTACTGTGTCCCATCTCTGGAACATCCTGTTTTTGTCCACCTTGTCAATTCCTCTCAGTATTTTGTATGTCGTTATCATGTCCCCCCTATCTCTCCTGTCCTCCAGTGTCGTCAGGTTGATTTCCCTTGACCTCTCCTCGTAGGACATACCTCTTAGCTCTGGGACAAGTCTTGTTGCAAACCTTTGCACTTTCTCTAGATTCTTTACGTGCTTGGCTAGGTGTGGGTTCCAGACTGGTGCCGCATACTCCAATATGGGCCTAACGTACACGGTGTACAGGGACCTGAACGATTCCTTATTAAGATGTCGGAATGCTGTTCTGAGGTTTGCTAGGCGCCCATATGCTGCAGCAGTTATTTGGTTGATGTGCGCTGCAGGATATGTGCCTGGTGTTATACTCACCCCAAGATCTTTTTCCTTGAGTGAGGTTTGTAGTCTCTGGTCCCCTAGACTGTATTCCGTCTGAGGTCTTCTTTGCCCTTCCCCAATCTTCATGACTTTGCACTTGGTGGGGTTGAACTCCAGGAGCCAATTGCTGGACCAGGTCTGCAACCTGTCCAGATCCCTTTGTAGTTCTGCCTGGTCTTCGATCGGATGAATTCTTCTCATCAACTTCACGTCACCTGCAAACAGGGACACTTCGGAGTCTATTCCTTCCGCCATGTGATTCACAAATATCAGAAACAGCACTGGTCCTAGGACTGACCCCTGTGGGAACCCGCTGGTCACAGGTGCCCACTCCCGACACTCGCCACCCTACCATGACTCGCTGCTGTCTTCCTGACAAGTATTTTTTTTAAAGGGGGGTTTTAGGTTTCCCCTTTTTAAAAGTTTTTGTTTGTGGTGGAAAAAAATTTTAAATTTGGTTTTGTGTTTAAATTTTGGGGGGTTTTTTTGTGTTTTTTGGGGAAAATTTTTTTTGTTTGTAATTTTGTATTTTTTTTGTGTTAACAAAAAAAAAAAAAAAAAAAAAAAAAAAAAAAAAAAAAAAAAAAAAAAAAAAAAAAAAAAAAAAAAAAAAAAAAAAAAAAAAAAAAAAAAAAAAAAAAAAAAAAAAAAAAAAAAAAAAAAAAAAAAAAAAAAAAAAAAAAAAAAAAAAAAAAAAAAAAAAATTTTTTTTTTTTTTTTTTTTTTTTTTTTTTTTTTTTTTTTTTTTTTTTTTTTTTTTTTTTTTTTTTTTTTTTTTTTTTTTTTTTTTTTTTTTTTTTTTTTTTTTTTTTTTTTTTTTTTTTTTTTTTTTTTTTTTTTTTTTTTTTTTTTTTTTTTTTTTTTTTTTTTTTTTTTTTTTTTTTTTTTTTTTTTTTTTTTTTTTTTTTTTTTTTTTTTTTTTTTTTTTTTTTTTTTTTTTTTTTTTTTTTTTTTTTTTTTTTTTTTTGCCCCATTGTGTGTTGATAACCACCTTTGTGGTTGGGGTGTGGTGTGTGGTGTGTGTGTGGGGTGTGGGGTGTGTGTGTGTGTGGGGGTGTGAGGTTGTGTGTGTGTGTGTTGTGTGGTGGTGTGTGTTTTGGGTGTGGGTGTGTGTGTGGGGTGGGTGGGGTGTGTGTGTTGGGTGGGTTGTGTGTTTTGTGTTGTGTGTTTTGGGGGGTTTTTTTTGTTGAGTTTTTTCGGGGGGGTTTTTTTGGGGGTTTTTGTTGGGGGTTTTTTTGGTTGATCAAATTTATATAAAAAAAAAAAAAGAAAAAATTTGGGGCAAAAGAAAACCCGCCTGGCCCCGCAAAGAAAAAAAGCCTCCCCCCCTTTTTTTTAAAAAACGGCTTTTTTAAAAAAAACATCAGGGCCACAATTAACAAAACCTAGCCCAACCCCTCACAAAAAATTGCTCAGACCCAGCACTAACAAAAACTAGTCTCAGACCCAGAACTAACAAAAACCTAGTCTCAGACCCGAACTAACAAAACCTAGTCTCAGACCGCACTACAGAAAATTAAAATCGGTTACAGGTGTTTAAAGCCTCCTCCCAAGCACCAGGTTTATTACTGCTTCAACCTTGTCGCCCCTTTCCCTTGTGTAATTCTTTCAAATTATCACCTAAAACTGATTCTTTATTCCTTCCCCTGGGGGTTCAAAAACAAACAGCCTGACCAATACTGGGGAACACCTTATAGGTAATGACACTACTACATACCATGTGCAGTGTTACTGAAAGTAAGCCTAAATGTTATGCCTTGTACCCCTACATGTCTCATCTTAATCTTTAGTGAAACATGTCAAACCTTCTTCAGAAGAAAAAACCACTCCAACAACTTCTCCTTTCTTCATTTCACATGGTAGTTGAAGGTCCAGTGAGGTTTTCACTTTCCCACCCCGGTCTATGTGGGCCATGCTTTCTAGGTTGTTCCAACCAATTTCCTGATATCGTCCCGTTTTGCCATATATAATCAATGACACGGTCTGTAGATCTGGCATGCCCCTGTTTAAGAGATACAGCTGCTTATGAAAATCTCTTTTATGAATAATTGAATATTTTTAGTCCAACCCCAGTGTTTCAGCCCACCTAAATTCTGGTTGCAGGTGTCGTTGTATGTGTGGTGTGTGTGTGTGTGTGTGTGGTGTGTGTGTGTTGTGTGTGTGTGTGTGTGTGTGTGTGTGTGTGTGCGCGTGTGCGTGTGGTGTGCGTGTGCGTGCGCGTGTGTGTGTGTGCGCGTGCGCGTGTGTGTGTTTGTGTGTGTGTGAATTAATTACCACGGCACGTTGTTTTAAAATTACGGTGAAAGTAACCTAACAACCTAACAGTGCAAAATGAAAAGCAAATAATGTAGCTTAGTCCTCTTGAATCCATCTTAAATTTAATTAGTATTTATTAATAATGAAATCTGATAATGTCATTAAGTTAAAACTGTCACTTGATAGTTATCGCAGCAATGAATTAATGCTTTTTTTCTTTCTTTCTTTTTTGCAAGAGCGAGCGTTGGTTTAATAGTAAAAATGTCGGCAGTTGTACCATCAGTGTGAGACGTATTCTCATTTGGATAAGAGAAGTCCCGACTGTTGAGTATAGAATTTTCTCTCTTCCAATTCTGGTTCATTTTCTACAACAAACGCAGTTTATATGCACTGCATGCAATGCCAGTACCAACTGAGTTTTCAAAGTATTGTTAATGTAACACGGTGACGAAGTGAAACGGCGAGGTCTCGAGCCTGTGACCCGAGTGAGTACCAGCAACATAACATCTGATCTTACTAGTAGTGACTAGTGGGATTAGATGTAATTCAAGGGGGTAACTGGAACCAATTACCCCTCGAATTACATAAAGATTATGACGCCGGTCTGGTTTGCTCCGACTTTTGCGACTGGTGAACTGTTTTCTGCTGGAATCGTTGGTGACACGAGAACACGGCTGCACGGGACCACGGCTATATTTGTTGAGAATCTCTAGTAACAAATAACTGATAACCAGCATCGTTTTGACATATCACTTGGTTTCTTCAGCTAGAGTAAGCTAGAGTAAGCAAGGTGTGAATTAGCTTTTCTTGTGCTGTCTTCTGCTACATAATGACGAAGTATTTTAAAGAAATGGCCACTAACGCTGATGTGAATTGTGTTAAAGTTCGAAGCTGATTCGATAATGTTCAGTTCTTTATTTTTCTTGCCTTTGTAATTATTAGTACTAATAATTATATAATCGGAATCCATATTATGGTTGCAATCGCATGTATGATACAACACACCACTGCTCACGGTGCCTGTTCTAACATCTCTGTTTTGTTCATCAACACGTTTATTTCAATATTTTGACGTTTCTTCGATTTTGCTTGCGAGAGAGAAACCGCACACTTTTCTCAACGTTGAAATTATTATGTTGTTTGTTGGCTACATTAAAGCCCACTGGATGACATAAGTTTCTTATTGTTTGTGCCTCTTCATTGTAAGTTTAGCTAAGTAATTTCTAAAAGCCTTCGCTTATGGGAATGAAAACTGTATAAATTTTCTTGTTGGAAGATAAGCTTATGATATGCATCACTGTGGATACTGCAGGTCTATAAAAATAATAATTTGTACCTAAGTCCCAAGCACCTAAGTACCTAAGCACGTGAGAAGGCAGAGTTCAATGAAGAGTCATTGACTCTGCCTTCTCACGTGCTAAACGTAGTTTCTTCTCTCCCAAACTCTCTACTCCTGGGAACTCTTCCGTTCTCTGCCTCCCTACATTTCTGGTCTTTCTAATCTCAACAACTCTCTCCGTTCCTTAGACATCAAACTTACTTTCTGCCAGACTAACACACTTTGCACTACTCTCGTTCATACCTCTCCTCCCTCTACAGATGTTCCTGGTGTCTACTCTATTTCTTGTTCCTCCTGTCCTCTTCAATACTTTGGAAAAACTGGTCGATCTCTTTCTGACAGACTTAGGGAGCACAAAAATAGTTAGGCTTGCCAACACTAACAATGCTCTTTTCTGTCACGTCAGAGATCACAGCCATCCTATTGACTGGTCTTCTGCTAAAACTGTCTTCCCTACTTCCAACTTCAACAGTCGCCGTCTGGTTGAATCCTCCCTAATACACAACTTTCCTTGTATGAATCTTAGTCCTGGCTTCGTCTCTGTAGATGCCTTCCTCTCCCACTACATTGTAAAATGCTCCAAACTTCAGAATACCCGTGACTTAACCTTATTCCTCCTTTTTTCTTCTTCTCCCTCTTCCCCTTTCCTCTTTCCTTTTTCTCCTTTGGGTTGTCTTTCTTCTGTCCTGTGTATTTGTTCCTTCTTTATTTGTTTCCCCCCTCTGTGTTCTTGCTCTTACCCTCTGTAGGCACCTAGCTCCCCTGCAGTGCTCTTTCTCAGTATTTGACTGGCCCCTCCTACTATTACTACCTCCCCACTACTACTTCCTTCCCTCCACTACTACCATTACTACTACTACCACCACCTCCTGCCTATATATACCCTTCTTGCTCTCCTTATCCTTAGTGTGACTTTGTAAATGGTCCCAGTCGGACCGAAACGTCGTCGTAAGCTCCTTTCTTCTATGTGCGGGTTATTTGTGTATTGTTCCAGTCACTGTATTGTGCCTTTTTTTTATTTTGTCTGGATTATTAACACTGTGGGTTAGTAAAGCAGGATAACCTAATTTGATCATGTTATTAGCTTGCTTGGCTTGTTTCCACTAGGGTATCTACTTACTAGAAGGTAAAGAGAAGCAGCAGGAAACTCTGCCAACGTTTCCACTCTCTGTTGTTTGAGCTGAGGCCCCTACCAGTTGAGCCACGAAACCTCGTGTTGTAGACCATGTCTAATGTGTTGAAATCACTGCGATGGCTCATGGATAGAGGTTCAGTGATACCTCGTAAAATGACTCGTATAAAACAGGCAATTAAAATCGCCCACAACACGATTAAATATTGCTAAAAACTTTAATGAAGCTGAAACAAGGAAAAAAGAAATCACAGCAACACTACCTCGCAAGGCAATAACCCAAAAAAAAAATATACTAAAATATCACAAAGTGAATAAAAGATAATAAAAACAAACACTGAAATAAACAGTTCAAAAAACATTACTTACATAGGAGATCATTGGCAGGTTGAAGGCTGCCGCCATCCTGGCCTCATGCACACACGTCTCCTGGGGACCGATGTAGGCGGAGATGTTGGAGATCCAGAGCTGGGCTGTCTGAAGGATGCTCATCTCCTCCTGTCCGTATGTCTCAGCTACCGTGAAGTTGAGCTGATGTCCATCCACTAGGGGGAAGGCAGTGTTTACCTGGTGGGTGACAGATTGGAGGTGTAAACGGGTGGTGGTGATGGCGTTAGTGGGTGGTGGTGATGGTGGTGTTAGTGAGTAGTGTGATGTTAGTGAATGGTGGTAATGGTGGCGTTAGTGGGTGATGGTGATGCTAGTGAGTGGCAGTGTGGTGGTGCTATTGTGTGCGTGGACGAGTTGTGGTGTTATTGTGTGTGTGGAAGAGTGGTGGTGTTAATGGATGTGTGGCAGAATGGTGGTATTGGTGGGTGGTGACAGTGGTGCTATGGGGAAGCAGAGGGATGGTGATAGCGGGCAGTGATAGGGGGCAGAGTGATAGAATTGGTGAGTGGTGATAACGGTGTTACAGTAGTATGCAAATTAATTGGGGCAAGAGAAAATTATGAGATTATCTCATAATATGTTTTGCTCTCCGGCGTAATTAATGTAGTTCGGGTTCTTTTCTTTTCAGAAGAGTTCGCTACCGACTTCTGGCAACCATCCAGCTGTGATGTTCCCCTGCTACTCTCGTCAGGGTATTTCTGCAAGCGTGCTCGTTGAATGGATGTGGTTTCGCCAAATCATTCTCTTTAATTCATGATTACTGCTGATATTCATGATTGATGGTACATCTAGGAAGCGTGCAGGTAATTTATTTCTCAGAAAACATGGTGATTTAAGTATCAGACAGATTGCGGGTGATTTGAGCCTAGCAAAGTCAACTGTTAGTCGAATTCTGAAAAGAGCTGACGACACTGGGGGTTGTAGAGCGCTGCGTCAAGGAAGATGTGGAAGAAACCGCAAGACAACGCCTCACAACAAGGTTATCATAAGAAATAGTGTGAAGAATCCCAAGAAAATCAGCAAAGATCTACTGTTTGGCGAAGGCTCCTTGAAGTTGCCAAAACTGCCAGAAAGCCGGTAAAGAAACAATTATTGACTGCTTCTATGAAGAAAACATGGCTGCGGTGGGCACTTGATCATAAGTGATGGGTGACAGATGATTGGAGAAAGGTTATATTTTCAGATTAGGCTCATTCTGAAGTACATGGGTACAGATCAGTGGTAGTGAGATGGAGCAAAGGCAAACCTCTTCGGGATGGACACATTCAACAAATGCCAAAAAAATCCACCTAAGACGTTGTTTTGGAGTAGTTTTACTACTAAATACCCAGGACAGCTTATTGTTAAGGAAACAATGAACGGTGACAAATAAAAGGCAATCCAGCCAACTCATTTGCTTCCCATTGTGGATAAAGACTTTCTTGACGGAGAAGGCATTTTCCAGCAGGATCTTCCACCATGCCACACTTCCAGAAAAATGCCGACATTTTTTCGAGAATAGTAGTATAAGGTTTTAAATTGGCCTGTAAACTCCCCTGACCTTAACCCATTTAAGAATCTTCTGGCAATAACCAAAAGCGAAACAGCACTGTTCAACTGGAGAAGCTAATTGCTGTTGTTATTTCGACATGGTACCGAAAAGCTTGCCAAAATGTATTCAGCCTTGGTCGACTGTATGCCAAAGCATAGAATCGACTCCATATACAGCCTACCTTTTGCTTATAAAACCAAAGGGTAGTCTTATCCCTTATTAATTCAATTATCTGTCATATAATAGCCGTGTATTTTTTAAATAACCATTAATTTTCCAAATAAATGTCTTATTTCATCATTGTATTAAGTGGTGTTAGTTGTTGGTGATTTTATTGTGTGATGATAATGGGTGGTAATCGTTTTCTTAGTGGGTAATGATTGTAATGTTATCAGGTGGGTGGTGATGGCGTCAGAGGTTCGTTATGGTGTTATTGGGCGTTAGAGTTATTAGATAGTGGGGATGTTAGTGTATGGTGATGGTGGGTAGTAACGACTGTTATTATGTTAGTAAGTGGTGATGTTGGTGGGCAGTGATCGTAATGTTAGTGGAAGGGTGTTGGTTCTTGTAGGCAGCTATGGTGTCAGACGGTAGTGATGGTGATGGTCGTTACTGATAATCCCAGAAACTGGCGGTGGTGTTGGTGTCAGTTATAATACGACTGAGGTCTCGCCTTTACACCTATGTGTAAAATAAATGCAGTTGTACATACGTCAGTGGGAAACACGACAAGAACACTGAACGAAGAGAAACATGAAACACCAAAACACTAATATAAAAAAAATGTGAATACGCCTTGCCATACTGACGCTATAAAAGCTGACAGATGATGCTGGCGTCTTTGATGCTGACGGCTGATGCCTGTGACGCTGACAGGTATGCCTACATGACATGAAGAGAACGTTCTGGTATTTTATATAGGTGGAAAGTAAACAGACTTCTTAGCGCATCTGAGTAACAATCAAGTAATATTTAAGATTGATATGTCGTACTTTTAAGACAAATCAGTTACACAAGCAAACTTACCTTAAAAATAATATACTTCAGAATATGCTTTCCTATGGCTAGAAAGATGTCTTCACGAAAAAAAATATGCTTTTTGGTACAAAACTAACTTAGCAACCTGACCTAGCTTTGCACGATGGTACGGAATATAATGCAGCTTTTTAGTACGTATCCTAAGAAAAGCCTAAGCAGAGATAAGATCTCAGTGAAATATATTTCCTGAGATAATATTATCATAACGGAATATATTAACTTCGTAATGTTCACACTGATTTTTGTGGATCTATTGCAAATATAAATAAACTTTTGGCTTGTTTGGTAATAGGAACCTTACTTTACAGAAAAAGTTCGCTAGTTGGGCCTGGAATGCTGAGGAGAAACACTCAACATGAAGCTGTGTACAATACAGTCAGAAATAAGAGATCTTAACAATGCAGAACAAGCCACATGGGGTTGGAAACCTGTAACTCTAGATCTTTTGCACTCGCGTGCGTTGTCAGAAGCTATGCAATGTTGCAAGACAGCAATATAAAGGAGGGGAAATTCTCTGAGGCAAGGCAGAAGGTATTAATGGCGGCTGTGACATGGGCACTTAAAGAGAAAGGCACAGCTGGACCATGAAAATATATATACAGTCACGAATATAAGTCGTGAAATTTAGTCTCAAAAACGATATAAGTTCTGATTAGCATGGGTTGTTTTGCCAACTATTTTTATTATCATATTTATCAGGCAAGAGCTAAACCCATTGGGGAGCCCATACGAAAGCTCACGGATGTAAGGTGAACAAATCTGATTCTATGAAGCGAAAGGTAACTAATTCCTTGGATTAAGAGCACTTTTTAAGCACGAAGATACCCTCATTTAAGTGTGCTCTGCCAAACATCAAGGATAAAGTTGGTAGAATTACCGACAATATGTAAAGTAAAAGGACACAAGTGCAACTAATGTGACATTTATAGTGGCAACGTTTCGCTCTCCAGGAGCTTTATCAAGCCACATTAGTTGCACTTGTGTCCTTTTACTTTACAAACATCAAGGAAAAAAAAAGTATATATTGTAAACATGAAAACACTTCTCTTCACATTTCAGAACTAACATATTTATTAGATGATAAATACTACTGATCGCATCATATCTACGTTAACATTGATTAAGCTATAATCAGTTGTAAAATATTTATAGGCTAGTTTGTTATTTAAATTTTAGCCCAGTTTTCAAAATTACCATATCATGATTATTCATGTGGCTAAATACATGAAAAAAAAAAAAGGGGAAACAAAAAACAAAA
>NC_069434.1:29872257-29892951 GCF_026875155.1 Cherax quadricarinatus | reverse complement strand
CAGGGTCATTTTCCATCATTTTGGAAATCAGAATAATAAATTCTTGACTTATTTTAGGTAGGCTAGGGTAGATAATTTTCAATATATTAAAATTAAATTTAAACATAATTGAAATAAATAAAGGAATGGAGATAGGCCTGACAGTACGTTATCAAGCCTAGGTCATTTTCATATCCGCTTGTGTATCACAGGTTGTGTGAGAATAGGTAGTAGAATGAAATAGTTTAACCTCAATTAACTTCAGAATCTTTAGTGAGTTACTGATACCACCAATGGTATACTGCACAGTCCCAGCTCAGGCTCACAGTTGTCATTGCTTGAGGTTTGTAAGCCATTCTTAGTAACGTTTATGAAAGTAGTCATATGTGATACAAATGAAAACCATCGTAAGTGATAGTGCTTACAGTGTCCTTTGTGTGTGATGGCATACGGAAGACATTGCATGTGATGGTATAGGAAAATCATTGAATGTGATGGTGCATGAATACCGTCATATACGATCGTGTACCAATGCCTTCCTATGTGATGTAATTTGAAATCCAACGTGTGTGATGGTGTATGAAAGTCATCCTATGCGATGGTGTATGAAATTCATCCTATGTGATGGTGTATGAGTCATTGTACGTGATGGTATTAAAGGTATCTTACGTGATAAGCTTAAGACCCATCGGATGTAATGGTATATGAAAAATCATTGCCTGTGATGGTGCATGAAATCCATCATTCGTGAAGATGTATGGAAGCCGTCGTATGTGATAAGTATGTGAATAAATGGAATAAAATACCGACACAATGGAAAAATAAACACATAAGCAGTATAAAGTGATCCTTTATTGACAACGTTTCGCCCACACAGTGGGCTTTATCAATTCACAAACAGATCTGTTTGTTACTTGATAAAACCCACTGTGTGGGCGAAACGTAGTCAATAAAGGATCACATAATACTGCTAACGTGTTTATTTTTCCATGGCTAGTATGTAACTGTGTAATTAAACTCTCATATGTGATGGTGTATGACAATCATCCTACGTCATTATTTGTGAAAGCATTATATGTGAGGCAGCATGAAAATCATGGTATGTAATTACCAATTTATAATTACCTATTCATAGCTACATGAGCAGAGTTGTGCTCGTGGCTTCTCGTCATCAACAATTTGTTTGTCATATAATTATTAAAAATCAATCATGCATGAAGCACTTACTAAATAATCGTGGAATTAATGTCTTTGATCTGCCACTCTATGAAGAAAAAATTCCAAGTATCCTGTCAGTCTACCTTCTTTTCCTCAAATGCTGCTTCCTGTTATTCCTATCGTAGGTATGAAATAATTCTCTTTCATATATTTTTGTGATCTTATATGTGGTTTCCACATATAAGATCACAAAATTCATTAATTTTACTCTGATACCTATTTTGTAGTTTTTCGACCTTTGCTAATTTAAACACATTTTTTTCTAGCAGTGGGCACCGCACCAGTGCTCCGTACTCCAGTTTTGGTCTTTATATTATAGATTCTTCGGTATTTCCCCTTTCATATATTTAAACATTATAATTCGCTGGAGTAGACTATGAGTCTCTCATTTTTTTTTTACAAGATCTTTAAGTGCCTGTCTTTGCTTAACACTTAAAATATTTTATCACACAATCTATATCCTTCGCGTGACTTCTTTTTGCTGTCTCCCATTTCTGTTACACAGTATTTATATTATTAATTAAATTTTATCATCCATCTATCCATTAGGTATTACTCATTATATACAAGTAATCCTGAAGAAATTTAGTCATTTTACTTTACAATGAAGCTGATATTTTTACATCATCTGCAAACATATTCATATAATTATTTATTCCTTCGTGTTAATAAGAATATAAGATAAGAAAGAAGGAACACTATAGCAGGCCTACTGGCCCATACGAGGCAATTCCAAGTCACCTACTGGCTTAAGCCACTGACCCAACCTAGTCAGGTCCAGGTCGCATCCACTTAAGGAAGGAGCAAGGCATAGGACCTATTAGCACAAGCTAGTCAGGTCCAACTCACACCCACCCACACCCACTCATGTATTTATCTAATTTATTTTTAAAACTACACAACGTTTTAGTTTCTATGACGGTACTCGGGAGTTTGTTCCACTCATCCACAACTCTATTACCAAACCAGTGTTTTCCTCTATCCTTCCTGAATCTGAATATTTTCAACTTAAAACCATTGCTGCGAGTCCTGTCTTGGACAGATATTTTTAGCACGCTATATCCATTCCTTTTATTTATTCCTGTTTTCCATCTATACACCACAGTCACATCCCCCTAATTCTATGCCTTTCTAGAGAGTGTAGATTCAGGACCCTAAGTCTGTCCTCATAGGGAAGATTTCTTGTACGTTTCCCAATGCATTTATATCCATTCTGTAATATGGTGACCAGGACTGTGCAGTATAATCTAAATGAGGCCTAAATGAGGCCTAACGTGAGGATTCCTATTATTTATGCTTCTTGATATGAAGCCAAGGATTCTGTTCGCTTTATTGCGAACACTTATTAACTGTTGTCTTGGTTTAAGATTACTGCTAACCAGAACTCCTAAATCCTTTCCGCAATAAGTAATATTAAGATCTGCATTATTTAGTTTATATGTAGCATGGTTATTTTCCTGTCAAACGCTGAGAACTTTGCATTTGTCTATAGTAAACTGCATCTACCACTACGTCAGTCTATTCAAATCTTCCTGGAGTGCTCTAATGTCCTCATTAGAATAAATTAGACGGCCTATTTTGGCGTCATCAGCAAACTTGTTAATGTTGCTATGTATTCCTTCATCTGTGTTGTTTATGTAAATTGTGAATAGCAAGACTCAAGAAATCGTAATGACACGATTGCAGACAAACCATACCCCCGGCCGGGATTGAACCCGCTGTCATAGAGTCTCAAAACTCCAGCCCGTCGCGTTAGCCACTAGACCAGTTTTGAGACTCTATGACCGCGGGTTCAATCCCGGCCGGGGGTATGGTTTGTTTGCAATCGTGTCATTACGATTTCTTGAGTCATGTTGACGGCAGTGAAGGAACTTGAGCTAGAGTTCGTCACGGCCACGCTAGCTGGAGATTCGTCTGTAAAAACTTGCATTTGTGGTCACAGTGGTGCTTGTGCTAACCTTCCTATGGTGTAGAAATATACCTAGTTGGATGAATCTTATTGTGGCTAGCTGGTCTAGTGGCTAACGCGACGGGCTGGAGTTTTGAGACTCTATGACTGCGGGTTCAATCCCGGCCGGGGGTATGGTTTGTGAATAGCAAAGGGCCCAGCACTGACCCCTGTGGAACACCGCTTATGACGCCCCCACGCTCTGATTTCTTTCCATTTATACAAACTCTGCTGCCTGTTTGTCAATCACGCCTCTACCCAGGAAAAAAATTCTCTTTCTGTCCACGTGCCTTAATTTCCCTCAATATCTTCTGATGTGGATCTCTATCAAAAACCTTACTGAAGTCTATATACACAGTATCATATTAATTACCATGCTCTACCTTCTCAAATACCTTAGTGAAAAAAAGCAGGAAGGCCCCTTTGTAAAACCGTGCTGAGATTCATTAATCAATTTATGCCTTTCAAGATGGCTACAGACTGCCTCGGCAATTGCTGATTCCATAAATTTTCCCACTATGGAGGTAAGGCTTATTGGTCTACAGTTCGAAGCTAGGGACCTGTCTCTTGCTTTGTAAATAGGTATTACATCTGCCATGTTCCACTTCACTAGCACTGTGTCAGTTTGTAGTGATATGTTAAAAAGTTTAGCCAAAGGTTTGCTTAGTACTCTTTACTTTCCTTTAAAACCCTTGCAAACAGTTCATCAGGCCTGGCAATTTGTTAGGAGGACCATGTCACTAGTTACTCTAATCTTGCATAGTTTATTATCGTCCTGTTCTACATATTTTTTTCTGGGATTTCCCAAGTATCTTCCTGCGTAAAAACTGAGAGGAAGTATTAAAAATTTCACACATTTCCTTATCGCTGTCAGGGATCTGACCTGAGTTACTTTTGAGTGGGCCTATCTTGTAACTAATCTTTTGTATACCTGAAAGAACCCTTTTAGATTAGTCTTCGAATCCCTTGCGACTTTAGCCTCATAATCTCTCTTTGCTTTTCTTATTCCCGTTTTTATTTCTCTTTAATTTAATATATTGATTTCTTAACTGCCCATCCCCTCTTTTGATACGACAATATATGCCTCTTTTTGGACCAATGAGAAATTTTAATCTATCGCTTATCCATTTGGGATCATTTTTGTTTGATCTAATTTCCTTACTCGGAACAAAAGTTGTCTAGGCAGCTAGAACTATGCTCCGAGAAAGTCATATTGGCAACCATCACTATCTTCCTGACTTATAGTCAGGTCATTCCAATTCAGCCCACCCAAGAAATTTCTCAGTCCTATGAAATCGGTCAGGCGGAACTCTGGGACAGAGACTTGATTGCTGTTATTTGGATAATTCCATGATATATTGAAACTAAGTGATTTGTGATCACTTTCCCCCTTGCTCATCATTAATCTCGAGATTATTAATTAGTTATTCTTTGTTGGCATTAACCAAGTCAAGCAGGTTGTTTCCTCTAGTTGGTTCTGTCACAAACTGTTTTGAAAAACAATCCTGAATCATTTCAAGAAAGTCACTAGACTCAAGATTTCCTCATTTGTGCAAGTACATATCCTTTCGCTACTCCACTCGTGAGAACTCACGATGGCATTTTTCCCATAACTATTCGCACTTTTCTCTTAAACAGAACGTTTCTCATCCATTTTAAAGTTAATGTTTATTGGGTATCTCGAAAGGAAAATTTAAGTGGTTGCCAGAAAATTTTTTCCTTATTATTCTTTTCGTGTCTTCCTCCAACTTTTCGTGTTTCTTTCGCTCATAACTCGAGAAAGCCTGATCCTATCGGCTTCAAATTTTCAACACTTATAGCACGATTCTCGGAACAATTGGCATGCGCACGTAGCCTATGATCAAAGTTGCTGAACCCATTCTTAGAATCCTGGAACACTCCTATAACTTCCCAAAAACTCAATAGCAAAGCTTCAAAGTTAAATTCAAGTACGTAGATGCATTTTTGCCCAGTTTTTTTTTTTTTTTTTTTTTTTTTTGCCAGATAGTGTGATATTTTCATTCCCGCTAAATCAGGTTAAATAAATTTCAGTTTACTTTGAACGGTCTCAATGTTTAATTGCTAACCCGTCTTACCGCCTGAAAAGCACCCATTAAGTTTGTTTGTATACAAGTAAATTCGTCAATTTACCTCTTCCAGTCTCATAACCCCGTATTGCATAACCCCCAGAACACTGGGGTTATGTAATACGGGGATTCCATTTTCGGATCGAACATTGACCGAAATGCTTCTAATTCCTCCTAGGTTTAAAAATTGCCCCGCTATGGTAATTGAAAAACATTGCATGTGACGGTATTTTGAAGCTATTGCACTTGATAATGTGATGGTGTCTGAAAGATATTCTATATAATCATGTGTGAAATCCATTTTATGAAATGGTACACCAAATGTATCTTATATGACTTATATGAAAGCCACCCTATGTGACGGTACATGAAAGCCATCCTATGTGATGGTGTTTGCCAAGAAAATAATTTTGCTCCCACAATGTAACTAATATTCAGATTGTGATATCTGCATACATGTACTGTAATTATACTCCCTTTATAATGTGTTTTTATTCCAAGAAATTAGAGCTACTCTCCCTTTAGTTGAATTAAACCTGATTACCTCTCAATCTCTAAAAGCTCTATAACACCTATGGGTTTGTGTAAGAATGGTATACAATACCGACAAGATGAAATTAAGACACGTGTGCAACATGTCTTCAAGTTATGTCCTGGAATTTGTATTGATAAAGCCACTGGATGGCGAAACGTCTACAATAAAGATACCCAGATGTTGCACATGTGTCTTAATTTCACCTATGGGTTTAAAGCTACCAGATGATTTTAACATTATAATAATGATATAGATGCACTCATTTTGGTAAATAAAATATAATGTATTATATGATGTTTCTGTTTCTCCCACAGGTGACGTTCTTCTATAACAATTCACCGGACGAGAATTTTGGACGAGTAGCTCGGACGATAGTGAAGACACTGCCCAGCCACAACATCACTCTTCTGGCCACCAAAAGCTGGGCAGCCACCTACCACCACGGCTACGATAACAACCCCTTTGTCACTATGCTCCAGGAGACATACATGGACTGCAGAAGTGAGTGAGAGGGAGGACGGAGGAGAGAGAGGATGAGAGACGGGGAAGAGCAAGAGGGAGAAGGGACGAGACAGCGAGAGCGGAGGAAGAGCGGAAGTGAGAGGGGAAAAGACAGGCATAAAGCGGGAGAGGGAGAGCAAAGGGGAGAGTGAGAAAGAGATAAGTTCCTGGTTGAATGGATGTATACCTGCAATCAGTGATGAACAATTGTGGCAACAAACCTTTGCATTTTCAACCACAAGAAAAACTCAGCAACATATGCTGTTGTATGTCTGTCGTCTACCTGTCTGTCTGTGTCTCTCCCCGTCTGCATCTGTCTCAACCTAATATAATTTGGTCTTACCGTTGCTGTGATTACCTTAATTATATTTGATAATGATTTATTTTCATCAACAAAACGTAATGTTCCCTAATGTTTAAAATTAATCTTCGCAGTTGTGACAATAACATGCTCTCTGCCAATTTGGTAAACCATCCCTACCCACTTTATCTGATTACACTACTTGGCAGATGACAAATGACTTTATCCAAAACATTAACATGAGATGTGCAAAATTTTTTACTATATATGAATTTTTCCAGATATTAGCATTACACATTCTTATTGATTCATCTACTTATATATCAATAACAACACTGCACTAACCAAGGACTCGAATCCATACTGCTTTGGCCTGCCTCATGGTGGGCGAAAACACATGACTCCCTAATCCACTAGACCATACGATCCTTAAGAGTAGCACATCCAGCGGAACTGGATGTTGTACTCGCTACCCAAGGACACCATGACGCAGGCCAAATCAGCATGGGTTCGAGTCCTTGGCTAGTGCAGTGTTATTGATCAATACCACTCGTTCGTGGTTACAATAATATAAAAGACTGCTCGTTGTACTAATACACCAAACAGGGACTAGAATGAAATTAGCCTAGAGTCATCCACACCATCGTGTGTCCTTGGGTAGAGGGTACCACATCCAGTTCCGCTGGATGCGATTCTCTTAAGGATCGTATGGTCCAGTGGATTAGGGCATCATGTGTTTTCGCCCACCATGAGACAGGCCAAAGCAACATGGGTTCGAGTCCTTGGCTAGTGCAGTGTTGTTATTGATCAATACCACTCGTTCGTGGTCACCATAATATAAAACTACTTATATATGTACGTGGGAAGAATAGCAAACATGGAAACAATAAATAAGGAAGTAAAGTGTATCTGCCAGAGAAGAACACGACAGAATCAGTGTGGTCTGATAACATATATTCTTGAATACAATGAGACAACCGGGAACCTGAGGAAAAGAGTTGCCAATGATCTTCAGCGAAACAATTTAGCCTTTAAGTGGCTGTCTTGATCCTGGTGAAGGGCTCTCGATCAAAGGAAGTGAATCTACCATCCTTTACCTTTGATCAAACATAATTAAATTCCATTCCTCAGATGTGTGACAGGAACGATTTTATTGCTTTCTTATGAATAATAATTATATAATTTTCATTTTAGTCTCTAGTAACTGATAAAAAAAGGGGTTACTAGACCTAAGATCCGGCATTTTAGTCGGCTTCTACGACATCCATTGCTTACAGAGGAAGGACTCTAACCTACTTCATCATGGAATTTAAAATGAAGCACTAAAAGGACGAAAACTCGTACGAAATTTTACTGAAAATCAGATGCGCGTTCACAAACACGCACATATTTGCAGGATCACCTTCGTGTATAGTGTATACTAGATAACAGTCGTAGTGGCGAGATGTATCTGTTATTTTACATATTAATGGAACAGAAAAAAAACAGTAATCTTGCAAAGTGTGAAACATTTAACGAGTTTCTATTTCACACACTTTTAGCAGGAGAGTAGCAAGACTTCCATGGTGGAGTGCTGCTTTTCTAAGGTATGTGAATTGCTTATTTCTAAACTGCGTGAAAACCATCATAAATTTTCTAGAATATCATTATGTTAACTAGATTCGCGGACTGAAGTAATAAACAAAAAATTAACATAATGGAATAACAGAAATGGAAAAGGGCTAATTGGTAAGAAGAGATAACAGGATGAACAAGCGTCACCAATGTCTGCAGACTTACGAATGATAGTGAGGAACATTCAAATGAGAAAATACTACAGGACGATGACACACTACAGAACTGGTAAAAATATTTGTATGTAAAAGAATTCAGCCTCAGCAAATGAAACATAATAAGAATCGGTGTAAAACACACAATTAGATGAACTGAAGCATAAGTCACCTTACTAGTATAGATAATAATAGCGTACAAAAATATGATAGAATTTTAGATTCCTGTTCACGGTATAGATAATGTTGATCCTCGAATATGACTCTTCCATATGGATTTCTCACCTTTGAAAACATTAAAAAGAGCTAGTGATAGTACAAGAGATTTACGACCACGTAAGTACATCAGATGATGAACAGGTGATCCGGATTATTTTTATGTTCATATACAGATGTCATAAACGAATGGGTAATACATCTCCTGGAAAAAGAAGGTAATGAGTTTTTATCCAAGAAAGGGAAATCATGCTCCAATTCCTTGGGTAATGAACTCTTCAGAATCGTTGTTTCACACGAAATGTCAAAAGCAATGAGGGAAAAATAATATTGTCTTCACGTTTCAAAGAGAACAGAAAGAGGACAATAATTAAAATAATAATAATTAAAATAATAATTTTACTAGTAGAAGGTGTTGAGCACATGTAAATAGGTACCAAACTTATAAGAATGAAAGAATACATATAAAAAAAATTAAAGATGCAACAGGATTATCATTTAACGCAGCTCACAGAAAGGAGTTAATATACGTCATTCATATCAACACAAGGGGGGGGAGGAGGGAGGCTAGTTTAAATATGATAATTATTGCTTAAAATCTTTGATATCAATATTTTCGTTATGTTCACATTGATTTCCTCAGATTATGGGAAAGAAAAATTTCTTCTATACATATTCGGCACAAAACATTGTTGCTGAATAAGGCAAACACGGAAAGCACTTGTATGTCTAAACACTACTCATAGATTTGCCAGACGAGTATTTACTGAAGCAGCTGATGTGCATCTCAGGTGACGTGCCCGGTGCAATACTAATCCCGAGGTCTTCCTTTAGTGAGTTTTGCAGTCTTTGCACCCCCCTTTCCCCGGTCCCAAGTCTGTACTTCGTCTGCAGCGTTCTTTATCCTTCCTTAATTTTATAACTTTGCACTTGATGGGTTATATTCCAGGAGCCCTTGTCAGATCACACCTGCAGTCTGTCCAGATCCATTTGTAGTGTTTCCTGGTCCTCATGTGCTTGTATTCCCCTCGTTAGTTGTACGTTATCTGCGAACCGATGTACTTGTAACTCTATCCATTCCATCAGGTAATTAGTACCGTTCTTGGAACTAATCTTTGTGGAACCCCTCTTGTCGGACAATCACTCATTGCGTCCTTCCTGTTAGGTATGCTTCTCTAGCTTTTGTACCTGTCTTTTGCGCGATATGTAAAAAGTCTCCCTACGCTCTAAGAATATTCAGCCTACCCACTCCTTTCTCTCCTACCTTACTTCTGTTACCTTGTTAAACTGCATTAGGTATGTTAGGTAAGATTTACCATCTTCAAACCATGCTAGTTATCGTGTATGAACTCAGTCCTTTCTAGGTACTTCATACTATGCATATCAGTGGTACTGGGTTGTCCGCCTTCTGCTTAAAAATTAGGACTACATTTGGTGTCTCCCACAGTTGCCCAGTGTCGACTGATTTGTTGAAAATTGTTACTACTGGCACACACACTCCCTCTGCTCTTTCTCTCAGGACACACGGAGAGATATTAACTGGTCCTATTGCCTTCGAGGTATTTAACTCACACAATAGCTTCTTCACCACTTCCCCAGATATATGAACTGTGATTTTGAAAAACCGGCCGAAAATGGCGAAAAAAGCTTTTTCTTTCAAAATGGAAAATGGCTATGATGATCATTTGCAAGAACCAAAATTGCACTCCATTGTTTTCCGTCCCATCCCGGGCTATATCTGATTACATTCATCAGATCCTTTCCCCGATGGGACTATTAATGAAAGTGTACTTCACGTGCACCACTGTAGACAACTCACTGGTGCACTCTGCTGTTTCGGATCGCCGGTACCCATTTTATCTCTTCTGAGAATTCCTCCCTAAATTGCTTTCTGAGCTCCTCAGGCTTCCTGGTCATTGCTTGTGAGCTCTTTTCATTCTTCAAACTAATTATCTGCTCCTTTAATGTTGTCTTCCTCCTGATGTTCTCTGTTACAGCTTTGGGTCAGATTAGGCTTTTTGATGCTATGTCATTTTCAAATTGTAGTTTAGAGTCTCTCTTCTTACCCATGCATATTCGTTTTTGGCTCTCAGCTTAATTCCTTGTTTTCCTGAGTTTTTTGTCTTCTATATTTTTTCCATGCTATAGCACATTTAGCTTCGGGCTCTCTGCACCTGTGGGTAAACCATGGGTCCACTCTGGTCGTCATATTGTTTATTTTGCTTCTGGGTGCGAATTTCTCCTCTGCCTCCCTGTATATAGGCGATTGTGTGTACTCGCCTAATTGTACTCGCCTAATTGTGGCTGCAGGGGTCGACACTCAGCTCCTGGCCCCGCCTCTTCACTGATCGCTAATAGGCCCTCTCTCTGCTTCCTGAGCTTTGTCATACCACGTCTTAAAGCTATGTATGGTTCCTGCCTCCACTACATCACTTGCTAGGCTATTCCATTTCCTGACGACTGTGTGGCTGAAGAAGTACTTCCTAATATCCCTGTGACTCGTCTGAGTCTTCAGCTTCCAGTTGTGACCCCTTGTTTCTGTGTCCCCTCTCTGGAACATCCTGTCTCTGTCCACCTTGTCTATTCCACGCATTATTTTGTATGTTGTTATCATGTCTCCCCTGACCCTCCTGACCTCCAGTGTCGTCAGTCCGATTTCTCTCAACCTTTCTTCGTAGGACATTCCCCTGAGCTCCGGAACTAGCCTTGTTGCAAACCTTTGTACTTTCTCTAATTTCTTGACGTGCTTGACCAGGTGTGGGTTCCAAACTGGTGCTGCATACTCCAGTATGGGCCTGACGTACTCAGCGTACAGTGTCTTCAACGATTCCTTATTAAAGTATGGGAACGCTATTCTCAGATTTGCCAGGCGTCCATATGCTGCAGCAGTTATCAGGTTGATGTGTGCCTCCAGAGACGTGCTCGGTGTTATGGTCACCCCATGATCTTTTTCCTTGAGTGAGGTTTGCAGCCTTTGTCCACCTAACTTATACTCTGTCTGCAGTCTTCTTTGCCCTTCCCCAATCTTCATGACTTTGCATTTGACAGGGTTAAATTCGAGAAGCCAGTTTCTGGACCACGTGTCCAGTCTGTCCAGGTCTCTTTGTAGTCCTGCCTGATCGTCATCCGATTTAATCCTTCTCGTTAGCTTCACGTCATCTGCGAACAGGGGCACTTCAGAATCTATCCTTTCCATCATGTCATTCACATATATCAAAATGGATCAGAGAATACCCTGTGTCGAAGGCCTTCCTGCAGTCCAGGAAAATGCAATCAACCCACCCCTCTCTCTCGTGTCTTCTGTTACCTTGTCATACAACTCAAGATTTATGACACAGGATTTGCCTTCCATAAATCCGTGCTAGTTGTTGTTTATAATCCTGTTTCGTTCCAGGTGCTCCACCACTCTCCTCCTGATATTCTTCTCCATGACTTTGGACACTATACGTCAGAGACACTGGTCTGTAGTTTAGTGCCTCGTTTCTGTCTCCTTTCTTATCTGTGTGTGTGTGTGTGTGTGTGTGTGTGTCTCTGTGTGTCTGTGTATCTGTGTCTGTCTGTCTGTGTGTCTGTCTGCACTCACCGTGCAATATTAATGTAGAGTCTAGTTTCAACTTCTTGTTCTGCTTCTTAAACCGTAATTACTGGCAATCTTGGTACCTGGTTTATTGGGCCATAACATCAATACTTGAAACTGTGTGTAAAGTTTGTTTCCATCACTTCCTCGTCTTACTCATTCTACCTCTTTATCACCTTCATACTCAACAAGTATGTCTTAACAATTTCGTAGCTTGTGTGTTTTTAACTTTAGCTTTTATCTATGCCCAACCGCTACTGTACCTAGCATACCTGCACATACAAGGTCCATATCTTCTCTTTTATATCTGGTTTTTCTATCTTCTAAAAATGTCAGGTTCATCTTCAGTTTCTCCGTAAAGCTCAGTTCCCTCAACTCTCAGGGAAGTTTTGATACAAACCTAAGAACCTTCTCTAATATACTTGACCAAGTGTGAGTTACATATATATATTGTTAGTATAAATCGCTTATCGAGTGCTAATCTATTTTTTTTTTTCATGTTAAGATCCATGATAGTAGCTCTGATATTTGTTATGCTTCGATGTTCAATATTTTGTGTAGCTCTGAGAGAAGTTCCGTGTGATGTTTACCACGAGAATTGTCGTCTTGAGCAATTGTTATAGATTCGACTCTATCTAGTTGTAAGTTGTATTTGATCTTATTTCTTGCTCCCTGATTTGCATAACCTTGCATAAGTTTTGGCTAAACTTCAATGACCACCTTTCTAGCCTGTTCAAATGGTCTTGTAGCCTGTTATTATCCTCTTCCACTCTTAGCTTTAAATGTAAACAAAACAGCGACATGCAGAATTCATTTCCATCTAGCAGGTAATTTATATATATTAACAAACTATAATTTACATAAAGTAAGAAAAACTCTGTATTCGACACTTTTCCATACAATTTTGCTCTTTGCTTATACCTCTTTGTGGTTTTAATAAAACCAGAGGCCCTCGCTGTATTTCGCATTTCTGCACCTCCTGGTTGGAATGAACCCATCCTTGGCCTTCTGGCCATGTCTGGCTAGGCTGTCATCTAGTATATTCTCTGATTATTCACTTTTCTATTACAGTATTTAAGAAATGTCTCATCCCTGTATAGTCTCTTCCATTGTAATCTTTTTTTTTTGTTTACCTTCCTTTTGAATCAAGTACCACTTCTAGTGGTAATCCATATTCTATTACTTCTGCATGTGCTTTCCTTAAGGTGAAAACTCAATCATATTGTCCTGACTCGCACAATCTCTATAAATATGTCCTTATTGTTGAATTACAATATAAAAAAATAGCTTTGCATTGGCTCTTACCATTTGATGTATATTTGGTTCTATTTTTTTTAAATTTATCTTTGTATCGTGTTGTTCAATGGATGACTGTCAATCCCAGGTGCCCAAGGCGATATTTCTTCTGTTATACACGCTACTCGATGAACTCTGCCGACGTTCAAGATTCTCAGCACATCAAAACTCTTACTTTATAGCCATACCCATCGCCTCTTCTATTCTTTCTTTCTCTGTGTATATTGGTCACACCCTTAGAAATTCCAATGGTGTAATAAATATAACGAATTTTTGTTTTAGGGAGAGGTAACGTTTGTCCACCCCCATGAACCAGTCATTCCAGGTACATTCACTGTAGCCAAAGCTCCATAAGTTTCAAATGACAAACCATTGTTGCAGCCGTTGCATAATACGCATTATTTCGTTAAGAAATTGGTCAAGGCAATGGACAAGGACCATCCGGCGTTCAGATACTTGTTAGGAAAGTTAACCAAACTAAGTGAGGAGGTGATTAATGAAGGGTCGTATAACACCTGGGAAAAGGAAGAATTTTGTCTTGATCTAGGGATTGGGAGAATAAATCTAGTTCTCTGGATCAAGCGCTCTTCACCGGCATCCACTCGTAGTGAGTTTGCCAGCTCAGGGCTAAATGATTTATAGATGGCACAGACAGATGTTGAGTTAGTAGCTTTGCACTCGTTCAAGGATATCTGCAGTGAGTTTCTTGCCAGACATAGACATCAGCTACAAGGAGCCAGTAGATCAACTGCTGCAGCGTTACCAGTGACTGGGCTGCAACGTTACCAGTGACTGGGCTGCAACATTACCAGTGATTGGGTTGCAACGTTACCAGTGATTGGGTTGCAACGTTACCAGTGACTGGGCTGCAACGTTACCAGTGACTGGGCTGCAACATTACCAGTGACTAGCCTGCAGCGTGTCACTCTAACTGCATTTCCGCTACAAACTTTTGCTTTCTCACTGTTGGTGTCAGGAGACCAACCAACCACATCCAACATACGACAGAGTGGACCTATACATATTTTATATGTTTGTTTTGCTTATTGATATTATGTTATTCTTCACACACGTGAGAAAAAGTCTCTTTAACGTATACTAATTATAAATCATTATATTTTCTTCTTTCACATTAGTTGAATACGGGAATTTTGTAAGATCACTGAGTATTTTTTTTTTAATTGTTCTATACATCTGCATTATTTTTTTTTTCAAGAAAATGTAAAATACTTCTCAAAAAGTGTTTTTATATTCTTAATCAGCATAGCTGATAGTGTGAATCAGAAAACTAATAGTGCTTGCACATTATTAAAGCTTAAATATTATTTTATAGTGTTATAATTCCAAAGAATTTGTCTCATTGATGGTTATAATGATTTATTAACCTGTTACCCTGTTTTTAGCATATTATTATTATTGTTCGTTAAAACATCTTCATCTGTATACTATAATCCCTTTATCAGTCATTTTGTGCTAGGTCTTCCGCTTCTGTTGCTGCATGAGTATCGAAGGCTAGGAAAGTTTAAAGAAAGTACTGGTGTTTTTAAGAAGTATAAGCATCTGCTTCCTTAAAATTCAAGAAATGACGTTAAGAACATAACATAAGAAAGAAGGAACACTGCAACAGGCCTACTGACCCAAGAGGAGCAGGTCCATGTCCCCCCCTCAGGATTAGCCCAATGACCCCCCCCCCCGGATTAGACCAATGACCCACCCAGTCTGGTCACCTCCACTCAAGGATGGAGCACGACACCAGACCCAGCAGCACAAGCTAGTCAGGTCCAACTCACACCCACCCACACCCACTCATGTATTTATCTAACCTATTTTTAAAACTACACAAATTTTTAGCCTGAATAACTGTACTCGGGAGTTTGTTCCACTCATCCACAACTCTGTTACCAAACCAGTGCTTTCCTATATCCTTCCTGAATCTGAATTTTTCCAACTTGAAACCATTGCTACGAGTCCTGTCTTGGCTGGAAATTTTCAGCACGCTACTTACATCCCCTTGATTTGTTCCTGTTTTCCACTTATACACCTCGATCATATCCCCCCTAATTCTACGCCTTTTGAGAGAGTGCAGATTCAGGGCCCTCAGTCTATCCTCATATAGAAGATTTCTGATACATGGGATCATCTTTGTCATCCTCCTCTGTACGTTTTCCAGAGCATTTATATCCATTCTGTAATACGGTGACCAGAACTGAGCAGCATAGTCTAAATGAGGCCTAACCAAGGATATATAGAGTTGAAGAACAACCTGAGGACTACTATTATTTATACTTCTAGATATGAAGCCAAGAATTCTGTTAGCTTTACTGCGAACACTAATGCACTGTTGTCTTGGTTTTAGATTATTGCTAACCAGAACTCCTAAATCCTTTTCGCAATCAGTAGTATTAAGATCTACATTATTTAGTTTATATGTGGCTTGGTTATTAAACTGTCCAACATTTAGAACTTTGCATTTGTCAATATTAAACTGCATCTGCCACTTCTCCGACCATTGCATCAGTCTATTCAATTCATCCTGAAGTGCTCTAGGGTCCTCTTAAGAATGAATTGAACGGCCTATTTTCGTGTCGTCAGCAAATTTGCTTATGTCGCTATTTATTCCCTCATCTATGTCGTTTATGTAAATTTTGAGCAAAAACGGGCCCAACACTGACCCCTGAGGAACACCGCTTGTGACGTGCCCCCATTCTGATTTCTCACCATTTATGCAAACTCTCTGCTGCCTATTTGTCAGCCATGCCTCTACCCAGAAAAAAATTTCTCCTCCTATTCCGTGTACCTTAAGTTTCCTCAATAGCCTCTGGTGTGGAATTCTACCGAAAGCCTTACTGAAGTCCATATACACAATATCATATTCAATACCATGATCTACCTCCTCAAACACCTCAGTGAAAAGAGTTAGTAAATTCGTAAGACAGGAACGCCCCTTTGTAAAACCGTGTTGAGATTCATTAATCAATCTGTGCCTGTCAAGATGGCTACGAATTGCTTCGGCAATTATTGATTTCATAAATTTTCCCACTATGGAGGTAAGGCTTATTGGTCTATAGTTCGAAGCCAAGGACCTGTCACCTGCCTCGTAAATAGGTATTACATTTGCCATTTTCCACTTATCAGGCACTATGCCATTTTGTAGTGATATGTTAAAAAGATAAGCCAAAGGTATGCTAAGTTCCTGTTTATATTCCTTTAACACCCTTGCAAACAGTTCATCAGGACCTGGGGATTTGTTAGGTTTTAGCTTCTCTATTTGTCTGAGGACCATGTCACTAGTTACCGCAATCGTACATAGTTTATTATCCTGTTCTACATAATCTATTATTTCAGGAATATCGCTAGTATTTTCCTGGGTGAAAACTGAGAGGAAGTAGGTATTGAGAATTTCACACATCTTTATCACTGTCAGTGATCTGACCAGAGTTACTCTTAAGTGGGCCAGTCTTGTCCCTAAAATTACTTCTGTATACCTGAAGGAACCCTTTTGGGTTAGTTTTTTGAATCCCTTGCGACCTTAGCCTCATAATCCCTTTTTGCTTTTCTTATTACTTCCTTTATTTCTCTCTTTAATTGAATATTTTGATTTCTTAACTGCCCATCCCCTCTTTTGATACGCCTATATATGCCTCTCTTTTGACCAATGAGATGTTTTAATCTATTGGTCATCCATTTGGGATCATTTTTGTTAGATCTAATTTATCTACTCGGAACAGCGTCATACTGGCAACCAAGATCACCTACCTGACCCGTAGTCAGAACATCCCAATTTAGCCCACCCAGGTAATTTTTCAGTCCCATGAAGTCGGCCAAGCGAAAATCTGGGACAGAGAATTGATTGCAGTTATCTGGGTAATTCTATGATATATTGAAACTAAGTGATTTGTGATCACTTTCCCCAAGCTCATCATTAACCTCAAGATTATTAATTAGTGAATCTTTGTTGGCAAGAATCAAGTCAAGCAGATTGTTTCCTCTAGTTGGTTCTGTCACAACTTGTTCCAAAAAGCAATCCTGAACCGTATCAAGAAAGTCACTAGATTCAAGATTTCCTGTCATATTGTTCCAATCAATTTGTCTAAAGTTAAAATCTCCCATTATCACAACATTTTCATATCTAGATGCCTTATGAATTTCGTCCCATAACGGCTTACTGCACTCCCTATCAGGTTTGGGGGCCTATAAATCACACCCAAAATTAATTTGTCACGTCCCTCGAGAAACTGTAGCCAAACAGATTCTGTGTTCGATGTTTCTAATCTTATATCATGTCTAAGACTGCAATTTAAATTTTCTCTGACTTACATCGCCACTCCACCACCCTTCCTGTTGACCCTATCAGTGTGGAATAGTTTATAACCCTGTATGTTGCATTCAGAAGGCATTTCTCTATCTTTTAGGTTGAACCAGGTCTCTGTTATACCAATAATATCTATATTACCTGCACTTGCAAGTAATCTTAGCTCATCTATCTTATTTCCTAGATTCCTACTGTTTGTATAGTAAACCTTAAGGGAGCTAGTCACTCGTTGCCCTCTACTATCTTTCTTTGATGATCAATTCGCTGTATAGCCCTTGTGGCTTAGCGCTTCTTTTTTATTATAATAGTAATTTGATGATCAATTGATTTGCCATTACTAGCAACTTTATTTTGAATATTGTCTTTTAAACATATCCCTGAGGTATCCCGGTAATAACTGCTGTTTTTAACCCTAATGCTGCAGCCTGATTGTTTCCCACAAACACCCATACCTCTATAATCTATCAGTTTAAATTCCTAGACAAGTCATCAATTACCCTCTCAATTGAATTGGCTAATGCAACCACTCCATCCCCAGAGAGATGAACCCCATCCCTTCCATACATATCACGTTTGTCAAAGAATAGGTCCCAGTTATCAATGAATGGGATTGCAAGTTCACAACACAACGCAGCTCCACACACCTGTTTGTGGTGATATAACAAAGGCTTGCACAAGATAAATAATTATTCACCTCTGCTATGGTAACAATACGTCAACAACCGGAGTGTATTTTTTTTTTTTAGTTCACACACACAATGTTAAAAATGGAACAGTGTTAAAGTCCCCTTAGAACAGAACCTCAAATGATTATAGTCCGAACATGCTGAATGCATTCACTAGGATCAAACGGCACTAAAATATCAGGAAGCTATCAACACAACCAGCACTGATGCTATGCTCAAACAGGAGCTAGCATGGAAACATCACTTTCTCATCTATGACAAGGGGCAGATACGACATAATGAGCAGAAGTAACATAATGAAGGATATATGTGGTAGTACTATGGGTTCGATGCAGCACCTGGACAGCAAGACAATTTATAATAGTCTCTCTCAGACTAATAATGCCTCCCTGCCTAATGGAAAGTGGGAGGACAGCCCTTATCCTCCCCTCCCCCACGCACACGCACCGACCATGCAGTGGGGTACTCAGAGGGAATCACTCCATAGTAATTATGCAAATCAAGAAATGAGTGCTCAAGCAGGGAGGTAAATTGTTTCTTCTGCCAAGTCGGCATTCACACATGTTTACTCTAACACAGTTATACATTATATGCCTATGAAATTGTTATAAGTGAATTAGTTGTATAAACAGAGCACTCTTGTTATTGTTCCCACCTGACAGGCAATGACACAGAGTACCTATATTAACCATAACTGACACGTTAAAAAGACTCACATAAATTATTAAACATGTACGTTACAGTGAACACAGTGTGGGAGGCGGCAGAGGGAGAGGTAGTAGCGAGTTCGTGGTAATGAAATACAGAGGAAGGCAGAGGAATAGCAAATTAGAGATGGTAAAGGAGGGTGAAAACTATAAGAGTTTGAGAGTAGATTAAATAGAAATGCCAGAAAGGATCAGGTAATTACACACATAAATAAAGTAACGAGGGCGAGCTCTGAATGTCTGTCCTACCTCTCACTCTGTTCATAATCATTAAATATCTGAGAAAAGACATTCATGGACAGTTCAGGACATTTATTAAATGTCTTTAACTGTAAATAAGTGTCTTTTTCCACATCTTGTCTGTATCACCATACCATTTCCTCATTAAATATCTGTTATATAGGTTTTTAAATCAGTATGAGATGGAGTTCATATCCGCTGTGGCATTGCTTAATTAATTCGACTTAGCCATTCATAAGATAACGAGAAAAATTTTGGTATGTCTGTGGCTCATTTGGTCATGTAATTTCCGAACGTTCGCTCTTGTTCTTGCTGATGCCACGGTCAAGAGCTGTCAATCTTTGTCTGCCTTTTTCTATTCCCTAGAGAATTTTGTATATAGTTCTAGTTAGTCATTCTTCCAGTGAGAGACAACATTTGTCTGTGTGTAGTAATAGTAGTTACTGGTAGTCAAAGGCACTTGTCGATAAACACTTGGTCTGTTGTACTCGCCTATGTGGTTACAGGTGTCTGTGCGAGTGTGTGTGTATGATTGTATGTACGTACGTGTGTGTGTGTGTGTGTGTGTGTGTGTGTGTGTGTGTGTGTGTGTGTGTGTGTGTGTGTGTGTGTGTGCGCGCGCGTGTGTCTGTGTTTTAGTCATTAAGTGAATGTGTAAGGTTTTGTGCGTACTCGCCTATTTGTGCTCACCTACTGGTGGTTGGAGAGTCACAGATCCTGACCCCTCCTTTTCTCTAACTGACACTAGGTCCACTCTCTCCCGGCTCCAAGAGCCTTATCGTACCTCTTCTTAAAGCTATGCAAAGATCCTGCCTCCACTACTTCACTCTCCAGATTGTTAAACTTCCTGACAGCAGTACGGTTGAAGAAGTACTTCCTAACATCCTTATGCACCCGTGCTGCCGTGTCCCATCTCTAAAACATTCTGGCCCTGTCCACTTTGTCAATCCTCTCAGTATTTTATACGTGGTTATCATATCCCCCAATTCCCCCTGTCCGCCAGTTTCGTCAGGTTGAGTTCCCTGAAGCCTGTATATGAGTACTCGCCTATTTGTACTCACCTATTTGTGGTTGCAGGGGTCGATACATAGCTCCTGGCCTCGCCTCTTCACTGATCGCTACTAGATCCTCTCTCTCTTCCTGCTCCAGGAGCTTTATCATACCTCGTCTTGTATATATGTTGGTAGAATTTCCGACAATATGTAAAGTAAAAGGACACAAGTGCAACTGATGTGGCATTTTACTGAGGCAACGTTTCGCTCTACCATATTGTATTACTATTACTACTATTACTACCACTAGTATTACACCTCACTCTGAGC